>VXAL01017229.1:746781-761999 GCA_013399475.1 Chauna torquata | reverse complement strand
ACAACCCCTAAAGGCAGCGCAGCCTCATCTCCATGATGACATGACACGGTTAATCAAACATCCAGAGTAGATGTACTTCCCAGTCCTTTCACAAACAGCAGGTACCCCTGTTCTTGACTTGAGGCACAGCTCCAGAACTGTTAGCTCAGAGCAAACTTCTAAGTACCCAAAGTATCCTGAGACAGGAGCTGGAGCATCCAAAGCTTTAAGACGTTCTTGATAAACAAGAGACCTGAAAGCACAGTGCTCTCAGGCACTAATTGGGAGGGTCCATTCTTTGCCCACAGCCTGTAGTTAGGGAGTTTGGGAAATAAAAAACAAGGATTCCTTATTTGTAAGGACTTGTAAGGAATAAATGCGTGGCATTTGATGACTTCTTTCTCCTCATTGGACTAAATACCCCAGGGAAAAACTTCAGCTCCTAAATTTCCATTCACTTCAGATGTTCCGTCCTTCTGCTCCAAGATACTAGTGGATAAAGCAAGCAGGACTCTTTCAGTAGAGTGGAAGGATGGGATCATATGTGTGCGATAAAGTCAGGCTGGATAGCTGATAAGCATTAGAAGAACCTTCCTAGAGGTACCCAAAGGTCCCAGGGGACTGCTATTGTACAGCAGAGTGTTGGAGGTGCCTGCTGTGTCCTGTTCTTAGGAATGCCTTAGGAAAAAAATGTAGATATTGCCCACTTATGATTGCATAGCATAACAACTCAGAGAGCCCACAAGGAAAAAAGCCAGAATTGACTCACCTCCAAGAAGTGGCCTGCTTCAAAGCAACCTACAAATGGGCTGTAATATATCCTTATATTACAGGCACAGTGACTATGCCCATAGAAACAAAAGAGTTGAAAGAATTAACAAGGATCGTATTTGACTTCGAGAAAGTGAACTACTTAAAAAAGAGAAAGTTGGGGAAGAGGAAAATAAATGTAACAGGCAAAAGGGTAAACATTTTTTCATGGTATGGAAATTGTTTTAAGATGTCATATTAGAGCCTCTTAGTAAGCCAGTAATAACTATCAAAAAAAAACCACTTTAAAAGGAGCAAAATCACAAGTCAGTTATAGTAAACAACATGGTGAAAAAAGCTTATAAAAGTAAAAACAACAAAAAAAGCAGTTTAATCCAAGTGAGGAAAAAAAAATCATAAATGATTAGGTTAAATGAAAAACCACAAGGAAGCCCAAAATATTTTTAGAAGCAATTTGCTGAACGCATAAAAATGTTTCATAAAAAAACTCTTTTTAAACACCTCAGAAGTAGGAAGATTGCCAGCTAGTTAGTCAGGCAGATACATGATCAAGATGTAAAAGGAGTGCTTATGGAAGATAAGGCTGAAAATGTTTAATGAATTTTTCCACTAGTGTTTATGGTGGAGGATCTGAGGGAGGTTCAGGCACCATGGTATTTTAAATGGGGGAAGAATATGATAATCTGTCTCAGACAGAAATGTTAGAAGGAAAGATTTCAGAACAAATTATAAAGTAAGTTGTAACAAATCGGGTTCCAGGACTAAATAATGTTAACTCAAGAGTCCTACAGGAATTCATGTTTGAAACTGCTAAGCAACCAACTCCATTTTGTAACCTAAAACATACACCGGCCTCAGTGCCAGAGATATTAAGGGTGATGCCCATTTTTTTACATAGTTGTCAACATGAACCTAGGAAATCTGTACTCCATCGTGGGGAAATTGGTGGAAATTATATTGAAGAACAGAATCAATAGACCCAGGAATAAATACAATACATTGGGGAAGGGCCAATAAGACTTTCGTGGAGGGAAGTCATGTTTCGTAAATCTATTACATTTCTTTGAAGAGTCGATTAATATGTAAACAAGGATACTGCAGTTCATGAGGAGTATGTGGATTTCTTAAAAACTTTTGCCATGCTCTCTCAGGTCTTCAAAAGCACTAAACTTTCTTTAAGTGATGTTGAAAGTCCTGTTACAAATTCAAAATTTTTCCAATGGAGGAATATAGCCATGGGGCTCACAGGGACCTGTGCAGGCATTTTTGGTGTTCAATGGATTTGTAAATGATCTAGAAGGATGATCACAGTGATGTTCCAAAATTTACTGATCATACAGAATTACTCAGGAGAGGAAAAAATGAAGATGGCTGTGAAGAAGTATTTAATTTAGAAAGTGGCTTGCATGTAAAATGGTAATAAAATGTAATGTGAAATTCAATGTCAGAAAATCAGAAGGTAGCGCCTTATTTAAACGTGTGCTCTAAACTAGCTATTTCCACTCAGGAAAGAGGTATGTGGAAATTTCTGTGAAACTGTCAGCTTAACAGTCAGTGAAAATTGTAGAGACAAATAGATCTTTAACATTTTTTGAAGATAAAGAGCAAACAAGTCAGAAAACATGAGTACACCACTCACAAATGGTTACTATGTCCCCCTTGTTGACTGTGCACAAGTCTGATCACTGTATCTGCAAATGGTTTTAACAGAACTAGGAAGGCTGCAGAGAAAGATAAGAGCAATCACCACCGTGCTACAGCTCCCACGTAAGGAAAGCGTCTACAAACCAGGCTCCTCTGCTAGTAAAACCAATGGCAAAGGAAGAAAATCATCTGGAGAAGGTAAGCAGGCAATGATTTTGCACTACGTCGCTTGATACAAGAATGCTCACCCAGTGAACTGAGAAAGTAGTACTTCTAAAGGAAGTCAAGATGTGGCTTCTGGAGCTCATGACCAAAGGATGTGCAGATTGCACATCTGAAAGGATGGAAGAAGAGACAACTTTATGGAAAACAGAGCCATTAGGTGCCATTAAATGGCGACAACAGTCCAGCTGCTCTCTCTAGGTGTGTCAGCGTTTAAATTGCTGGTTACCTGAAGCTGGGAAACTTTGCTCTCACACACTTTTCTTCCATATTACCTGCCAGCGGCAGACTTTTGGTCTAAATAAAGCTTTTATCTGTTTAGCCACCCTTAAACCACAGGAGCACAGATGCACAAAGTATGACTGGAAGAAGCCATTTGAATCACTGAGTCCAGTCCTTGGCAGCACAAGCCTCCCCACGGTAGTTACCTGGCTCAGAAAGGATCTGCTGAACCAGCAGTCTCCAGGGGCCATAAAAAGCTTCCCCACACTTAAAGTTAAAGGAGAAAAGACAAAACTGAAGTGAATTACCAGAAGAGAACACAAGAGATGAAAGGTTCCACCTTCTCCTCCATCCCTCTCTAAGTAAAACAAAATTCCAAAAAGCAGGATGCCTACCCAACAGAGAAGGGCCAAAAAAAAAAAAAAGTGATTTTTGCTGAACTGCTGTGGCTGGAAAAACCCCTTTTGAATGCAAATGCCTCAATTTGTTTGTTCTTATATTCCTAAAAATATACAGATGCTTAGATGCTGTTGTTGAAAACTCTGATGCTACTTTTTCCTTTCTGTGTTGCAATTTATATTTAGATGCATCTGAGTGACTAGGGCTCTCAGGAGGCAAAAGAGATGCCAAATTTTGTAAAAGGAAATGGAAGAACTGTTATTCAACTCTGCTATACGATCACTAAATCTTAAAGCTTGTCTCGTAGTGGAAGAGCAGTGAAGCAGGAAATTGCTAATGCAGAGTGTATAAGAGAAGACCCACTACAGCAGGATTCATCCCAAAAGCCACTGTTGCAAAGAACAAAAAAGAAGAAATATGTGGGCAGAGAAGAGCATTATGAAAATACAACAACTTTTCAAAAAAAAAAAAAAACACCTAACCATTTTACTACTGTATTCAAAGTTTAATTGTTATAATTTTGTGTGCAACAATTAGACTTCAGTAATGCACACAGCTGACAAACAGCACAGCTCCCCAGAACCCAAACCATATCAGTACATCGATACAGGAGTGGGAGAATAATATAATTTGTTTTAAAATTGATGATTATCTACCTGAGAAGACAGGCTGGTAGTAGCGCTTTGGGTTTGAAGATTTCTAGCTAAAAGTTGCTTGTTGTCCCTATGGGGTTTCTTGGGACCCTGCAGGCAATGCTGGTGGGCAGGCCTGGGATATTTCTGCAGACTCACACAGAACAGGTCATTCTTCTAGCACAACAACTATGTGCTAGAGAGAATAGGTTTTTAGATCTCTTTTTCATCTAGGGCCTTTAAGCATCTGCTTTAATTCTGCTTACTTCAGCAGCACCATGCATCAATGGTACTGTTGGTACTCTTTAAATCATGCACACATTTAAAATGTTTTCGGGGTCACAGCTTGTGTTCCTCCAGGCATGTGCCCTTTCAAATCTGGCAGGTATAGGCATGTAGAGCTATGTAAGATGACTGATAACTGAAACCATGTGGCTGCATAAGTCTTCACAGTTTAAGACAACAAAACAGTCCATGTGTGGACAAATGACATCATCTTTTCCTGAGGTGCTGTAAAACATAATATTCCCAACCAAAATTGATTTCACACTATTTGCTCTATCCAGCTGTTGTAACTTCTGTAGTGAATTCTTTCACCTCTTCATGACACTGCAAAGGTGACTGTAAGCCCAAAAGGGAATCTTCCATATCCCACACCCTCTCTGGCATCTTCTCACAAAAGGAAGGGTGGGAATCCTTCTACAACCCTACTGACTGGGCAAATGTGCTATGAACAGAATTGTATCTACATTTGAGATTAACTATCGTATCATCTGGGTTTTATATATTTACTTATTTATGGAAAACATGGAATCATTTGCAAAAGTAATTTGCTGAAAATGTAGCCTTCAGCATGTAGCTGCAGCCATAATTGACAGAGTTGTAAGCATATTTGTCTGTAACACCTATAAGGCAACATTTTAACAGACCTTACATACAGAGTTATACAGTGCACAGTACTTCACTGCCAGCTGTGTGAGGTGTTAATGCGTCTTAATATTCAACAAGTACAGAAATTCACAAATCTTGAACAATTCGTTCTCACAGCAATAGCTGAAGCAGAGTTCGGTTATACAAGGGAACTGTAAGTAGGAAAATGTAAGGGCTTGAACATATTCTAACCTCAATAGAAAAAAAAGCTCTACTTTTTCAACATAAAGCTATGACTAGCTCCAGCCTCAAGTTAGACTGGATTGTACTTGTTGAAAGCAACTAACCTGGTGCATTACTGTGTCAATAGGTGCTGCTATGGATCTAATTTCCAAAGGTTTTGCTGGCCTTGTGATGCAAAGCAAAATGCTTCATATTCTTCACATCCCCTTGTGCTCTTTGGGCATGAACTAGGAACATCTACTCTCTGAGAGACTGCTCAACTGATCCCTCTTTCTTAAATAGTGTTATCAGTATGGAGAGCAAAATATGCAAAAGGGATCTAATTTGGGTAGTGTTTCCATAGCTATCATTTCTGATTTGGAATTCATCACATCTACGTGTAACCATCAAAAATTTGGCCTGTAGACTTAGCTAGCTGTCTAGGCTTCACAGTCAGAAGACTAGGGCAGGAAACTCCATAGGGCAATTCATCCTGCCTAACTCAGACATGAAGCTTTAGAGCATCTGACATTTGATTTAGCTTCCTGGCACCAATTAGGCACCTGCTTTAGTGAGAGCATATTGCACTTTGAAGATGTCATCTCTCTCCACTGGCTGCAGAAGGGGGGCCAACATAGATTAAATTCTATATTTCAGGCAACTGAAGTCAGAGAGAATGAAACCCATTTCTTGTGTCCTCTAACCTGCTGGAATCATTAACTGTGGATTTTAAATGATGATATCTAGGCAGCTCTTTGCCTGATGTTGCTTTCAGACACATTATCCAGACACAAAAATGTTAACCTTAAAGTTCAAATTACTTCATGTTCAAAATTAGAAGCTGTTTTCTAAAAATAAAAATGGCCTGGGATCCCAGCCTGAATTCACCCTGAAGGTCAACCTTCAAAGCCTTTTGCTTTTTCTCTGGTATGAATATTAAACAGTCACCAGCTAAGGGATAAAGATCTTGCTCAGATACAGACATCTACATAACACCACCATGTGTATATAGGGAATGAACCAGGAGCATTTACTGTCAGAGAGCAGCACTTATTTTCAAACACAGCCGAGGTGCTTCCAGCAGTGAATTGTTCACATGCTGCTTGACGTAAATAAGAAGCTTTTTTTACAAGTTCCCTGGGGAAGGGATCTATTCCTCTGAGAGGCCTACCTCAGCCTCCCAGTTAAAAATAAATGAATAATATAATGCACAAAGGCATCAGGGATACCTTTGCCATTCTAACTCCAGGCAAAACAATTTCCCATTCACTGTTTAGTACAAAGACTTCATGGCTGAGGACTGTAGCCATACACCTACTCTAGATGCCTCCTTTGACTGTACAGCACATCAGGACCTAGAAGTCCCCGACTTCTGGACTTCTGTCTTGGGTCATCCATTACTCGCTTAAACCAAGATGCCCTAGTAGGCACCAAAATGAATGGATGCCACAACAAACAGTCTGAATATGGTAAAGAGCAGAGTGGTGGAGCACTAACTCAAATTTATGTAGCATTTGGCCTCTTCCAGAAGAGGAATAATAGATTAATAGATTAATACTCACTGTGTAGCTCTGCTGGCAATGTTCCCTCCAGGTTTTACTGCTGCCAATAAGCAAACTCAGAAATAAAAGACCTGTGTACCATTTGGTGGAGTTATGTGTTGCCCACTTCACTCATCCATTGTCTTCATTAGCAAAAGGCCTGAAGAAAAATGGCTCTATTTGTATCAATTTCTTATCTAAAATTCCCACTGGATACCCAGCTGTCAGAACATCCCTATGTTTCAAGGCATTCAAGCATTTCTGAACCAAGATTTGAGTTTTCCTCTGTGTTAATTACAGGAACATGCTGAGCTGATCTTCAATCAGAAATCTCCTTTTTGCCACCCAAGAATGTGTGACATACAGCTTATGACTAAAAGAAGTGAGAAGTCACAGCTGTATTTAGCACTTAAATAAAATTGAACTTGCATGTTTGAGAGGGCATTGCAAAAGAATTTGAAAGATTTTCGTAGGATCAAATACCGCAACAATAATCTGCAGCAGTAGCATAACTTTCGCTGAGCTTCACTTGCCCTAACTTTGTGTTTTCTTCTACTGGGAGGAGGAGAGCTGAAATTCTGAATTTCCTAATGATCCTGCTGTATGTACTGCTGTCTAGGGGTGAAAGGAAAAGAAAAATGAGATATGAGACCAGTTCCAAATGACGAGGTAACAACTCAGCAATGAGAAGTGACAGGACACAGTCCTTGCAAAGGAAGAAGAGACTGGAAATGGAGGAAGCAAGTGAGATGAAAGCAAGAAATGGTTCATGACTGTAAACAGGCTCATTGTAAAGGGAAGTGAAAAGGTCATTGGACTGGAATCAGTGGCTGACAAAGATGAAAAAGAATACTGTGTGATGAAAGGATTCCTATTATGTACAGCAGCAGGTTCTTGAAAATGGAAATACTGTACTACTGTGTATCAGATGATGCTAGGCAAGCTGTTAGCAAAAGGCTGTATGAAAATGACATAGGTTTAAAAAAGTGAATGAAAAGACTACAGCATGTATGGAATTGCTGCCAAACTGTTTAAAGAACTAGTGAGTGATAGGAAAGTGTCTGCTACTGTATGCCCTTATAAAAAAAAAGTTATCTGTGCATCACAGTACACTGCAAAGGCAGCCATCAAGACAGAGCTGCAAGAAATCAAGGGGTAAGAGTTTGTTCACTGTTCCCAAGAAAACAAGCTATTCAATCCACCGTCACTGGTAGGGCAACCTGTGAGAGGCCTGGCAAAAGATGTGGGTGGGTGTGCAGCATGCCTCTAATGATGCTGGTAGTGAAGAGAGATGTTGGCTTGGAGCCGGTCATTATGTGAAACCATGGAAAGAAGGTGTGCCAAAGGTGTGCCAAACTACTGAGGAAAGTCTCAGGGAGATGGCAAGTGTCTGCATGGGTTCAGATGTAGTGCAATACCTTGTCACACGGGCTGCTACTGAGGTGTCTACTTCAACTTCACTTCAGTCCTAGTCAAAAAGAAGAGCAAGAGTAGCAAGCAGTAAGAGTATAAGAGTAAGAAAGTAAGAGAGCAAAAAAGAGTAGTAAATAGTAAGAGAAAAAACACTGTAAATGTCTTTGGAAAGTTGTGCAAATGGCAGTCTTGCCTCCTAGACAGCTCATTGGCAAAAGTGTGAGGCATTGGTAGGTAAGAGCAATCAAGTAACTGTCTGAGCAGATGAGTGGGGAAGGGACACGAGAGAGAAAGTGTCAGCAGGCAAAATGTTGACTGTGGGAGAGGATACACAGACCATCCAGGGCAGCCTGCAGATTGCCCTCTTCTCTTGCATCCCCCTGGCCCAACCACAGAGCCTCAAAGTCTGACTGAAACCACCCCCTCTCCTTTTTCATCCCACAGGAGGGGCTGCCAGAACAGCAGGTGCTTCCGTGTGTGCAGATTCTGTCACTTACTCATGTAACTCTTCATGAGTCTACGTTTGCCTGCATGTTTCTGCCCACATAAAACAGAGGAGCCAGACTTCGAAGACAGACTTTTGTCTCAGCTAAGCTAAAAGAATGAGAGATGCTAGCTAAAACGATGCCTGAAGGTACAGTGAGATTAGTTCACAGTGCTGAGGCTCAGCTGGACTCTCTGGAAGCTGCAGCTGCTGGGTAGTGTGGCTCTGAATAATAATAGGAAGAAAACACAGAAATGTCACTAGTATTTGTGCCTTATATAAAATGTATTAATAGAGTCAGCTAGTTATTTCTGCCCTGTACCGAAAGTGTGGTGAGACTCTGAGACCCTCTCTGTCCCTCACAGGACTGAAACCTGTGTGCTTCTCTTTTCATCCTTTACTTAGCTTACCATGGTGTTTCCAACTCAGAAATCATCTGAAATACCCCTTGGTTATCTTTGCATGGAAGTAAGATGTTCTGTCCTGACCACATACAATCTTACACCTTTAGCAGCTTCCCAGTGTTAGGAAGTTATGTAGAAAGTACCAAAATGGCCCTCCTGGATCACTGGCCATGGCTGGGACAAGTTGAGCTGGTGAATCCACATTTCTTCTACAGGCCACCAGAACCACATCTGAAAGCAGTCTGTCTCCCAGACCTCTGCATCCTCATAGCAGACAGCATTAGGGCTTTCCTAGGGGTGCCACAGCGCTGTCTCACCAAGCCACAGTGCCAGATCCCACCTGCACAGCAGGGAAGTCAGTGCACCCTTCACTGGACTTTATAGCATAGCACGCACCCCGAGTTCTCCGCAGAAGCGTACAGCACCAGAGCTACTCCAGCTGTGATGTGGATGGAGGGCAGCAAATCTGACCTCAGCCTCTTGCCTGATGCTGGGGGTGCCTCTGCTGAGACTTTCCCTTCAGGTCCAGGCTGCCATGGCACGACATCCTTCCACATTATAACTTCAGATGACAGCACCCATTTGGCTTTCCTGAGTATGTGTGTGATTACGTGAGAACTAAGTCATGACAAGTGACCTACAAAACTCCTAAATAAGTTAATGTTTGGTCAATATGCTTTAAAAGACCTGTTTAGTCCTAGTTATTGCAAGCAAATGATACCTGTATAAAGTGAAATTTCAGATTATCCACAATCCTACTTTAAATTTCCAAAATTGTATTGATCTTAATTAGAAATTTATTTTGCTTTTGCAGTACTTCTTTCTGTATTCTTCACAGAGCATATAATAAAATACGCGTTACTGTAAACTCTTGGTTTGTTAAATATAATGATTTCAGGATGATTGGTTGTGACAAATGCAAGATGCTCTGTGCTACAGCTATCTTGAGAGGACTGTGAGCATTAGCTAGCATTTCCTAAGTGTATTTCTCATTACATCCCATCATTTTACTGTCTTTCAACAATGATGTCCCTTGTCTTCATTCCAATGTTGCCTTGGGGATAAAGTAATGAGTCCTCAGACCATTTTCCTCTCTCTTTCTCTCTAAAGAGAAGGCAAACAAAGTACCAGACAGAGTAGAAGATAAAGTAGCTCACATAGTAGGAAAGAAGACAAAAAGATGGGACTATATGTCAAAGAAACAGAAGATTTGATTCACGCTGGGTCCAGGCACCACTTAACTAATCTGTAATAGACACCAGCTTGGTCTATTCTGAAAAACTCCATTGAAATCATTTTAGGTTTCTCATGCAAACTGACTCCTTTCTCACCATCCCAGCTGCTGGATTTCAAGTATCCCCTCTGAGCATCTGATCACAGACTCAAAACAAGAATTCTATCAGTTAGAGAATGCTACGATAGACCTTGGCATTTATGAGATAAAAGGAAAGACAGCTTTTTTTTTTTTTTTTTTTACATCAGCAGTTGCTGGAGACATTTCCATGGTTATTATATCCTCAACAAGTTCCAGTACATAATACTGAAATTGAATTACGGATAGCACACGCCATTTTCCACATCTTTAGCTTTCACCGTTTGGCAGTGCTGTGAAAACTGTACATCTTGGACTCTCCATCATCTTAAACATGGTATCCTGCTCTGTGCTTCAAGGCTACATCTCTTTGCCTTCCTGTGTGGAGATTATTGGGACCATTCATTTTCTTCCCCTTTTCCTGGCACATCTCCATCTACTTCTCACTTTGTAGGTGAGGTGAAGGCTTCAAGCTAAATGTTCCTTCTCAGCGTAGAGAACATCTTGGTCAAGGTTTTTGTGCCTAGGTCCTCAGGGGTCTTTATTTTCATTACCCAATGTGTATTTCAGTTTCCACTTCTTTTGTTCAGGAAATAAATAACACTGGTTCTTCTCTATGCATCTCAGAAATCAATATCTATTTGAAATTTCTGCAGTTATCAGTGCTGTTGTTCTCTTTAAACTGCAAAACATTTCACAGCTTTGTGTCCTAGCCATACAAAGCAAGGCAGAATATTCTGTTTAAAAAACATTTCTTCCTGCTGGGAATGTGTAGAAGCCGTATGTGTGATACAACATACACGTTCTCCTCATGGTTCCCCCACAGCCCAGCAGATTTCCTGACCTAAGAAACTCACGTCCTCGGAAGGCTTGCAAATAGCTGTAACTTGATGTGGGAGGCTTGAAGGCCACCCATAAACAGCTTAGCAGATTGCCTGGGTTTACTCAGGGAAGTCAGAAATAAACGCATGATTTATGGAAGAGGTGTGCAGAAAAAGATAGTTCAAGCTCTGAACATAGTTGTAGCTCCTGAGGAATCATTTACAGAAAAAGATACTTGGTTTCCTTTCAAACTTATCCAAAGAAAAGGTACATAGCTGAGTTTCCATAGATGTGTTTCATTCTTTTCATGTGTCCAAAACACTGCCTTAACCACTTATTGACAGATTATAGCATTCAAAGCCAAAGAAGCCACACGCACTTCCAGTAGAAGTATGCAAGTACGCAAATAAGAATAAAATATCCTGCCTCCTCATTTCTCCCCCACAAAATTACATCTTGACTGAAACCCTGGTTTTCTTGATACCAAACACCTCTGGCTGTAATTGGGGCAGGATTTCATTTGTTGTTTCTACTCCCCTGCCCTGTCCCACCCCATTGCCACCAGCCAGCCCCTCTTCATCAGACAGGCTTTGCTCATGTACAGCTGTTTGCACAGCTGTTTCTCCCCTTAGCAGCGCTGAGCAATCGCTCTGCAGCCGCACCTCCACGGTAACTCTCAAAAAAGACAAGTGCAGCATGAATGCAGCAAGCGTTTTATCCTTGCCCTCATCTTCCTTCCTTCCAGTTTCTTCCACTTCAATCAAAGATGACCAAACCATATATTTTTGTCCCCATTGTTGCTACATTACTTTTTACTTAACACCTTCGGGCCTCTTCAGGGCTGCAATGTGCAATTTCTCATTCCTCCATCCTCAGCTGGTACCTTGAGTGCAAAAGCCCATTCCCAGATGGGGAGAATTGTCCAAATGATCCTAAGACACATAAGCATTTCTAATCACTACAGAACCACGGATAAACAGGCAGATATGGGTTGTGAGACTCTAGGGAAAAGGAATAAACATTTTTGGAAGATAACCTTTCCTCTGGCATATTTCTGCGATGGCATTTTTAAACATCTGCTGCATCCTGCTACCTTCCATTGTGATACTGTCATAACTCATCAGCAATGCCTGGGCAGTATTTACATAGCGCACCTCTAAGGAATATCTAGATTCCTCTACGAAGAAAAATGGTGTTTTGGTAGCTTGCATCTTCCCCTCTAACATTAATTCTCAGGCTCCCATCTCAGGATGACGTGAGGAGCAATCAGCTGCAGAGGATTCTGTCTTCCAGATAACATGTAAACCCAAGAGTCTGCTACTTGCAGTCACTGAAGATACTATGCTTCTTTTCTGTAAGGCGTATTATTTCCTCTACTCTGGTGAAATCCCAGCTGTGAACCTTACATTCTGCCTATCTATTTGCTCCTTAAAAATAAATTGGATAGGATGGTTTTCATTTCCTGTCCCCTCACTTCTTGTGTTGTGTGGCTACAGGCAGTTAAACAACCACAGTGTTTCACCCTGGAGGTGCCTGTATGTCAGTAAGGGGTGAAATAATCCTTTTATGAAAAGATTTACCTGCCTCACAGGAATGTTGTGAAGTTTAAGCCTTTTTTTCTTTTTTTTTCTTTTTTTTTTTTTTTAAAGAGGATTGAGATAAAAAGCACCATAGGTATGCCGATGACCTGCATATTTGCAAGGAATTGACAAATTTTGTATGCAATTAACAAATATAATCATTTTTTGAGATTTAAGTTTCCTTCACCATTTTTGGGTGGAAGAAGTTGGTTTTCATTAAGCAAAATAAAAGCAGCTGAAAGATAATCCAGACAGGAAAGAAAAACCAACCACAGTGCTTTTTTTTAAAGGAAATAGCTCTCTCTGCCAGGCAGGATCTCTACAGGATGCAGAAAACTATCGTGAAGGATGGCTGTCATATTAACGCATTTTCAGGTCTTTTCCTACAGCCACTTTCAAGACATGTGACTCAGCTGTATTTCTTTCTATTCAGCAAAACCAGTGCTTGCTCTGAATACCAAAGTCAGAAAAGAAGGAAACACGGAGAGATCTCTGTCAGCAATCACACAGGCAGTGCATTTCCTGATGAAAACGATGGCAGAAGCCCAGATTTCATTGGTACCTTACACTTTCATTCCTATTTCATTAAGTTTTGCAGATTTGGAGACCTGCCATCCAAGAAGAATTAACCCCTTGAGGTGAAACAAGGGAATGTGTTTTAAGTCAGGTGTTAACATCAATTTCAACAAACTTAGCAAAGACAGGACATGTTATTCCACGCAGCCCTGGCAGAAGGAGACATCAGAAACATATCTAGTTATATTAGACGATCTTCTGTCTTGGAAGGATAATGGCTATTATTTATCACTGTTTCTAGCAGCATCCAACATGACTGAGAGACTTTTCAAACAGTAAAAACAAGTCCCTAACTTTACAGCCCTAAATTAAATACAGAGTAGGAGGTAAGGGAAGTAGTACAATGTACAGAAGAGCGCTCTTTAGGACGGTTTGAACTAGTTGATGTGAATCAGTCAGGAAGTGTCATAAGTAGCGTTAGGGATTATCTTGAGAATCCTCCAGTCTATGTTAGTCATACAGTGTTTGTAGAAACCAAATGCTTTACTCATGATGGGTTTTGTCAAGTACCTCCTGTGAAAGTAGGTTTTATCACTGTAGGGAGAAAATTAAGTGCAGCCTATTCTCATTTATTTTCAGGAGAATTTTCCAACTTGCAGTTTAATGAGATTTCACTGAAGGAAACCAAATTCTTCCTGTTTAAACTCTCCTTTTAAAGTCTTAACTTCCTTTTTTTTTTTTTTTTAAAGTAAATACACTGACTATGGGCTGGCCTCAAACCTCAATTTACAAATGTTTTATATTAACCAGGTGTTTATTTTGTTTGCATTATCTCATCCCCTTCTTCCCTGGATATTTGAGGATTAGCATATGTTATGGACAAGATCAAAGAGATCAATTTACAGTTTGTGAGCTTTATTTGGGAATTATTTGATTTTTGCAAACACAACACAGCTGTTGTGTATGCAAAAATCTACTTACTAATGGTATGTAAAGAAAAGATCTCTATGGAGTCTTTTGTTTGACAGAATTCACTCTTCCATCTCTTACAAAAATCAATTAAGATGAAAATGCAACTGGACTGTGTATGTGTGTTGTTTTTTTTTAATCAATAGACCCTCATGTCCCCAGATTCTATTGAATTAGGTTTTCAAAGCTCTTTTGTTCTCACCTGTCTACGAAAAATCATTTACGGCATCCTGGATCTCAGCTTATAGTGACTGCCTGAATCCAAAAGTTAAAGCACTCCATCCCCAGGGAGGGTGCCAGCTGTCTCATTGATTCAGCATGGCTCTTGGCTGATTCTGAAGTAGCACTGGCATGATTTCCAGAGAGAGGTGTATAATGAGGTAGCGCCATGTTAACCATTACCAGGGAGAAGCAGAACATCTGGCGTGGAACAAAAGAGAAGTCCAGACCTGAACTATCAGCATCAAAGCACACACTTGCGGGGTAGCATATGCCAGGATTCACTGCCTAGAAGCAACAGATTTAGGGATGAAATGGGATGTGCAAATAAGAATAAAAATATTAAGGAGAAAAAACATTTTCTCGTGTATTTCTTTTCTAGGATTTATGTTCTTGCTGATTTAAAAAAAAAAAACACTGTTACAATTCTTGTACTCTGATAAAAGAAGGAATATTCAGAATAAGCCTCACTTTGTACAAATGCATAGTTATTTCCTGTACATTTTATTTTTTTATCTAGCTGTCTTTACTCTGAACTGCCACTTTGATGTAATCCCACTAAAACCCCACCTCAGTGCAATATTTTCTACCCTTTGGAGGTTCCAGTTCTACAGTGGGAAGTTTGCAAATGCCAGGGAGCACACAGCATGTCATGTGGGAGCAATCTCCTCATGCACTTCTCCCACAGACTGGAGGGCTGAGGATGTAAACAGTGAAAATTCTTCATCAACAGTTGGTGGAGATGATGGGGTGTGTTTTAAAAACAGAGCCAGAGGGAGAGAAAAGGAAGGATGTCATCATAGGCAGCCCTTGCTGGCAGGTGCATTCACACCAGGAGCTGGCTCTGTTCTCCACTGACTCAATGAAATCTCTGTCTATAGCAGCAGGACACTGGCAGCTTTGGCAGTGGTATACAAATGCCTCGGTATATATCTGCTTTATTTTTGTTGGGTTGAGACTTTTAAGAAATCTGGGGTTTATATCAGCAAAAAAAAAA
>VXAL01017229.1:722616-746682 GCA_013399475.1 Chauna torquata | reverse complement strand
TTTGGGTTGGATCTTTTAAGAAATCTGGGGTTTATAACAAAAAAAAAAAAAACAAAAGGAGAAGACACATTTTCCTATCATTTACAGGAGATAAAATAGTCTTTCCATCAGCTTCCAGAGTACACCTTTCTTGCTGGCTGCACTGTTGGGTACCCCAGTGAGCATATGGTACCTTCACAGCTCTCTCTCTCACCATCATTCTGGACACCTTCCTTACTGGGCTGAGTTGCCTTCTAGAGGACCAATGCTAGAGGATCTGGCCAAGTATCTTTGGTGCCAAGTCCTTGTGGCAGGTATTTCACAATGAAATTCATCATTCTCTTACCTTCATGGGGGGGGATGACTCTGCCCAGAGTTTTTCTGTTTGCTCTGGGGGGTGTTAGGATTCCTGGCATTGCTCTGTCTCGTGACCACTAGCACAGCCTGTTAGTTGTGCACCAAGACTTTCATCCTTTTGCCTGTTCATCCCTGGGAACTTAGCAAAGCATTATGAGGTTGATTGCAATGTTATTATAGTGTTAAATACAGAATAGTTAAATCTTCCAAGCACTCTTTAATCACTGTCTCTACCAATTTTCCTACTGTCCCATCAGGCTGTTCATAGTATGGATTCAATGTGATGGGCTTTAACTGACATAGCAAAGAGAAGTATTGTTGGAACATAAGATTCCTGTGACCCCTCTCAACCTCAATCAGGACTCCCCAAACTCCCTTATTTCACATTGCAAGGAGTCAGATGCACATCAATAAGTAATTAGCTCCTAAACCAGAGTACCAATCCTTTATCCTCACCCATTTTCTCCTCTTCTATTCACAAACTGCTCCAGGTAGTTTTCTACTATGAATGGCCCATTGCTCTTCCTCTACTCCCCCATCTGCCCCTTAGAGCAATATATCATCTCCTTTTCTATTCATCTTTTTCTATCATACTTTTGAACTGCAAGATGTTCTGTGCCCTTTTGGATTTTCAAGTCCACGTTTTTCTGTCAGCCCACTCTGCTCACTGAGTCTTTCAGGCCCTCCCCTCTTCATATACTGCTGGCTCTTCCCCCACAAGTGCTGGGGGTCTAACATATATGCATTGTTCCTCAGTTTAGTCTTACAAGTGTGTATCTGTATTATTGGGGATGTGAAGTCTGAAAACATCCACTCTCTTCACCCCCTGATGGTTCAGATCAGTAGACCTCTTGGTGCAAATTGTGTCCCCGCTTCCAGCCAGTGTATGTGCATATTTATGTGTGGACACTTAGGCATAAAGGCAGGTGAGGTATTTCCCTCAAGTTTTAGCTCATCAAGGAGCCAGGACACTGCTGGCATGTGCGTCCACAGCCAGGAGCTGAAAAATACTCCCAAAAGCCAAGGTACAGATACCGCCAGAAAAAAAGCCTCTGCATTAGACCAGAGTATATAAAAAGCTTCTTTACAGACCCATCTGTATGAATGTAAGTGGCTGATCCATTTCTCTATAACACTTCTGATATCAGTCGCCTGACAAGTTACTTGTGGGAGGGGGGAAGAAATAACATGTCATCAAAATGAACTCCTTGAGTATTTCCATTTTGGTGTAGAGAACATTTGATAAAAAGAGGCACTTGTCATCTCTTCCTTAAACATACTCTTCTGCCTCTTTTGTTCAAGCCACTAAAAGCTAGATAGCATATGCAGAGGGAGTAAATTCTTCACAGGCGGGCATCTGGATCAGTATATTGAAATTGAGTCTATTTTTAGGCGACTGATGCTAGCTTCCCCATGAAACTGCATATTTGTAGTTTTCAGGCTTTCTGAAGTGGATTTTTGCCATAAATTGATTGTAAGTCATTTTGAGTGCATGGGAGGAAGGGCCTGCTCCAAAGTCTATTGAAAATATATTAGAGTCTCTCTATTGATTTGAAAAGCTGAAGATCAAGCCAGCAAGGACTCATTCTGTCCGTGTAAAATACAGGCAATTTGCATTAGAAATGCAACATAAATGTATTTCTTATGCAAAACTCAGCTGAACAGCACACTTCACTGCCTATCTAGCAAATCCCACAGCTGGAAATATTGTTTTCTCTTTTATATCCTTATTCTTTTTATCCAAGTAGTTAACCAGATATTTGGGGTTTTCTCAATTGTTTTGTTAGGGGGATAAATTGATGACTGACTCTGTGATTGCTCTGGTACAAACCATTTTCTTTACCAGGAACAAGCATAAATCCCTGATGCAGCGGGAACAAGCAATAACATGTCTTTTTTTTTTTTTTTTNTTTTTTTTTTTTTCTTTCAGCACCCTAAATCTGTCTTTTTAACAATCATGCTGCCCCAAAAGCTGCTGCTTTTTCCTTTGGCTTTCCTTCAGTCATGCCACAGATATTTCTCTGTCTCCTGTTTTTCTGGTCCCTTCTGCTTGCTTTTCTCACAGGCATTGATTCTCTGTTCTATTCATTTGATCCTTAGGCTCTGAGTCTGCTTTCTAGAAGTTTGGGGCTGCTGAGGTCTGCTGTCAGTGTCCGTAGAAGCAAACCCATTGTGTCCCCTACTTCATACCTACTATACTTAACTGCTCTCACTCACCTTAAGAAACGGTTAGTCATGCCCAGTAATTTCAATGAGATCTGTGATTGTTTCCAAATCAAAAACCTCTGGTCTATAACCAAGTTACAGCATATATGTTGTTACCTTGCACTAGCTGATTCACAATAAGTGTCCAAATATCCATGTTCTTAGGCAATGTCAAATACATAGGAAATTCATTTAGCTAAGTCTGCAAAGAGTGTCATCCCAATCAAAATAATTTCATGTTGACCCACTTCTATTCTCCGTCCACTGAGACTCACGGAAGGCTATATGTAGATCAATAGGCTCACAAGGGGTCACATGAGAGCAGCATATGGCCTGAAACCTCTTGAGGAAAAATCTGAGCGACCACTCACATCATTCCTCATTTTGTGAACTTGTTTGACCTTGAATGACCAAAAATCGTGAAGCAACTGATATATATTAAATTATTACCTTTTGGAAACAGTGTAACTTAGCTAAGTCACACACTGTTAGCACAAGAGAAACTTAGTGTCTAGTGTAATTCCCTTACATCATTTTTTTCCCTCAAGCTTAAGTATTTTTATTTAGGTTTTGAAACACACGCAAAGTCAAGATGTATTCATAGAACATAGTTTAGCAAATAGGTGTAGTATTTGATCTTGAAGGGAGCCTGGTAGCAGAGATTCCTAGGGTTTATTCTAGGATCAATCATTAAGTTATGGAGAGTTTTGAAAACTCTTTGTGTTCAAATTTTTAGTCTTGTGTGATGGCCTGGAGAATATTTTTCAGTAGACTTTCAAATTCCCGTTACTTTATGAACTCTCTTAATGACTGCAGTTTTCAGCATGGAATAAATTATGCGAAAAACATACCATGTCTGATAGTCAGAAATAAAATAATTTCTGAGGTCCTTGTACAGCTTTCCCCCAACAAAACAACAGAAGTCACTGCATGAGCTGCTATAACTTCAAGCAGCAAGTTAAAAAATAGATGGAGAATGGAAAAAACACAGAGGAAGGATAGAAGAAGAAGGTATTCAAAACTAGATTTTACAAGCAATCTCTAAAGAGAAGTAATTAAAAAAAATAGTTTGGGAAAGAGGGTCTGACAAAGAGCCCAGAAGTCCTGAGAAACCTTAACCACAGTTTCAATGACCCTTTAAAAAAAATCTTAAGGGGTGGAACTTGTATCAGTTGTTCATAATTTTTTTTTTTTTTAGGTCTACAAATCTTCTTTATTTTCCATTTCTTTCATTATTGGTATGCTTAAGCTCCTTAGCAAAGGTTGAATGTGTTTTGCTTCAGCAGTCGCAGAGCTCTGCAGAGTTAAATAGCTTGTCAGGGCTACCTCAGGAGATCTCTTCTTCTGGGCCTGGATGAAACCAAAACTATTCCAGAAGGATATTATCAAGACAAAAAGTTATAAACACATTCAATATCTATTTACCCAGGTCTTCTACTCCCCATTGGAAGGATTTCACCTCTAAACCACCATATAAAAGTTGGGCACTATTGTTCTCCCTATCGTTTCTCTTCATCTTCGAAGAAGAAATGGATTTAATTATCTGTTATGATAAGCTGACATGCAGCATAAACAAAAGAGACCCCTGTCTGAGGGTCTTACCTTTCTGCATACCTTAGGCATCCAACTCAGATTTGTAAACTCCACTCCCAGACCCAGTCCTGTTACAAACCTGGGCCTATGAGCCTGATTATATGTGAAAAGCGAAGTATAAAAGATCTGACCAAGGTCATGTAGAAGTCTGGGATGGAGCAAGGGACTGAAATTCTTTCCCTGAAATGGCTTCTTCCCTTCTAGTGCACCTGGAATGGTCCTGAGGACCAAAGCACTAGCTGTTCATATAATGAATAACCCTTCTACTAAAAATTGCTCCAGGCACACTTGGCAGTAGTAGAAAGGATAAGTGGTGGGAGGACTAAGCTAGCTGATAACATTTGGTAAACTATTAACCAGCCCACACATGGGCTTGAAAGGTTTGTGTGTGTATATATTAATCTCTTCTGTAAACATACAGAGGACAATTATGAACACAGTGGTTTAAACTGCCAGTGTTAATAGATTGCTGACCCAACACAATTACCACTGCACAACTCCCACAGAAATCTGTCCTTTTTGCTGAGAAGGACATCCTAGTTGGGTCCTCACATCCTGCAGAAACTGGATGGGAAAGACAGAAATCAGTTATTCAGGAAAAAATTTTAAAAAAGCAGGGGGGAATGTTTGTGTATATATATATGTATATAATTGGTGTTTGGTTTGCACTGAGAAATACTAACAATATCACAGAAAAGTTCTTCATGACACCTAATATGGAAGATCAGCTGGGAGAGCGTGGGACTTGCCCACATTTGAACATGGCAACTCCAGCGTGCAGAATGCATGGAGGCTGCAGCTGGCAATAGTTGCAACAGCAGCTTCACAGTCCTGTTCAGTGGTCCTAAGCAAAAGAGAAAATTTCACCTCTGCAGACCACCCCTACTCCATCCAGCTAAAGCCCAAATACTCAGACTATAAAAGCAGAGCATCTCTTAGTGTGGGTGTGTAAGTATCAAGCATCAAAAACCTCGAATATACATGAGCATGCATGTATCTGCATTTGTGTACTTGTCCTAAGTGTCCTGGAAGACCCAAGATCACAGCAAAACTATTACATCCTCCTCCAGTTTCCCTCAGTATTCTGTCTTAATGGTTGTATGACGTTGCTGGTGGCTGTGAAAAAGGTCGCTGTTCCACCAGAGAAGTACACGCAATATCCACTCTGCGAAATGTCATTCTTCTTTATATCAAAACGCCTGGCTTCCTTTTGCAATAAAAGGTGCTATATAAGGCAAGATGCTACAATCTGAGCAATAAAACAAGAAATCCTAATCTCTTCATGCTGGGCACAGAGAGAAGTTTATTGAAGCACTGGTTTACTGTAGTATGTTATCGAATTGTGATAAAGCAGATAAAAGGGGAATGGAAATGGAAAAGTTATTAAACTAATTGCATCAGCAAGAATATTAATTTAATTTATCTCACTTTATTATTGCCATCAAGCTCAAATGCAAATTTTGAAGTGTGAGTTAAATAGATGATTGAATTTAGTTTGGGTGGAAAATAAAGGCTGAGAAATGATAAATGCTGCTTCATTGCATTAATTTGGAAAAAAACAAATCTTTCTCCTAAGTGATCTGTTGATACCCTTCCTGTTTTCTAGTCTTGTCAGGAATTTTTAAAGCCTCCACTTTAAGGGGGCTTTAGGACTCATAAAGAGGACTAGGGTGTACAATTTTCCTTTACTGGACATGAACATACTTGCCTGATATTAAACTTAATTCTTGGATGTTTCAGTAGATGCTTAGAAACATATTGAAATCAGAAGACATAATGACCTCAAAGAGAAATGTGAATAGTTCTTCTGCTGACTACAAACAAATAACATGCTCTAATTAGTTTTAAAAATGTAATAGGGTATTGTGAAGCTAGCATAGCCCAAAAAGTATTAAAATTTGAAATAAATGGTTGCTGTTCCATGTTTCCATTTTAGTGTATGGAATTCTTTCTTCAGACTTCACCCTTCTTTAAAGAAAGAGTTAGGGTTGGGTTGGATTTCTTACACTGTATTTAAAAGCCTATGTCCAAGGGCTAGCACTATAAACTAGTGTATTCTCATAGATTAAAACTGAAATTTGGTGTTATTTTAAAGAAATGGCAAAATTCCAGAGTGTCACCTAAAGTATAAATACTGGAATCAGAGATTTTTATCATCATCCAGACTGAGGATATATCTATAATATGTACTACAGTTTCAAGCTATTTGCCAAGGGTAATTTAATCTTAAAAAGACCATTTAATTAGAATGACTGTGATGCTTCTGGTATGCAAGTACCTTGCTCAGAGCACTGTGCTCTGGAGATATAACCATAGCACTGCAGCAGAGACTTCAGTCATCTTCTTAATCTCCCTGTACCTTAGTTTTCTTGTTGACAGAGTGGAAGCAAGGATGGATGTGAGAATTGGGGCATAAAATATGAGTTATAATTAACCTTTATGAAGTAGTACGAAATTCTTAAATGAGCAGAACTAAGTGAAAAAAAAAGAGGTAAAAAACAAAATTAAAAATTTATTCTGTGATTTCACTGTCCTAGCCCAATTTTAAATTTTCCTCTTTTCATTCCTTGTCCTTATCACTTCTCATCTCTAGCAAAGTATTTCCAGAAATTAGGATATGATAGGCAAAGTCCACGGATATATTCCTTTATACCAAACAAAAATATGCTATTTTAATTAGGAAACTCTAAATAGAAAGCACCTGCCATCTCCACCTCAACATCTTCCAAAGAAGCTGTAGTCATCCCTGGAACCCAACTAAACAACACAGAGAGGAAAAAAAAAAAAAAGCAACAGATTGGATGATTTCCTATGGATTTAGGTCCTACAGTCGGGTTCTCTGGTATCTTACCTGCTATTAGTACTGTGCTCAAACTGCAGCCTTTTCTTGGAGCAAGAGGAAGACACTTATTTCTGTCTCCACCCAGCTGCATGTTTCATAAAGTGTTCGGAAATTTATCCTTGAGATTACTGTTTTTCTCTCAGATTGGTTGGAATAGGCCAAGAAATTCAGTGGATATAAGAAGATGAGAGGAGGGAGCAGTAAAACACACATGTATCCACACACACATTAATCCAGCAATGATTTCAGTAGCCTCCTTTCTTTAGGAAATGGAGCTGAAACTGTTTTCAATAACTTCAGATAGTACAAGAAAAAAAAAAAGAGGAATAAACATTCAGAATGCAGAGAGGTTGATTCACTTCTGATAAAATTAGGACTACACTATATTAGACCAAGTCTTAAAACATCAGTCTGGCAAAACATTTAACACTCATTCTTAAGGTAACGCATTTAAACGGACTACATGCCTAAAAGATTTATTAAGTTGCAGTCACACTTTCTCCTGAAAGTTAGGATTCAGATCTTATGAATTTCAAATAATATCTAAGCCAAGTGTAGTCAATGTTTATTATTATAGCTGCGTGCAGCATGGTAATCAGAACCGTGGAAATGTCTGCAGCTGTACCCATGACATCCCTTCTGCAATGCTTCCTTCGCTAAGCTGAGCTGTTGAACTAAGTAGATTGTTGCCTACCATGCAACATACACAGAAAGAATATAGAATAGAAAGCAAAATATCATTTTGGCTGCCATTTCCCTAAGTTAATAATCATTGTAGCAGCACATGTTGAGTTTTAGTATTAAAACGAAGGGTTTCATATTACAGATTATAGGGAGACTTATGTGAACAATGTGGCAGATATAGACAATCAAAGTGTCTATTGAGGCATGGAGCTGCAGTACAAAAGCAATCAGTGCAGAAAGCAAGGCAGTGACAATACAATTTTAAACCCATTTGATAGGCAAACTATATCTGTTGAAACTTCTCAGGGTGAATGCGTATAAAACTCATTATCAGTATTGCAGCATGTCCCATGACACCACTTTATTTATTCAAATGAAGATTGGAGAATGTGAGTAAATACAGCATCCCTGTACTCTAAAAATTCTTTGAAGATAAATCCTTTGCCTATATTTGTTCTTTGTGCACTTTCCATGAGTCTCTCATGCAATGTTCCTGCCCAGTGTAGGAAAACAAGCTTTATAGAAAGTACAGGGCATATGCCTGTGAAGTGTATTTACCATTTAGAATGGTCAGTGAACACATCCAGGGTCCTGATGATACTGGAAAGTACTGAATCCTTAATCATAGCTTTTATCGTCTAATAGTCTCAGCTGAGTATCGCAGATGTCTGTGAAGCATCACAGACTACTCAGTCATGCTTTTAAATGGTGAGAGTTATTTGGCTGGCAGAGTCCACCCAGTCACACTGTGTGGCAACTTTGCATCTTGACACAAATATTTGCTTTTTACCAAGTACTTTTCACATACCAATCTCCACTTGGACCTATGGATCCCAAGCAGTTTGCAGCCCATTTCAATCCATGTCACTGGACAGCATCTGGGACCCTAACGTAGAGGGATCTGGTCTTCTCCTCCCATTTGAATACAGAGAAGTCTCACAAACTATCATTCCTGAAATATTTCAAACGCACACAACCAATCACATTCATACATTTTTTGAGATGGCAAAACTTTTAGAGATCACAGTGTTTTGGATTGTGAGTGTTCGGATTTTTGACATCAAAGCCAACACTACCCCTGATATGATATTATCTGAAGCCTGAGCAATCTCTTAGCACTGGTATGTGGAGATCTATGGTTTCCAGTTAGCTTTGCATCAGACTTGCATACAATAATTACAATGGTTTGCTCTGCTTTGTAGTGAAGAGCTAGTGAAAGATTCAGACTATGCTTTCTTTTTATTTTAGTTTTTTCTCATCCTTGCTATAATATCTGTAATCGTGATAATAACAGTCTAAACTACCTTGCCCTTTTCATTGTTGAGTAATTTGATTTGAAATTAATTCCTATTCTCAAGCTCAATAACCTTAGGGAAAAGGTGAAACAGAGAGGTCATTCAAAATACAGAGACTATCAAAAAGGTTTAAATAACTGAATCATTAAGATTCTATAACCTCCTTTCCATGACAAAGATGGTAATGAGAAGAGGAAATAGCATACTATGCAATGTATTCATTGGGAAAATTACTGTAATGAAACTTAAGCACAGGAAATAATACAAATGTAGCCTGTTCTCATTATGTTTGAAAGACTGACATTTTTGTATTCCTTTCTTCCTGTCATTGTTACTGTTGTATGAAAATCAGACCATGCTTTCATCTTAAAAGACATACTTTGCTCAACATTCAATACAAATGTATCACAGAAAATTGTAAGAACGTGGTCGTTCTTACACTCAAGTGGTCGGAGTATTTATTTACAGTTCATGCAAAACAGGAAACAAATCTTATGCTCAAATCTAAATGCAGTATTTATCATTCATTATGACTACATTCATTAAGTTTTATTAGGTATAGAACAGCTTTTGGAAATATCCCAAGTAAGTTTCTACATGGAACCTGCTCTTGGATTACTAAGAAAAACATCTTTTATGTTAGCAGATACCATTTCTCAAGATCTACAAAACCCAATACATTCTGCAAGAAAAATACCTTACAGGTTAATTGATGATAGAAGAACTGAAAAAGAAACTTATAACTATATGTCCAGGTAATAAGGTTTTAACTATCACAGATCTGCCTATTTCAATGGCTATCACCAAAAAGGTACTGTGCATGACATTAAGATTTTCTTTTTACAATGAATGAATTGTTATAAGTTATTCCACTCCATCTTGACTTAAAAATAGAGAAGCTATTTTTCTTCTCAGATGTTCCAAAGATGATTCATGTGCAAATGTCAACCAAAGTCTACTTCTGAAATCTCTACCTCCAAAGGTGAACATTTTGACAAACAATGATCAACTTCAAAAAAATTCCAACTACTATGAACAGGAACACATGAATAAACTTAAAGGCAGATGTCACTAGAAATCAAGTCACGTTAATTCATTTCATCCTGTATGATTCCAAAACACTATAAATACTATATGTAGTGTTCCTTTAAATAATGAAATGTGGTCAGCAAGAGGAAGGGTAGAAAATTTAAGTGTTTTAATGTTACATAAACAAATACTTTACAACATCTAGATAGAGGCCCAAAGCAGTGAGAAAAGAGTATTAAAAAGTATATCATTGTGATTGCTTCGTAACTATCGAAAATAGCAAAGATCTGTCAGTAGTTACGAGTATTATTTTTTCTAATTTCTTTTGACAAATTTCTGTAAAATTCAGTTAAACTGGATTTTGAAGCAATAGAATTCAAGAGGGGTTTTGTCCAGTCAACCTTCTTTCTCATCAGTCTAATTCTGAACCAACGATGAGTACCACTTCAGGTAAATTGAACCACTTGAGCTTTTCTGATGATAATCCAAACTGTTCCTTCTGTATTGACTAGAGTACAAAGATCATTATCATAAAATCTACAGTCCTGAATTCCTCTCTTATCTAAAACAAGGCAGCTATAACAGCACCATGTGAAATCATTTTTCCTTAGGAGACTTCCATGCAGATGATCATTCCAGTCATCCACAATACTCACGGACTTATCATCCACAACGCAAAACAAGTAAAATGTCACTCATACTTCCATAACTCACTCTCCTCATTGGCCATGATCTAAACTCTTTAAATCTCCTATGCTCATAGACAGTGTAGTGGGGCCCAGTAATCCTTACCTCACAGAATCTGATACAAACTCAGTGCGGGGTGGTACACTGTATATAACTTTTTCATAATTTCATCTAAAAATTGATTAAAAGAACAGGCATGTGTCATCAAAGGATTCTTTCTGCAGAGGCACTAATGGACTAGAAGAAGATGTCACTTCTTATTCTTTAGACTCACCTGTAATGATATGACACTTGACAGCTGGGGATTTCTTTTCTCTTCGCATCTGGCTTGCTTCCTTTGAGCAAAATTCCAGCACTCAGTGCCAGGTGGCCCCTGCATCAATAAACATCCTTATGTTTCTGGTGTTACATCTTCACTTGACATAACAGCAAATGAAAGTGTTCTTCTGTATATCCATTTCCGTTTCACGTAGCTTTGGCAACTGCCAGCTGGAATAGGAAAAGATGCTCTGATTTCAATAGCTGACAACTGATATGCAGAGAAAGCCAACCAGTGCCAACAGAAAAGGAGCAGGACATTACAGAAAACCTGTACATTAACATCAGAGTCCAAGGCCAAGCAAATCACTAAATAAGATTCAAATCTTGCCCTTTCCGGACCCAGCTGTCACCAGGCATTGGACCTAAACATTTGCTAAATTCATGTTTTTCCTCACTGACTCATAGTCAGTGCTTCTGTATGTGGATAGTGCAGTAGTTATCAAGCACAGATCACACTGAACGCATTCTAGAAAGAGAGGAGGGAAAAGTGGAGAAATGAAAACCAAGTGAAAAGACCTGGATATGCTTCATGGCTTCAGCTGTTCTCCTTTTCTCCTATCCCAGTGATGAGGTTTTGAAATAAGGAGAAAGAGGCATATAAGGGAAATTTTGAGAACTGCTAGTAGAGTATACAGAGGGCATGCAATATAACGTTTTCCTAGTGTAAAGTCACGTCTTGCACTGGAATACTGTTTTTTCCCCATTTGAACTCATGGTCCCCACTGCATATATACATCTGTCCTTAGAAGCTGCAGGTGACATCATATAGGTACATCTAAGGATTTGGGGAGCTGGTAGCAGGGGTGGGGTTGTCATGGACAGTGTTCCTACCAAAGTCGCACATTTGGACATGAGTGACATAAAAAGCCTCTGTAACTCTGTTAAAACATACAGAGTTTGCTGCTGATCTCACTTATATTAACTTCTGACTTCCTAAAACTTCAGTATAGCAGATTCCACGGCACATTTGTCTAAGAATTTCAATGTATACGGAAACTTCTTTCCAACTCTTCACATGGTATTACCAGGCACGTGACAAACCCTGGATGGAGCATTTATGACACCTGACATCCAGAGAATTCCCATGCCTTTTCAAAGACAGCTGCTGAGAAGAAATAACATCCTCCAGCTGCACAACTTTATCCTTCCCTCACTTGTGATTTGAGATGTTTTGCTTTAAAGTGGCACTCTATACTGTACTCTTAAAACTCCAATTGTCACTTGATGAAAGGAAGCCAAATGCTCCATCAGTGACATTTGACAGCAAATAAAAACCTCCTTCCTAAGGGCATAATGGGCAGGATGCATCCATATCATTCTTTCCTCTTATTAAATCACACTATCAGTGGGATTAACTATCATCCAGTACACACATGGGCTCCTCAAGAATATACAAAACAGAAGTAGGATACAAAAGACAAGAGCATGCCCCTCCTCAGAACTGAGCACCATGACATTTCATGAATAAATTAATGTGATTAGTCCTCCAAAGAAAGCCTAAGGAAAACAGTTGGCACTAATGCAAGGCCAGGTACCCTATCACCTTAAGGCTGGCCATCACAGTGGGGTGAAACCACAGGGGAGGAAAGAAACAGCAGTTCCTTACTAAACACATTCACTTGCAGGATAAATTTTAAAGAACAAAAACATATACACAATAATTGCCAGATAGTTAAACAAGGATGAAAAGCATGACCAGATGAACAAAAAGTCTGAGTTTGTTCATTCTTTCCTCCCACAGCTGCTGTCTGACCACAATCTCCTTCTCAAATCTAATTAGCAGGCCAAATTAAGCCCTCATGTTACTCTGTTCAGTGGAGTTTGCATGTGGCATACATTTGCGTTAATGTGCGATGCTAGAGATTTTCTTAAGCGACCTTCTGTTAGTATTTAGACGTTGAAGGAATTTGATTCCAGAAAGGGCTTGAGCGTCCCCACACCCAGAGGGTTTCTCTGTATAAGGACTAAGATGTCAAAGACAATCCAGAGTGAATCAACTAGCTGCAGCTCTAGAGAGGCTATGGTCCCCATAGCAGACCTACCAGGCACACATACCCTACAGCACCTTCACTTTCAATGACACTAGAAACCTATGGTTAGGAACTTTAAATGTTCCCCATAAGTCAAACCAAGAGATTTCTAGCTTTTATGTATGCTGTGTCCAGACACAATGACCCTGAGTTATTTATCATATTTTTTCAGCCTAAAAGCCAAAAAATAATGGTGCTAATAAAAATAAAATTAAATAATGGTAATAGTTTTTTGTTACTTTTTAATCTTGCCTTTATTTACGCATATGATGCTAAAATCTATAATTTTCAAATTATAGATCAATTCCAAAGGATCCACAGGGGACTAACACAAAGATTCCCTCTTGAATATAAACAACTGCAAAGCCAAGGGCAGAACTCCTGCCTCCTACCCAACTTGGTCAAAGAGAACCTGCTTAGTTGGGAGAATCCCACTATAAAAATTACCTGCCCCAAAAGACTATCCTTGTCCCTGCTACATCCTCCCTACAGAAAGGCTGACCATATCTCCTCTTCAGCATAAGCAAGAAAACACAGGCATCAGCAGAATCCCTCTACCCTTATCTGTCCTCACTGTTTAGGAGTAAGGGGTTGTCCCTGTGAAAAGATCCCATTTTTCTTTATTGAGTGATACAGCTTGGGCTGCTAAGACACAACGCTACCATTTCTCTCTTGCACAAAGAAGGCCAGATTCTGTGTTGCATGGGATAAGTGATGAGTGGATTTGGGTTTTTCCAGGCAGACATCTAGTGCAGACCTCAAACTAGAAGTGTCTCAGATAAGAAGGACTTACACACAGGGCGAGGGAGGAGAGGACACACATCACTGCACTATCTCTGAGTGCACAGCAAGCCTGGACCTCCCCAGTGCTCCAGTCAAAAGCACCATACAAATTACCTTAACTGACCCCATTTTATTCACAGAGCATTTTATTCTAGAACACGCATCCTGTGAATCCCCTTGGCAACTAGCTAACAGCCAGCAAAATATTCTCTGGCAAATGCCCATTAAACTTCACACAACGTTCCTACACCAAAGAGGCTTTATCTCTAGTTTGTAGTCTCATTTTTTTAAGCACCTGCAGTACCAGATAAGCTTTACAAAAGCTGTTCATTATTTGATGTTTCCTTTGTTGAGAAAAAATGACAACAAATAAATTTTGGGAAAAAATAGGCACCATTTTGATATTTTCAGTGGTGCTATTCACAAGACAAAGAAAAGATACATTTTTAACATCCTTGCCCAGAATATTAAAGTCCTGGGTTTTGCCAGAGAAATGATCTGGTTATAGAGAGCTTCATTATTAAAGGTCTCAGCAATTCTTGCCTGTACCCTCCCCAGCAGCATCCTGGATGTCACAATCACTTTCTGGGAAACCAATTTTGATCTTTCACAGAAAGCTATTAAAAGTAACCTGGATTTTACAGATATAACACTTTAACCTAAGAATTTTAGAAAGCCAATAGCCTTTTTTAATTATTTAATGAAGATTTAGCACCGGTTATTAGCTCCTGGGCAGAGCTGTATGTCAAGTATATGTCATACAATTTGTTACTGAAGGATGAACATTAATGTCTGTTGTCACATTAGGAGACAGGCTCAACCTGGGCAATACTTTACTAATAGTTTGCAGGGTGGGAGGATTTTGAATTTCCATCATTTTAAATGATTCATTTGTGTTTTAATGCAGATCCAGGTTCACTTCACATCCTTGGGCCATTGCAGACATTTTACCCCTCTGAGTTAATCCTGTGTTCATTCCCCAGAATGAATATTCATACCATTCAAATGCAATTTTTAATTAACCGCACCAGCAGCATTATCATTATTGCACCTGAAAGATCCAAAGCCAGATCAGAGAAATGTTGCCACAATAGAATTCACTAAATTCTGCTCACATTCCCTTCTAAGGCTGATCACCTTTAAAGTAATGAGAATAAACTGTGGGATAATATAAGACAGATCTAATTAAGATAATGAACTGGAGATTATGAACATTGCTACTCTGTGTCTGAAGAATTTTAATATATTAGTCTAACAGAAGGTTAAGGATTTACAAAAGGAAAGATATAGAAATATACAATGTGTTTTTGTTGGACAAAGCTTGAGATTCAACACCTAAAATATATAAATGAAAGAAGGATAGAAAGAAATAAAGGAGCATATTTCAGGAAACACATATCATAATTTCTTTTAATTAATTTACTTAATACTTGCATAGAACACAGGATGAGAGAATTCTCCCTACAAAGTGAGGAACAAAAAGAAAGCAGGCAGGGAAACATTATGACAAGCTGAGAGGCACTTATAAGGCTATACTGTGGAGAGTTTTATCCTAGCTTCCATCTGATATGGCTATTATGGCCTTGGATGAATTTTTCTTGTGGGAGCAGCCTAATTAGCTTGCCAGCAGCAGCAAGGAATGGAAAGGGAGGGAGGCAGACAGAGAGGAAGGGGGTAAATGAGCTGTTAGGTAAAATAGAGTTGATATCAGTAAGACCCACTGTTCCTGTGAAGCTTCATCTTCCAAAACAAGGCAGCAGAGAGACAAATGTTTGAAGCTGAAACTAGAACTTAACAATTTTTGGTAATCAATAGCAGATTGTCAGAAATCATCCTTCTCACATTTGCAGAGGTACATTCTTCAAAGCAAGTGCCTGGGAGCTGCTGCCTTGGAAAGATACCCCCAGCTATTTCACTGTAATTATTCTGCTACGGATAAGATTTCACTCCAGAAAGAATCATTATTATCCTTGTAGAATAGAAACGTCAGTTTACAAGCATATTCATTACAGAGCAGTAAAACTAGGCCAGGCAGTGCTAGCCCAGCACTGCATACCAAGTGCACACCTGTGTCCTCTGTTGAGAAGGGAACATTGGGAAAACTGAAGTCTTGAGGGGCAAGTCAACACAGAGGCATGACTGCAGCACAGGTAGGCATAAGCAACCCATTACTGGCAGTGACAGCAGCACGTCTGCAGCAGCACAGCCTCTCTCAGACTGCACTGTCTTGCCTACAACTGTAGGTAGGTGCTGGACTGTGAGGCCTCAGCTGTGGTGGAGGGACAGCTCCTCATACCCAAGGTAGCCCCAATGTCTCAGGAGTCTTGATACTATAAGGAGAGACACAGCTCCTGGAGATCATTTGCTCTGTGTTGTATGCTATTACTGTTGACTAAGAGATCCTTTGGTGTGCTCCTGTGGAAGTGTAAACACGTAAAAATGTCCACGATATTATTCTGACTCATCACAGACTCCTTCACAGAGCTAAACTACTATTGCTAGAGGCAACAGGAGGCACCGGACCCTGCACTCAGGGGGATGCAGGGTGTGTAGCAGAGGCTCATCACCTGGGTGTGGGCCGAAGTAGTTGGCAATAGCCAGCCCAAAGCGCCATTTCATGTTGTGTTGCTATAGTGATACAATGGAATCAAATTATGCTTGATTAAAGACCACAAGGTTTAGTTTAAAAAATATCCTTTGATGGAGAGAAGTATCTGAGAATAAAATGACAGTAATCTCATTCTGGTCCATTTCTACTGCTCCAAACAGGACGCTATAGACAATACGTAATGGCTCCAAAGTTCATTTCCAAAAGAAAAATTCCCAGTGCTGCCTCCTGTCCAATTTTCATCTTGTTCCAGAAGCAAAGATTGTACTATAGATAAGCATAATTGTCATTGGCTTCACTGAAATAGCAGTGTTATTCCTCTGCATTTAGGAACATACACTTTCCTTGGAAAAATAGCCATCTATGGATCTGGAGACACAGATATTCAATTTTTTTGAGCATTCCTTCAGATTGCTCTACTAAAAAAATATAAATAAATGATCACCATTTTCTCCCTACAGCATCAAGAGACAATATCCATAACGTATTCTCTACAAAGAGTAAAGCCTGTCTGTGAAGCAGACAGGTATTTCCTGGAGGCTTATTCAACGCTTGGGGTAAGCAAGAAAATAAGGACATAACCAGTCTCACTGCTCATACTCTGAACACCAAGCACATTGCTTTTACCCTTGCTTCTCTCTTATTAGCACAGTATTAAAAATAATTCCAAAGGAAAACATTCTGCTGTGCACACTCGTCCCCCTGAGGAGAGGATGAGAGAACAAACACACACCAGCTGTTCATCGTGCTGCTCTGTGCTCTACTGCATGTCACTCTGTTTCTTTGGTCATGAGCTCAACATAAAACCCCAAAAGAATAAACTGGAAATCAAGACTGTCCTAATATCACTGAGCAAAGCCTGACAAAATCAGAGTGAGAGCACTGAAGCAATTGCTCAGAGGTCTGTCAGCTGTGTACTACACATCAGCTCACCAGGAGAGGACAAACTAAACAAGGAGTCATCTTTACTCCTCAAATTTTAAAACAGACTCGTAGGGCATGTCTTGTAAAAAATCAGTAGACTGCAAGGGTGGGTAAGTCTGATCTTTTAGAAAAATCTGGTTTACCCGCATGACTTGTATTGACCAAATTAGCAATGCACTGCAATAAACGGTTAATACTGACCCGATTCATGCACATTTAATATGGGCATTAGACATCAGATACCTCCACTGTCATTTTGGGTGGTTGGACAATACAGTGTTTAGACAGCAAGCAAGGTGGAGAATCAATAAGAAGATAAGACACTGCTTGGTAAACACTTGGGTGATGGGAGGTTCATTAGCCCTAGGAGGACAGTCTCAGCCTGCCAGTGATCCCACAAATTGTCCTCCCTGCACTGAGGAGATAAAGCAATTCTGAATGCATAAGCAGTTAGTGTCTCTATACCAGGAAAAGGCACCTAGAAATAAAGAGGTATGTTTAAGCAGATATTGGCTGGACGGGTATTGTGGTTTAGCCCCAGTAGGCAGCTCAGTGCCACAAAGCCGCTAGCTCACCCTCCCCAGGTGGGATGGGGAGAGAATCAGAAAGGTAAAAGTGCGAGAATTCATGACTTGAGATAAAGACAGTTTACTAGGTAAAGCAAAAGCAGCGCGCGCAAGCAAAGCAGAACAAGGAACTCTTTCACTACTTCCCATGGGCAGGCAGGTGTTCAGCCACTGCCAGGAAAGCAGGGCTCATCACACATAAGGGTTTCTTGGGAAGACAAACGCCATCACTCCCAATGTCCCCCCCTTCCTCCTTCTTTACCCCAGCTTTTATGGCTGAGCATGACGTCATATGGTGTGGAATATCTCTTTGGCCAGGCTGGGTCATCTGCCCTGGCTATATCTCCTCCTAGCTCCTTGTGCACCTCCAGCCTCCTCGCTGGCAGGGCAGCACAAGAAGCAAAAAAGTCCTTGGCTCTATGTAAATACTGCTCTGCAACAACCAAAAATATCGCCACTACTTTCATCAAAAATCCAAAACACAGCATTGTGTGAGCCTCTACGAAGAAAATTAACTCTGTCCCAGCCAAAACCATGACAACGGGGTTGAAGAAGGCAAGTCAGCCTGCCTTTAGGAAAAGGAAACATTACTTCTTGGAGACAAAGAGACTTGTTTTAAAACCTTTTTCTCTAACTGTTGTACTCTTATTACTACCTTGGAAAAAATGCAATCTAGTCACTAAATTCAGTTTAGTCACTGCCCACTGGAGATGAGGACTTAGTCAAAGTGAGGGAGGGTCACTTGATTTCATCCCAAGAAAAGTTAAATGTACAAAAGCTAAAACATGAGATCTGAGAAAAGATAAAGGACACATATAAAGTTGGCCTTCCAAACTGTTACAGGATAGTGAAAAATCTTAGCAGGGAAAGATGCAAGAGAATCTTATTTTCCTGTATACTAATTCTGACAATTTTTCACACAGGTAATACAATTATAGCTTGATCATTTTTTGATGTAGCTCATAATCATCATGGAAAGATGAGACAGCACTTGTCATCTCTGATTTGCAGAGATAAAGTATTTTTACCAGTATTTAAAAGATTTGTTCATTCTGTCTAGGATTTGTTAGGTTTTAAAAAGAAAAAAAAAAAAAAAACATCCAAAGTGCTCTTAGTTCACATAGATACTAACTTACCTCTTGAATTTTGACTCCATCTTCAGGGAAGAGAGAGAATTCCTTCATAGATGGAGAACAAAGACCTAGATGGAGTGTCACTTGAGGAAGTGATTTCTTCTGATTAAACTGGAAATGAATGAAATTATCTGTTGTGAGAACACAATCTTAACTCCAAAATTTTGTATTAACAATTATTTCTCTTTTATTTCTCTTTTGCTCTCAGTGTTTATTGTCTTTTCAACACCATTGGATTTCAAGGATATCATCGTTTATAAATATTTTCCTTCTCCAATATTTAAATCAATAGTATCAAATACTCTTTTATTCTCCATTATCTTTCCAACTTTTGTTGCCCTCAAGACCGTATTTCTATCCCATGCATATGCATGGAGAAGAAAAGATCAAGAGATATGAGCTCATTCAAATCCCATCATCTATCTTATATCCAATGTACCGTACATTAATGGAGCATTAAAGTTTTTGAGTTAAATCAAGGTAAAAAATTCAGTTATGATGATAAAAACTGCTATAATCCAGCAATCACAATTTTAACTGCTGCATGAATACAAGAGTAGGATGTATGATTTGAATAACAATGGAAATATTGACAAACATTGAGTGACTGTGTGAAAGTATAACATTTAATATGGCAGCTGTATTATTGTTAAAAAGTGTAGAGAAACAGACATGTCACCTGATCAAGGACAAGTCCTGATTTTCTCACTACTTGTATATTCATCTTCAGTTAGTTCTCATACTAGCACAGTCCAGGTACTGAAATGTACTACCTTATGCTAATGTTTTAAAGGCCTTTGTTATTGTGTGGTTCTATTTAAAGCAAACCAACTTAAGGAATATTCATTTGGCAAAAAGACCAAAAAGTATCCCATCCAGAAGAATCTAAAAGACTACGTCACTCTCTTAACATGCCTTTAACTTAGCAGCTGCCAAGACAACCTGCATCAAAATTACCAGGACAGTGAGATGCAATTCCAACCTGGCATGAGGAGTGTGGGGACGAAGGCATTATCACCCTGCCATAGCAGCCTCGGAGCAGATTAACAGAATGCTTCCAGTCTGGACGTACATTGCCACTGTGGTGATGTTTCTAGATGGTGTCCTCACAACCAGAAGACCTTGTAGCTAAAATGAGTCATTTTCTGCCCCTTCACACTTCTCACTCCTGAAAAGTAAAATGAATACAAAGTCAGGCATTCTGTTTTTGAATTCTTTGTCCTAATTATTTACTTTCCAGTATTGTTAGACAACCCCAGAGAAAACTATAGACTCCTCTCCGCTAGGGCCAACACATGGAACAAAATCCAAACTCAATCTAAAAAGCTTACAATTTAGGGACAAGTAAAAAGAAAAGCATCTTATACCACTGACTTAGAGGGAGTAAACAGAAAAGCTTCGTCTTCACTGTCATCCATGCAAAAGCAATACAGAGGCCTAAAGTGGTCCTAAAAATCCCTCACACCAAGGCAGGTTTCCTCAGTAGAAACACTATGAAAATAGCAATAAGCCTTGCTCCTAACATCCTTTCTCAAGGTCTACTGTAAGAAGCATGCTACATTTTGGAGTTGGGACAAGAGGAACAATACTACAGCTATATCAGCCACGACATTTCTATTTCATGCAATCCTATTTCACATCCCCTTAGGACACTGCAGAGGAACCACAATTTGAGCTGAATAGAATACGATAGAGCTTTCACCAGACCCCAGGGCAACCCAAGGTTAAAGGAGTACAAAAGTATCGAAGTTACTTTAACCTATCTTCCTACTGGGTCATGATTTCTGCGCTTCTACTCTAGAGACAGCACAGAATTTTAATCTGATTTGCTCAAAGGTGTCAGTTCCAGAACTCATCTCAGATGTCCTGAGTTCCCAGTCTGCCTGCTTTACTCTGCAAGAGCCGGGGCTGCTCAGCCTGGAGAAGAGAAGGCTCATGGGGGATCTTATCAGTGTGCATAAAGACCTGAAGAGTGTGAGTAAAGAAGTCAGAGCCAGAATCTTCTCAGCGGTGCCCAGTGACAGGACAAGAGGCAATTGGCACAAACTGAAATACAAGAAATTCCATCTAGACACACGGAAAACCTTTTCTATGGTGAGGGTCATCAAACACTGGAACAGGTTGTCCAGAGATGTCATGGAGTCTCCATTCTTGGAGATACTCCAAACCCAACTGGACACGACCTGAGCAACCTGCTCTAGCTGACCATGCTTTGAGGAGGGGCTTGGACAAGACAGTTTCCAGAGATGCCTTTCAACCTCAGCCACTCTGTCTAGGTAATAACTTTACAGCGACTTTATTGTTTGTAACAGAGAGGTATAAGCATCTGGAAAGCCTGCTTCAAAATACATGCTTCTCTAAGGGAACACAGGATGTGATGACATTGAGATGCAAACTGAAGAACGCAACTATGAGCTGCTCTGGGATACCGAAGTAATTCAAAACCATTAACTAAGAATTCTAATGAAGAACACAGTGCTGGATGAATTTCTTCAAAGGTTTATTTCTAACTGCTCTAGTCTGATTCTCAAGGGTCTCTGAGTGGAAGAAGTGCAGCAGAAACTTGGAACTGGAGGACCCCCATGTGCTTCTGTGTATCTTTAGTGATTCTCAACCTTTATACTTAGTAACACACAGGCTTTCTCAGGAAATGGCTGTCAAGAGACTTTCTTCTTTTTGGGGAGATGTGGCGGGATGACTTGGAGAGGGAGCTTCAGGGGTGGCTGAGGGTTTTAGGGGACCAATTTCCACTATAAATTAATGGCAACTTGGATATCCTTTCTGGCTGTGAGCAAAATGTGGCCCACTATGTTTATTCCTTGTTGTGCATGGCTCCTTGCAGTGAGAACTACAATTTCAGTGACGTCAGACCAGGTTAGGCTCACATACCCACATCCCTGTAACAATAATAATTTACTGTGGGCCACTTCATCCCATATGCCTCTGTCCAGTAGCTCTCCACTTTAGCAGCCACAGTCACCCAGGTTAGCAGAATGCATCAGGTAAGGAACAGAAATTCATTCCTAGAAAAAAATAACCAACATGGTGATGTTGTCAGTTGTCCTAAAATGGTACAGTTCTGCAGTGGCAGATGATGAACTTATCAGGATTTTTGCACAGCACCATGAAGACTGGCTTTCTTCTTACCTTCTTTTTTTCACAGGCTCTGTGGCATCAGCTTGTATCACTACTGTTCCCTTACCTTGGCAAGCTGTCACAGAAAAAAAAAAAAATAGGAACTGTATGCAGGCCACATATTTTACAAGCAGAAATAGGTTCAAATCTTTACTTCGGCTTGCCTCCATCCTAACAAAGAATTCCTACCTTTCACTTTCATCTCAGAGTCACTATCCCATTCTAGCAAAATCTGAATTACATCTAGTATTCACATCCTGGACTCCTGTGTCCTAGAAGAGCAGGACCCATAAGACCACTTAGTCTTACTTTATCCTGACACTAGGATCTGTGAACCTCATATTGAATAAAAACAGAACAAACAATGCTGTCTGTCAGGTCTGCCCGTCACAAATAGGAGCTTCTTTGACACTGCTGCAGAGCTAACAAACAGAAGGGACATTCATGGCATGCATGCACTTCTCAGGGGCCCCTGATTCTCCTTTCTTTGAAAAACCCAAAGCTCCTTGGACCTCTACTGCACACATAGCTTCAATGATGCTCAGTTTCTTTGCTTCCATGCTGATATTTTGCAGATTCTTAATAACCCCTTAGTAAACAAAAAAGTGCAGTTTCATACATGTTAATGAGAAAAGCATAATGTTAGTTCAGGGAATGGGAGGTATAGTCCTGCAATGAAGCCAAAACATTGCCAAAATACCTCAGTGTTCACATGGGCAGGTGAAATATATACTTGAGGACAGAGTAATAACAAAGCCATATTCACATGCAAGGACATCTGAGCATATAAGGCATATAATGAACATGTGTTTAAACATCTGAACGGAGTGCCCCTGCATAAAATGCTCTGAAGGGATTAAGCCAAAAGAGTCATGTGGCAGTGACTCAATAAGAAAGATAAAGCACATTCATTTAGACCCCAGTTTCCCCAAAACCTTAGCTTCAGCTGCTCGGGCTTCATTTACATTACCACATCTTGTGCTTCAGCTATTAACAGCATACTACATTGTGAGTGGGCTTTTGTGGAGACACAAAAAGAGTGAGTGGTCACAAGGAAACCTTTGTGCCTCTTCCATGGTTGCATAGGAGATCCCGTCCTTGCAGTCCACAGCTGTATGGGGAGTTTCAGAGTTAATAATGCCAGAAGCAGAACACTTTTCAAAGGAAAGTGGAGCAGAAGGGAGGGCAGCTAAAGATCTGCTCTCTTTCTCTCACATCAGCTACCAAACTAAACAGAGGGAGTTTATGCTATACCCCCACAAAGGAGACGTACAAACTACTTGTCATTGGAGAAATCCCTCCCATGACACTGAGACTTTCCGTCTGCCCTTGAGAGCTGACAGGCGCAATGCTTTCAGGAATTACCAGCGCTGCAGTGCACCTGCAGCTCGCCCGTGCTTTTGCCGTGCCCTTGCTAGTGGCTGGAGAATAGGTATCATACAGGATTTATGCATGTCCTGTTGCTGGGTTTATTTACGGTATTTTTAAGCACTGGTCATATGCACGATGCTTAATAAGACATAAGCTTCAGATAGGCTCTGCCTGGAAGAGATTATTTGTTATGTACTCATTCTCTTCCTCAAAAACTTGCAAAGGATATTTTTAAAGGAATGTAAAAAACCTTATTCACCCTCAAATCAGAGAGTCCATCCGCCAATTTTAACTAGCCAATTTTCACCACCGAATTTTTCCTAAACGTCAAACTTATGAATGAGCAATCTGGGAAGTTAGAACTGAAAACCCAAATTCCAAGCATGTTTCTTTCTAAGGATACGCGTATATTATGCAACATCGGCTATAAGCCCCACAGAATAATTGCTCACAACCCATAGGAAAAAAAAAAAAAAAAAAAAGGGGGCGCCACAAAAAAAACAAAGCTCCACTAATGCAGAAGG
>VXAL01017229.1:691762-706970 GCA_013399475.1 Chauna torquata | reverse complement strand
CCCGCCTGCATTCGGGGGGGGGAAGGAGGCGGCGCGGCGGCCGGGCCTGAGGCGCTGGTGCCCGTCAGGGCTCGGCGGTGGGTGCAGCCGGGGCCGGATCCCTCCAGGGGTAAAATTGGCCAGGCGCAAGATGGCATCTGCCCCTCCTTTCCGCCTGGCGCTCCCCCTCCCTCCTGCCGTGCAGTTATCTCGCCATGATTATTGCATTTATCCGTTTCTGCCTCCCTTCCTCCCGTACATCCTCCCTGGCTGCGTGCCCGTTGGAAGCGGGGAGGATGGGGAGGAAAACGGCCGCTTCTCCTCAGTGGCTTCCGGCTTCGCTGCCAGGCTCCGAGGTTAACGCTGGGGCTGTCCGGCCGCGGCGTGGCAGCCGCTGTTGTCACCTGCGGGCCGGCCGGGCGGCGGAGGGGCTCCTGCGCCTCGTACAGCGTCAGGTGCGAGCCGGGTGCCGAGGCTAACGCAATTGGGATTAAAAAGAAATGCTTCTGATTCAAAGCTTGCGTTTTGCAAAAGGTTGATCTTGGTAATCACATTTGACCTGCATCCATCTACCTGAATGTTGTTTATCTGATACGTTGGTTTAGAAGAAAAAGAGGGAAAAAGGAAAATTGCTTGAAGTGCTAGTTCTTAGCAAGAGGAAAGCGTGAAGGGCACTGTGCTCTTCTGTTAATTGATATCACTGTATACACGTTCAGAACCAAATGTAAGTAACTTTCCTGATCTGTGCTGCTTTGCCTTGTGCTGGTAGCCTCAAGGTCCTACGTGGATCCTCCTCAAACTCAATTCAGTTTTGCCTTGGTGGATCCAGCTCTAATTCATAATGTGGAAGTGAATCGGGTAATCTCAGGGGTACCTCACGTAGCCTCCTACCCCCAACTTACACCGTGTGGATGTTCTGGAAGCTTGGCATTAGCGTTGTTCTTCTGTTTGGTTGCCTGTGATATCTTCCTCTACCCACGAGCCTTGCTTTAAACCAAGGCAGTAGTTTATTTCTAGAAAGCACCTGTTTGTGTGTTTTTTGTTTCCCCCATGTTTCATTCTGTTATCCTCCTCTTTCTTTCAGTTTCAGGATGAGCAAAGGGTTTTATTTAATTTGAGTCTCAGAAAGTGGCCGTGGCTCTTGTTCTACAGCAAACTTCTTGGAAGTAAGCTGTTCCGGTCTAGCAAGGCTGTTGCTGAAAGGGAAAAGCTGTGTTTGATCACTTTTCCAAAGTGTTGGGCACAGAAAATGGTAGGCTGGGTTATGGAGACTGTAGTGCAGGGTGGGTTTAGTTGTGGACTTTCACCCTTTTTTTCTGGTAGTATACTCTTCAATTCTGTCTATGCAGGGTTCCCAGGGAGCGAGTGGAAGTACCACTTGGTAGTGCTGTCTTCCTGGCACTGATCTGGGAGTTGTAGTTGTTCATGGTACTTAACATGAAATCTGGGAACATCTCATTTAGACGGTAGTGTTTTGAATACTCTGTTTGGATAGGGTAGCCTACTGGTTTAATCTGAGTGACTTTATGATGTAAGATTTATGTTAATACTGATGCAAAAGGAATTTAGCATAAAGCCACAGAGATCTCTTGTGTAGTCAACTGCCATAACTGGTAAAACCAGTCATGTTTTTCCTATGTCAAGTTCTACTGGAAGATGATGTGGCAGTTAAATGCTGCCAAACCTTGGTCTAAAGTTTCCGTAGTGTTTAAACTTCATGAGTGAAACATGAAGTTACTTCCAGAAAGGTTCAAACAACATATATTCAAAAGTTAGATTCTGGCAATTGGAATTTGCCTGCTTCTTAATTGAGAAAGAATTATTGTTTTTAAATAAAGGTGATTTTTTCCATTCTCTTCATGAGAGCTAAGATTCAAATATATATGCAGCTGAAGGTTTGCATGTTCAAGAAAATCAGTTATGACTGTACAGAAGGGAAGGTTTCTTAACCCCCCCCCCATTATATCATTGTGGGAAATGGGGGCAGGGAATCACATACTGCAAAGTAAAATTCTAAAATTCCTGCTGAACCCTGTTGCAGGGCTGTTTTTTCTGGCCTTAGCAGAGTCTCAAGACAACCTGTCTTGCCCATTCTTCTGGTTATGCACACTTTACAGGACTGCTAAATTGTTCTGATGAATTCCCAAATAACCTTTTTCTGGACGAGCTGAAGAATAATAGCTCTTTTCACTCTTCAACTAGTGTTGAAAACTGTTGGTATGAGTTGGCAGGAAAATGTGCTAATAGCTAACACTAAACGTCAAGAAATGTCCTCAAAGATTCTTTTTAATACTTTTTTCAAAATCTTCTCCAACAGTGTTGCTCTGAAGCAGTTGGTTCTTCAGGGTGTTTTGCTACTGCTCAACTGTAAAATCACTCTAAAGACAAAATTATGCCACGTGATGCAGAAGCATTAAAAATACAAAAGCGTGGAGAGTGAGGAACGTTAAACAAAGAACCGAGCAGTCAAGAACAGTAGAAACATCTGACCTTTTACGCATTGCTAGTAATAGTCTCTCGGTAGCTTTTCCTGCGGCTATTGTTAGCCATGGCAAATTGAGGGGCATTTTGACCGGTTATGCAATCACTTACGTCAACCTTGGGAACTGTCTGTTCCGAGTCACTGGAACAGTGCTCAGGTCCATCTTGCAAGTAGCTTCATAGGGATCACCACTGCTCTGGGAACAGTCAGCTGGTGAGCCAGGGTCTGAGAACAGTAACACGAAGGTTGCGCAGACTGTGCGTATCTATCAAGAATATGCAGCCCGTAGTGATCACGGTGTTGATTCAAAGTGCGGTGAAAGAAGATCACCCTGTATTGATGTTGCTGTGTGTGCTAAAACTGTTTTGTTAATCAAATTTCTTACCCATGGATGTGCAATGATCTCCTGAGGGATTCTAGAGAAAATTATTTTCCGTATTCCTTCCCCCTGCATTGTTCCCCCTCGGGTATAATAGCATTGCTTCTTGGCTTCTGCAAGGATGAAAAGGGAGGAGGGAGGCAGACTCCTGAGCATTGTCTGTGTCAGCAAATAGGGTATGTAAATGAGAGAGAGATTGGTTTGAACTTTATAACCATATTTGTATAAATATGTAAAAGGTTTCATGAGTTTTTGTACATCCACTGCTTTTTTCATCCATTCACAAAGGGAAGGGTTCCTAAGGTTAAGACTCTAGACTGATTACGGGTAGAAAGTGTCACAAAAACCGTTTTCGTATTGTCTTTTATAATCTGTGCACAGCAGGTGTACCATATGGCACTTTCTTTAATAGTATTTGGCTACTAAGTTTAAAAATACCATTTTAAAGCTGGAAGAACAAATGTGTATTACAAAACAATTTGATAGTCATTTCAGAGAAATGAAGCGAGTCTGCATTTAGAGTGAGATTAAGTCCTGGATTGCCTATATCCCCAGCTTTGCTCATTTGCAGAGTGAGGTTAGACCCACCACTCGACTTCTTTCATAAGACACATACAACACTTATTCACAGTACTTACCTGTTCTTTCCTAAGGACATTCGCTCAATGTTCTTCACAAATATAAATGGAAAACAAAAACTAGTAGTCGAGTGAAAGCTGTTACATAAGGACAAACTAATACTATGTGCTGTTCTTAAGTTATCTCACAATCAGCTGCTGAAAAATCAGTATAATACAAAAAAGCTGTCTAAAATTAGTTTTGTATGTGCTTAAATATCTGTCTTCCTCTATATAAATAGTGAAGTTTTGCATGCAGTTTCTGCATCTAGAAAGGACTGTCGTTTGCTTGTTAATCTGCCGACTCTAAGTCTACCAGTGTTTATTTGAAATATTTTGTTCTGTGACTACATGTACTATGTCGTCACTACATGTACCATTCTTATCAGTATTCTTGAGATAAACCACTATTTTTAAGAATTTATCATTCAACTGTTTAAAAAGCAGCTCTAAGTTTCATTTCAATATATGTCGTGCTCTGGAAAGGAGAACTTATGCCTGTAAGTTTAGGACTTGATAGTCTTTGGTATAATTTTGCAGGCATATAGTATGCAATATACACGCAATTGTTTTTTAAAGAGGAATACTAGCAGTTGATTTGGTCCTTGCACTTGCACAGGAGTGAAAATAGTTTTTAAGAAACTTGGTGACATAGTGCCAAATTTCCGCATGTTCACGTTGGCTAAAACTTCTCTAGCAGCTGAAAACCAGTGCAGCTCAGATGGATTTATGCTCAAGTTCTGGGTAGAAGTGCATAATAAACTTCTTATGTGCAGATTTGCAGTATGTATCTGCCACTGTCTTCTATTAACTTGTACATATTGGGAATAGAAAAATAAAAGACTCGATAATAAAAGAAATGGGACCCTGGCTATCATCGTCTGTTTTGACTGCATCAGGAAATTTAGCAATTTCCTATGCTAATTGTGTATTCTGCAATAATTATTCCACAGTAGAAGCAAAATAATTGTTTTTGGAATAAAGTAACTCTTACAGTACTCTCTGCAGTAGCTATTGGTCGTCTGCCCTGTGTAGAGAGTATTCACAATGACTTTAAAACTAGTGAAAGGCAGGTCATTGTGTACTTAATGTCAGTGGTACGACTCATTTTGTTGGGTATACTGTTTGCAGGCAAGTCCCTAGCTAATGCTACAAAATGACAGAAAGAAGACCCCAAACCTCCAGATTTCTTCTTCATACCTTGTGCATGGTTTCTAATGGTGCAAGTCTTTAATCACACAGTTGTTTAAGATACCTGCTTGTATTGCTGTGGTTTGTTCTCCCTGCAATTGATTGGCCTGAAAAAGAAGGCAAAGAGAGTGTTATGTTGCCTCAGACTACCTCCCTGTAAAACAGACTCCAATTTCTCTGATACTTTTGTTGTTTTGAGGTCATAGTTGTTGGTTTGTTTGCTTTCCATGTCTAGTTTTGTTCTTAGTATTTCTTTTCTTAAAACTTTAAAAAATCAAGACGAATGAATGGAATGGAATAAATGAAGTTTTTGCTGGGGTCTTTCATAAACCTCGATAGAGAGGAGGAAGAAATGGAGGAAATTGTATATAGAAGTGTTAGTTTCAGAAGTGCTTGCAGTAAGAGAAAATTGGTTCCAGCGCACTTATGGCATGTGCCGTGTCCCAGGGACAATGTTAATCAACATGCTGTTGAATCTTTTTCCCCAGTAATTCCACAGACCACCATGAAATCCCAATTTTAAAAGGAGTAGACGAATGCTCTTACTGCATGATTTAGCCAGTAGTTCATGTGCTTCGTGCAGAAACTGCCATTTCTGTGTGCTCAGAGAGCAATAAGGTTCTGGCTTAGGTGCTCCCAGCTCCTTTTTGGAGGTTCTGTTCACTGCCTGTACGGGGCTTAGTGTTGAGAGGCTTGTATTGTAATTTAAGCACCACAGTTGGGTGATTGGGATCAAACAGCATGAATTCCTTTCTCTCTCAGTACCCACCCAGGTGGACGAAATCAGCAAGAGTCCCTCTCAGTGTAACGGGTGCTGCTTCCCCCGTGCTTCTGTTACAAATGTGTGAAACGTCTTTCTAGATATCTGAAAACAGGTTGAAAGAGTAATTTTGTTGATATATATTCTCCTTCGTAAGACTGCAGTATTTCTTCTCCTGAGAGGTTGTGGGTAATATGTAAGATATGTCTCAGGACAAAGGAATAGACAAAAAGTTGTAGTGGATGGAAGGAACTGGTAATGCAGCACTTGCACAACAATTCTGCAAACTTTTTGAATTAATAAATAAGTGTATCAGTGAGTAGTCTAACAGAATGAAAATATGGATTTAAAGCTAAGCATGGATGATTCAGCAGGATTAGAACATCAGTGATGAGTGTTAAGAGCTTTAGAGGAAAAATTAAATCTTGTCATTTGTCATATCAACATAAACTCTAGATTCATTTTATCTGAATTACAGTGGCAGCAATTCATGTAATAAGACTAGGCATTATACTTGTAAGTCTATGTGTAATTGTGATGCTGAATGCCTATATAGACCCTAACTTCAGTTTTCACTATTTTCTTGCATTGATAACATGGATAATTCAGACCAATAGGCTGCTCTATTCGTTATTGCTTGTGAAAGGCAAAGTAAAGTGTGGTCTGAAGCCCCTGACTCATTGGGTCTGCGTGTCTGTAGGCAGACCGTAGAAGATATAACTGTGCTATGCCTAATCTTCCTCTTGCTGTGAGACTGGTTCTTGCTTTGGAGACCCATTTACTTGGTTCAGTTTGATCACAGCTTTCAGGGAGTAGAGGAGAGAGGTTGTCAGCCAAGAGCTGTTAAAGAGGCACAGATGGCACTGATTTCCTCACCTAAGCAGATCACAGATTTTCTTCCCATCAGGGTATTTTACATAAATGAAAGTATCACTGTTTTGCAGATAGAACTCTTTAAAATTCTTATTTTTTGTTACCTAGTACCACTGTACTATTACTGTATTAAAAGTTTCTTTGAAAATTACTGTTTTTAATTTAAATGTTGAAGTCAATCAATTGCAGTGCATGACTCTGCCATGTTTGTAGTTACAAGTTGTGGTGTTTTTATGGTGCAGAGAGTTTGATGAGATTAGAAGACCTTCAGACCATGTTAGCTGCTTTGAAAGGACAGTAAGCTGAGAGGATAATGCTAACTATCAGTGAAAGTGCAGTCTTTTTTCATGCACACATTACTTTCACATCAGGCTTGCTGAACTCTGGTGTGCCTCTCGTTCTGTTCCCTTTTGTTGCTTCTGGATGCATCTGAGAAGAAAGTATCATTCGATTTACTGCCTTTCAGTGTAACTATGGTAGGTCATCCCCAGATACTAAATTTTGTCTTCAGCACTTATAAAAGCTTTGCAAGGATTTCAGCTCATCTCTTGGTTCTGAGAAGTTGTGACTGGATCAACAGTTTGTTTTAGATACAATCTTCATCACTGAAAGATTCCTGTTTGTGGTCTCTTGTTGCTTCCTGCTTTCTTCTGTGGGATCTGTTGGCTCAGGTATTACTGTAAGAGGTACTTCTGGTAGTGTATTAGTGTAAAGCTCAGCCAAGCACAGATATCTGAATGAGGGGAAAAGATTTTTTTTTTTTAATTCCCCATGAGTAGGACAGCATTAAGATCTGAATTTCAGCTTGCCACGACACTTGTTAATTTTTGTTTTCCAATGAACATTAAATATATCTGAGTGACGTTAATATACAGATAATGTTGTTCAGCTCTTGGGCAACCAGACAACTTATGCTGCAATAAACTATAATATAACAAAGTTAAAAAAGAGGAGCAAGGAAGTATGGATGTCATAGAGAATGAGCTGGAAGGAAAACCTAGGGAATGCTGGAGTTTTAATCATTCAAAACACCAAGCTAGCATTTTCCTGTTTGCACAGAAGAATGTTGATGGTGTATTCAAATGGTTTTGGAGGGTGCAGAGAATCACAGGATTTTCCATAGTCATGTGGAATAGAAGTGCCATTGTCTAATGAAGATGTTCTCCATCAAGTTTCCTTCCAGCATCATGGCTACTAAAACATCTTGGTAGGAGAACAAGGTGATGCAATATGCTAGAGATATTATCAAGTTCTGAGTGCGTTCCAGCTGTTTTGGCTACTTGTGGAAATAATTTGTGGGTAAACAGCCTGCAACCCAGATAAACTGCCACAGATGCAAAGGTGCCATAGCTGGCTGTGTGCAGGGCCACCTTGGTTCCAGCATGTCTCGTTAACTCTGGCAGAGCACTGCATGAATGCAGCTGTACTCTTTCTGAAGCCAGACTGAGTCTAGAAACAGTTCGGCTGTATTCCGCAGGGTCCAGGCCACTAACTGTGCCAGACCCGAGCTGGCTGGATGCAGTCCTCTCTGGTGTCTGTCTGCACGCAGGGAGGTTTGTAGAACGTGATGCTGAAGCTTCTTGGTTGCTCCTCAGAGGGCCAGCTAGGGGTTTTCAGGGCATCAGCAGAGCTAATGGGCCCAGCTGGTTCCATATGGAAATAGATGTTTTACACTGTGATCCCTTGTCTTCCAGGCAGACTTGTTATGAATAGGGCCAGCTCAGGTTTAAACCTGAAACTGAGGTAGCATCTGTCTGTCCCAAAGCATTGGGAAGCATGTGTAGAATTAGCAGTGTGTGGACATACTCAGAAAGCCTCAGATTCACTGTTACACTGCAATAACCATGGATTTGTGTACAGTCAGCTGCAGCATAACACTGTTTTCCCTAGCAGGCCCCACAGCACCTGTGTGTGCTCTTTTTTTTTTTTTTCCATATTATCTAAAGTATCCCTACCTTTTGTTAGCCAAGATAAAGGCTGTCTAGAGATCACAAGTGTTACATCAGTCTTTATCATGAAAAATAATGGAAACTTTCTGATAGCATCCACCACCTCATTGGAAAGCATTTCTTTTTTTTTTTTCCAGTCAGTGTCAGCATAATATTATTTCTTGAAACATCTTTTAGTCTTAATACACTGGGAGGAAAAAGAGAAAAGAAAAAAAATCCTCTCACACCAACTTCCCATGTGGCAAATTAAGCTTGCTTTTATATATAAAAGCATATAATAACATAGGTTAATTTTGAGTTTGACTGCATTTTTCAGGGAAGGTATTGGTGGACTCCAGTTAGTGTCGTGCACTTTCTATTGTAGTCAGCTTTGGCAAAGAGCAGCTCTTGTTACTTCTGTCTGGGACATTCATGTGTTATTCCTTGAAAGCATAAGAGAGTTCCAAACCTGAAGGAGTCAAAGTTTGTGTGCTCGTTCAATGGTGTATTTCTGCAGCCTCAGGACCAGCCTTTCCTGACTGTGGGGATTCTTTGTTACATGGTTATGAAGTGTTCATTTTAACTCCTTGATACTTTCCTGGACTGTTTCCAGTCCCTGTTTATTATCATCTCTCACTTTTTGTGGCTAGACTTACGACTTTGGGTCTTCCTTAAAAAAAGCTCACAACTTTCGGCTATGCTAGATTCTTTTAATAATCTCCTTTGTTGCAGTTGAACCAGTATCTTAACCCTCTTTGGTTCCCAGATCCCAGACTTGAATAGACAGTAATAACACATGAAGTTGGAGATTATTGGAGAAAAAAAAAAAATTATGACCCTGTTAAATGACTGCAGGAACAATTTACATTGTATGTGTAGCTATATCTGAAGAATGAAAACTGTTAATGTTCAAAGTTTTGGATATGAATGAAAACAATATGACTAAAAGCTGAACAATATGACTAAAAGTTTTTTTTGTGTAGCCACAGTGGTCATGCTGCAATGTTATTCTGTTTTCCACTTGCAGCATTTTTGATGGAAAGTTTTCTGCATTAAACCAAAGGTAGCAGCGAACTTGCTGCTCTCCATTCTAATCTTTTATGTTGTACAAATTGTCACAGGATCACATAGGTCTCACAAGAGTCTGTAAGGATTCTGTGGGACACCATGACAAAGGCATTGCTCAAATCAATACACAGCATCCACTGCTCTCCCTTCATTCACCAGAAGCCATCATCTCATTGTAGAAGGCAGTCAGGTTAGGCATGACTTGCCCATAGTAAATCCATGCTGGCTGTTCACTCTCACCTTCTTGTCTTTCATGTGGCTGGGAGTGGTTTCCAGGAGGGTTTTCTCCATGATCTTTCCAGGAACTGAGATGAGATTGATGGGCCTGAAGTTTCGCTGATGCTCTCTCTTCTGCTTCTTGGAGACGGGTATGATGTTTGTCTCACTCCAGCCATCAGGCACCTCCTGTGATCACCATAACCTCCAAGAGAACAGAGAGAAAGTCCTTGCAATGACATCAGCCAGCTCCCTCAGCACCCCCAGATCTGTCTGATCTGGTCTCATGAACCTGCATACATCCCAATGGCTTATGTACCTCCTAATTAAATCTTTCTCTAGTGTGGGTAATGCTACATACCCCCAGACCCTGACAAATAGGCTCAGAGAACTAGAAGGCTGAAGGGCAGACCTTCCAGTGAAAAACAAGGTAAAAATGCACCTCTGCTTTTCCATATTCTTTGTCGTAGTGGGCCTCTGCCTTCCTTAGCCTTCCTTTTGGTGTCACGGTCTTTACAGAGCCATTCTTGTTGCACTTTGTATCCCTTTCTAGTTTCAACTCCAGCACAGCTTTGCTTTCCTAACTCCATCCCTACATATTCTGGCAATGCTTTCGCATTCTCCCGAGTCCCCGCCTTCATCTTCTACATGCCTTTGTTTTGTGTTTGAGTTCAGTCACAAATTCATCAATGCTGGCCTTCTGCCACAGGTGCTTAACTTTCTGCACATTGAAATGGGCTGGTCATGTTCTTTGAGGAAGTTGAACTCAAATATCACACAGCTGTCCTGAGCTCCTCCTGAAAGCCCAGTTAGGGATATAACATAATTAGTAAGACTATATGATTCTTAAAAGAAAATCCTAACATCAAAAGCTAAAATTTGATACATTTGTAGTCGCACTCAGATACAAACATGAGAATTCCTGTAATAGCACATCAGCTACATCCAGCTCAAGTAAATATTCCCATATTGTTTTCCTCTACCTTTGTTTCTGATTTTAATGTCTATGTTAATAAATACTGTTTCCATTTCAGTAGAGGTCAACTGCAATGCTGAAACATGAAATGTAAATTAGCGTACAGTACTGAGAATATCATACAAGTGTATCTAACTTGAAACAAGTTCTGTGTGAATGGAAATCACCTTAGGGTACCACTGAGATCAGTAGGACCTAAACCGAGTGCACTTTTGTAGTCTAAATTAACAGCTAGAAAAAATGGCATAATAGTAGTGGACACTGAGGTTTTTCAGAGTGTTCTCAGTCAGTAAGAAAGGTGAAACTCAGGTGAGACTTCTGAGGCATAACTGGTTTCTTTATGAAAGTTCCTTGAACAGCATCTGGAATGAATGGGATCCAGGAACTCTTCATGATGGAAGTTATAGGTGATATACAACAAGCCTTGTCAAAAGTCATCTGATTCTTTTCAAGCAACTACAGTTCTGTTTACTCAATGCCAGTGCTCACTAAGCTGTCTTTGTACAACCTGAATTCTCATTTAGGACTAAAAGCTAATTCTACATGGGAAATAAAAGGGGTCCAGAGACTGAGCTTGAGCACTGGGCTGTTTCTTGTTCCTGCTGTTTAATTGCTGCAATCTCCCTGGCATGGTTTTTGTCTATACCACCTAGAGCTCTCTGGGATCTTTCTTTCTCCTGGCATGTTTTGGGTGGTACAGCATGCCAGGAGCCATTACCAGTAGACGGTGTAGGTAAGACTTCACTTTTGTTTCCTTCCACCCTATACAGCCATACAGCACTATCCCAGCAGGCCTTCTAGCCTCAAACACCTCACGTGCCTTCATGTCACATAGCGGAGCCAGGAGCACATGCACTTATTTTCATACCACGAAAACACTGTCCTAATGGCTGTGACATAGTCCTCACAGATACTCTGAACTAAAAAAATACCACACAAAGAATCAGTCTTACGAGCAGAGGGGTACTATGTAGGACTCAAAGAAGTACAACTAAGAAGACCCCAAAGTCAAATACAAGGTCAGATGTTTAGGAAAAAAATAACGTGAGCTATGCTTGCAAAATGAGAACTCTATGTCACCATGACCATTATATCCTCTTTTTTTTAGGGACTCTGGTTTCCAGGAGAGTCAGGTGAACGTGTACGGTATTTAAGGTCAGTGCCTTAGACCTGTTCCTCTTGCTGAGCTACTCTTTGTTCCACATAATACACCTGTTATTTCACCTAGATAGGCTGTTCTTTGCTTCCTGTCAAACCAAGTGTGCTGCTCAATAACTGAGTCATGGATGTGTATACAAGCTAAATCCTGTGTTCTTATCTCTCGCGCACACCCACAGTTGACTTAAGGAGGACCTGTATTCAAACAACGAAATCGAGCACAGAGGTATTAGAAAACTGAAGTTAACATTGCCTGTGCCTTATGGCTCTAGAAACTAAAGCAAAGCCATGTCTGTTTCTGTCCATTCTGCGTATTGTCTGACACGATGGTGCTGTAATGCAAACACCAATCCAAAGCAGTTCTTTCGTCCTCTTTGTTATTTGGCTGTTGGCCTTACAATTAAACTCTGCTCTGAAGACAGGGTTATGAATTTTCTCATGATCATGCAGTGATTATGAGCACCTCACAAATCCATTTCAGGAAAATGTCCTGCACTGATATCTTCCAGCATCTCATGGAACTTCACCAGGAAGTTTCACAGGTACGGAGAGCAGAGAGGCTAGAATCCAAAATCTGGGATTTGGCTGCAAATGGAAGCGCATGTCCTTCACAGTTGCAGGAAGTGCTCAGGTTTGCATTGCCTTATCCGAGTCCCTGCGATCTGCTCCATTACCACTCCAGTGCTTGCCATACTGTCCTTAGGCAGCACCTTGTTAGACATGTTGCCAGAGTCATGGCTCCCCATTGCAGCCCTCTTTCTCTCTCTCCCAGATTAGTGCCAAAGAGTCCTCTCTGAAAGCAGCCGAGGAGAAGCCAGGTGTTCATTTTTTTGTACGGAGTGTCTGACTTGACTTGTAAATTTGGCCTGGAAGGAGTGTGCTCAATTACTAGTGATGTGTGTGCCATCTGGTCAGCTCATTGAGTATCCAAACTGGAGATACTAACTTTTAAAATTTAAAGTCCAGACACAGGCAGATCATGTTCCATTCACAGGAATTGTGGTGTCCCTCTGAGAAAAACACCTGGTAGTTAAATTTCACATCCATGGCTGAAGACATGATGTAGCTAGTGTTTTTCAAAAGTAAATCAGTGGGGCATTGGTGAAACAAGTAGCTGAGCTGGGTTGTGGCTAAAATTCTGGGAAAAAAACTTAACTGAGGATTATGCCTTACATGTACACTTTGGGCTACAAAAGTTGCTGAATTTATGCCAGGGAAACCTGTTTGTCTGAAAAACTTGCTAAAATGTAAAAATCAGCAACATCAGCAGCCCCACTTAAATGTGTTTGTCATGGATTTAGGTGAGAATTGTGTGTTACGTGAGGAAAGCATTTGGCCTACAGATGGAAAAATTTTGTCGTAACATGGTATACAAGATGCTACAACATGGTAATTTTTATATGTGAAAAGGCAGGAGTTTTCCTATTGTCTAACATGAAAATTATATTTTAAAGACATTTGTATTAACTGATAATTTTTTATTTTATTTAAGTGTCTGAAGAAAATAAGAAACATGGAAGGTCATAAGTAGTAAGTACCTTAATCATTTTTTGTTATTCTAAAAAGTTAATGGTGTTTGGCATGTTGATTTGACACTGCCTGGGTCTATCATGCATTATGTTCTGGCACCTAGTACTTATATGAAGTCACTGGTAGATGTTCTGTTTAAAAAGAATAAAAATAGAAAGTGAAAAACTGCCAACTTATTGAAAAATGGAAAAACAAGTGAATTGACTAGATGGAAAAATAGCGTATGTTATCAATTTCCTGCTTACTGGTAAGAAGTATATGAACTGTCTTATTTCAATAGATTTATCTGTGGTCATCAACATTACAATAAAGTAGATCCTTCTTTTAGTTATATTTTTGATTGTTTAACAAAACCTACATATATCCATGGTTGCTTGATACAAAATCCTTTTTAAAAGGTATTGACAAGAACCTACCAGTAAAAATTGTCCACCAAATATTTCATTAAGATAAAGAAAGATTTGTAATCACATTAAGCATAAACAGGAGCCAGAAATTTCTCCAAATGAAATTAGAAGTTGAATTTGTCTGTAGTGGTAAAAGACTGTATTCTTCATATTCCTCCAATTCGTTTATCTGTGTCTAATTCAGGAATCTCTATTAATCCCAGGACTGTTTGTTCTGTGACTCCACATTAATAACTCATTTTTTTTCTTCCCACCATGTCTCCAGAATTTCTAGTGACCTCAAGCAAGGTAGCTATTAAGGCTGGTTGACATCAAATGAATTACGGTGTTTTCTTCATTTGACCACTGAACTGAGATATCAGTTATTTGCACAGCTGTAGCACAAGTTAAAGCACACAACTAGTCAGATAGCTAGGATCTTAACAGTGCCACATGATCAGTTTGATTTTATTTATTTATTTTTAAAGTAATGCTGGTTTTATTAGTTAAACTTTCATATTCTGCTTTCTTATAATGCAGGGGATTTGGCAGGGATCTAAATGTTCTTGTCATTCATCAGAGGTTGTAAATTTTGTCTTTTAAAGGTGCAGCGTATGCTTCACCTAACTTGATAGGCTGAAGTTGTCAGAGTGTGTGTAATAGTTTGTGCAGAGCTGCACATAAAATGTGATACGTTTTGCAAGTGTTGTTTATTTTGTGCTGCAGCACCAAGAAGCGTTTTATTCTAAGCTTAGTGAAATTCATAAACTAAGCGCTTCGGACTGATGTTTGAGCAGAATTGATTGAGTGAATAGCTTTTCTTTAAAAGTGTGGGGAAGAAGCCAAGAAGAGCTGTATATATGTGCATTCAGAGTTTTTGCGTCTTTGCTTATTTCCAGTTCAATTTCTTACCGTCTCTTTAATGATTAAGTTGCTGTCTCCTAACTCACTGATTAGAAATAACCAAAGCAAATAAATCCCTGTCTTTTCAGGTTGAACTGTGTCATTAGTGACTGCACAGGGCAGAGCTGCAACCCTTTGGGGGAACATGTGCACTGGTGGCTCGTTGTTTCAGAATGTCCATAGTATTTTGTAGCAAGCGTATATTATCTGTGTGTCTCACGGCATGACTTGATTTGTACGTTAGGTCTGAGGACCTCTTGGGGGTAGTGTCAGTGAGCTATTTGTGTATTGTGTGAACTGAGCTAGTGGGCAATATCTCAGTAATGTAACACAGGTGAAGAGTATCTTTACTTTAAAAATAAACTCAGCTGCTTTAATTTTCCTGGAGTATTTAATACAGTAAGTTTTAGCAACCTTGTATTTTTAAAAAGCTGCAGTGATTTTGCAGATCTTGATTTATACACATAGGGGAAAGGGCATGTACTTTCGCAGAAAATAATAGTGGAATAACTTACTGAAGGAGATTAAGATTTCATTGTGAAACTGTATTTTCTATGCTTCGTATGGTTTAAATATTGCAGAATATATAGTTTGTAAAAGATTACACTTTTTATTAGGTTTGCCAAAGGAATGCAGAATCATTTGCCAGTAGAAAGTAATCCTTGGGAAAAAAAATAGATTATCTGTTTTGCACCTACATTTGTCACTTAGTCTTTGCACAATGAAAGAAATGTGCTATTTATCTATCTTGCCCATAGCGTG
>VXAL01017229.1:651906-690772 GCA_013399475.1 Chauna torquata | reverse complement strand
TCAGGGGAGCAGGAGATAATCCTTTGGTTGTATCAGTCATCCTTATCCTTTCCTTATATCAGTTTAAATCATTTTTTTAAGTAGTAGTCTGTAGTGTATATATAAATGATGTTCTTTTTTTTATAGTTATGAAATGCCACATTGTAGCATATACCAGAAAAAACATGGAGTATGCAAAGAAGGAATAGATGCATAGTGCAGTCTGCTCTTTGAGGCTTTTGTGCAGATTACTGGTTTTCAACATCACCAAAGGCAGCTTCTAAAAGTCTGTGAAGTGTAACTGAGAGAAGGAATCCTACTGTGNACAAGTGTGTAGGAATGCACAGCAGTCAACCTAGTAGAAAGCCTTCTTTTAGAGCACTGGAAAAGAATTAAGATTCTACAAACTGAAGAGTTTAAACATCTTTGCCACAAATCAAAAGACAGAGTGGACTTCCAAAGTATAATAACCAAGTTAGCAACTAGCTAAATTTTATTTATATCATTTTGTTACATAAGGGTGAATATTTTATATTTCTTAGAAAATTGTTGACTTAGGATTCTGTTTCATACGTGTTTATACATCTATGTGGAATACAAGAGGCTCTTTTAAAACAAATCTTTGTAGTCTAACTATAATAGCGATAACCTATAAATCTTGGAGGTTTCTTGCTATATATATGGCCTTCATGGTAGGTTGTAAGTCAAAAGTATTGATGTGAAACAAGCTGGGGGGACTGAAACTATTTTATAAGTATATGCCTGATTCCTGTCGTGCTTATTGTGTTGCAAATTCATCAGGAAGGATGCTTTGTTACCTCATGTGGGATTAGAAATAGGGTAATTTGTGTTTACCAGATAGAAAAGTACAAACATGTTTTCATTTGAACAGCTTCAAAACTGCAAGTCATGCTCTCCACTGAAAAGACAAGATCCTAGTAAACATACAGGAGGTTAAGCAGATGCAAAAGGATGACAGTTACTGTGCCAGCAGTCCATTTTGCTTTTATTTACATTTGATGTAGCAGAGTTGAGGTTTAAGTTACAGTCTGGAGGTTTTAGATGAACAGAAAGAAAGAGCAGTAATTTCTCTGTTTTCCTGTTAATTCTCCAAACTTAGTCAAGAGTGACTTTTTTTTCTCTGCTTTCTTTGGAAACTGCTGCTTTATCAATCTGGTTAGAAAACCGGAGCTGTGACAGTAAAAAGTCCAGTTTAAAATAAAAAACTTTCTTGTTGGCATACCCATACAAGTTTGTTCCACTAGATTTTGTAGTATTAAAAATTCAGTATACATATTGCCACTTAACACATTTTCAGTGAACTGCTGATAGATATTTTAATAGCCTTTTGTTTTTTTCAGGGTTGTTCAGAATTAAAGATTTGTACATCTTCATTTGTATCTAAAGATACTAATTAAAAAAATAATAATCATGGGTAGTTTGGTTAACTATCAGCTGTTTGGAATAGATCTCTTTCCAAAATGATTTTTGTCTTTATTTACCTTTTNTTGTCTTTATTTACCTTTTGTATGTTTTGATTGGTCTGTCTGTAGTTTCAGTGGACAACTTGATTGAAAGAAAATCACAATTAATAAAGAAAAAAATACTTTAAAGCTGGAAAGATTACTCTGTGTTCAAGAAGGAAATAATTATCCCTAATGATTTCTACAAAAAATTAAGATAAGCTCTTTCTTGTGTTTTAATCTTCAGTGTTTCTTGCATAAATTTAACATTTTTTTTATTTATTCTGTTTCAATTCCAGCTGTTCCATTCTATTCAGAGAACATGTATGGAGTTGCTGAAAGCAATAGGACTTTATCAAAAAAGGATTTGTTGTAAGTATGATCGAATACAATAGTAGATAAGGAGGTCTGCAATATGAAATAATCTGCAATGTGAAAAAGTAAAAATGAAATTGGGGAACGACTAGTTTCATCCTAGTTAAAACTTAAGATAACGTTCCTTGCAGACAGCTAAATGTAGACTTGCTTAATTGCTTAAAGATCTCCTAGTTCATGTTAAGTTTTATATTTGATGTTGTGCAGTGATATGTAGCAACTATTATGGGAGAAAGCTTGCTTTTTGAGTTTTTTTCCATTACTTGCTTAGCCTATCTAAATTCATAACGATCTTGCCTTAGATATTCCAACTGTTCTGAACTCTTGTGGTTTTTTGGTTGATTTTTTTTGTTTGGTTGGTTTTTATCAGGATTGACTATAAAGAGTATTGGTGTTATTACTAGTTTTATAACTAAGTAATCTGTGCTATTGCAAAGAGTTTGATAATGCTGTCTTGGCTGCAACAGGTGGACATTAATTAGTGGCAGGCATTAGTGAGAGACAGGAGCCTCATTTGGGAATTTTCAGACAGCAGGTTGCATTAAATGACCTAAATAAGTTCTCTCCAATCAATATTTTTGACTCTCCGCTGCTGTGATTTCTGTCCTGGAAAAGAGAATCAGCTGTGGAGACATCTTTTAATTTACTTTCTTTTGTTGAATTTTATGTATATTTTCTCCATTCTTTCCTTTTTCTTTTGCCTGTCCAAAGAAGAGGGTCAGAGATGATGTTTCAGGATATTGAGGTAAAACTGTACTACAGAACAGCAGTGTATTTGAGTTCAAGAAGTGTTCCACAGTAGCAGGTGAAATCTCTCATGCAAAGATGTGCACACAGCACATTTTGCCAGAGTATGCTATGAGTCTGCAATAGGTTTGACTGTCAACATTTACAAAAATGACAAGAGGACTTCAAAAGATCTTTTTTCAGTATATTAGACCGTTCTCCTCATTAAGCCTGGGAAGAAATAGGTGCTATAGGAGACAGCCACTTTGAAAGACTAATAGATGAGGCCACAATGTAACGTTTTTGAGTGAGATCCTGAAGACTTATTGTTCCAATTTGGAAGTAGCCAGCATATCAATGTATAAACACTTTTATTTTTCTTCATTCTCTTGTTTAAAAAAAACAAATTCAAAAATAGTATTTTTCATTTAAAAAAATCAATGTTGTAGTCAAGCATGAAAAATGGAGACCAAGAGAAAAAGCAACTGAAAAAACTTTGGATAATATAGCTAAGAATTAGCTTCAGTGAAAGTATGCTAACTAAGATCAGCTGAAGGTAGTCCAGGTGCTAAAAAAGGATGATAAAAATAAAAAACAAAACAAAACAAAAAAATAGACAAAGATACTGTAATCGAGCCCCAGTTGGGTCCTTTACACAATCTAACCAAGTTAATTTTTTTGTTCAAGAGACAAGTAGCATGTTCCTGCTATTGACTTTCAGCACTGACAGAATTTTGTGATTCTTCTTAAGCACAGCAAACCCGTCAACAAATGTCTCAAGTGAATCAGATCTGTTTTGTAAATGCAGGAATTCCGTGAAATTATTTTTTCTGTGCTGCTTGGATTTGGAGTGAGTTAACCTGTTTGATGTTAGGCCAGCTTTAAAACTGTCAGAAACCTATTAAATTACATGCTTGACCACTTGTTTATTTTTCATTAGTTCTGTCTCAGGAAGAAAATGAATTGGGGAAATTTCTTCGATCACAGGGTTCTCAGGATAAAACGAGAGCAGGAAAAATGATGCAAGCCACAGGAAAGGCCCTCTGCTTTTCTTCTCAGCAAAGGTATATATATCAGCATTACCATCTGATTACACGTTATAATGGTAGTTGATTCATCATTGCCATAATTCATTTTGCCATTTGAGATATGTGAGTAACCAAGTGATACAAAAGTTGTTACTGACCAAAACTGCTGCAGTATTGGCAGTATTACTGGCTTGCCATGAGTAGTTTTACCTGATCCTGTTTTTTGTCCCATGGATCTGCTATATCTCTGGATCTGCAGATTCCCCCACCTATGCCTGTTCAGCTCAGAAAAGACGTACAGGTGCTATCTGCATGGCCTCTCTAGCAGTGAGACAGTAAAGGAGCTGATGTCAGGTCCTGCTCTGGCTTGATGGCAATTCTCAGTCTGCAAATAAATGCCACAGCAGGGCTGCTGTGGAGATGTCTGGGTCCTGGCAGTGTAGGAAGTGCCTTTTTCTGGACCATAGAGTCTTATACATCAAGTAGATGGAGAAGAAAGGAGGAGTCTGAATGCCGCTTCCTGCTTTAACCTTACACAAAGTCCCCCAGGAGAAGGTCCTAGATTGCTGCTGACCTGATGTAGATTGGGTAGGAGAAAATTGGTAAAAGGTAAGGAACAGAGAGGGACGCACATCCACATAAACTCTTACTTTTACCTAGAGCTCTTGATGTCTCATTGACCCTATGTTCATTCAAAGAGTTTAAAAGTAACAGTACTTGATGTCATGGATTTTATTATGTGTGGGTTTTTTTGGTTTTGTGAATTTTTTTGGTGGTCCCCCCCTCATATTGGTACTATGGAAGCTTGAAGTTCTCCATCATTCAGAAGTGAAAATTCAATTCCATGACAAATTACAAATCACATTCTGTGATCTCACAGGATTTTGAGGGGCTCTTAATTATCATGAAACTTTCCAGCGTTAGCTTAACAGTGCAGCTGTTTGGCACAAAATAAAACATAACATACCAAGCACTGAGAATTTCGTGTTTATCTTGGGCTACGATTTGGTCATTAGTACATCCAGTAACAGCCATAAGTGGGATCTTCAGAACACGTGTAAGGCACATTTGAGCAAAAGCCCTAATGATTTGCTTCTTTAAAAAGCTTAACATTTTTTAGAAATCCCACTGTATGACATGTCTACATAAACTGAATTTTTCCTTTAAATAGCTTTTTAGGTGCTTGTAGAATGTGAAGAAATGTGTATTACACCCAAAAAAAGCCCCAGTAAGAAGTTCCCATTTTACCACAGCTCTTACTTCATACATTTTTAAGGCATCTTTCTTTAAATAAGCTTCCATAAAAATAAATCCAGTTCTTTATCTTCCTCCTCTTATTGAGCCATCCTCAAGCTCATCTTGGAGTCAGGACTGATCTTATTTATGTTGTGTGCCAATAATTAGCTGGAAATCAAGTAGATGAAATTTGCTGGCTGTTGGAGCTGAAATTAGAAATTCTGTTATGCCTAGGAAGTCCCTAAGTGGCAAATTAAACTAGCTGTACACTGGTGTGGAGCTGATTGAACCCATTCCAGTGAGGTGGCTTCTGGCAACAAACAGGAAAGCAGAAGCAGCAGGAGAAAACAGCAAAAGTTGGAGTAATTCTGCCTAGTTCTGAGATCCCATTAGGGGCTGAAGTGATTGCATAGGGAAGACAACAGTGTCCCCTGCTGCCTCTACAAAGTGTGGTATCTGGAACAAACATTTAAGAAAATGCCTAAAACCTTCCCAAAGATAAATGTCCTTCAAAGGAATTGTTCAGATTCCTTAAAAAGAAAAAAAAAATCAGATAATTATCCACTTGACAGATGACTTTTTTATTTACTGGTACATTTGAAGATTAAAGGCTAATAGAAATGCTTTTTCTGAGGCTTAACATGTCAGTCCTGATGCATCTGTGGTATATATCCAGTAATAAATTATCTCAGGTATATTCTTACCATTGTTAAATGCAACTTGCAAAGAATGTTAATAGCATAAATATAAGCAGTTTGGCTAAACAAAATATACACATTAGCAAAAGTTCCTTTTCCTCTCACATGTGTAAATGAAAGGAACTGTGAAAGGTCACTACTTGAATAGGAGGGTTGCAAGCACAGTATGTATGCAAAATTATCCCATTCCTGTATACCCCCAACCAACCTGTAGAACTGTCTGAACACAGAGTAGCAATTAAGTGAATTCTTTTGGCTGTGTGTCTTTCGACTGCTAGCAAAGTATTTGTATTAATTTATGTGCCTTTGTGGAACAACTTCTTTAATGTGTTCTCCTTCCTTTCATTCCTTCATGCCTTCCCCTAGATTAGCACTACGTACTCCTTTGAGTAGATTATATCAAGAAGTGGAGACTTTCAGATATAGGGCCATCTCAGACACATGGCTGACAGTAAACCGAATGGAACAGTATCGGACTGAATACAGAGGAGCTCTACTTTGGATGAAAGATGTGTCTCAGGAGCTGGATCCAGATCTTTATAAGCAGATGGAAAAGTTCAGGAAGGTATGATGTTTCCTGTAGTTTCCTAGAAAGAGATGCAATGATGAATGTGTGATGCATGACAACGAAGCATGATTTTGATTCTTCTGAGGAAGACATAACTCAGCAGTGCTAAGGATGCCATTAATCGTAACTAATCTTTTTCCGTGTGACAGAACTCCAATTATTCTGATATGGAATACAGTATCCTTCGCAGAAGAGTGGGCTATAAGGGAAGATACGGTACTAAGAAATAGCATTTTTCAGTAGTCAATTCAAGTTCAACCTAAATCTTTGTAATTTAAATAATATATATGGTTTAAAGAATGTTATCGATTTTAAATACTTAGCTGTGATGCCTGAGTGACTAGTGGAAGAAGATACGTCTCCTTCCAGCAGGGAAAGGGAAAATTGATTTTTGTAACTAAAATGGACAGAATAACAGAAATGCCATAGTATCTGCTGATAAATCTTTGGGTGCAGTTAAAGGCCAGCATTTCAAAATTGGCTATAGCAGGATTTGGGGGAGGAGTCGCAAGTTGGAATTTAAGTTCCTCATATAGTTCAGCATGACTCCTGGGCAACCACTAAACACTAAAACTGTTAAGAATGCGCTCTCCATAAATTGTCTTCCTTCAGTGTCTCTGAAGTTTGCTATACTCCTCCCCTGCCAAAGGGCTTCCAAAAACCACAAGTCCTAGAAGATAGTCTGCAGATTTGCTACCAGGTGTTGGGATAGAATTTATTTGGGCTGATTCTGCTCAGGAATGCTCAGGAGACCTTTGCATTTGTTAGTGAAGCTTTAGAGTTGATTTTGTTAAAGACTATAATGTTCAGAGTTTGCTGTTTGTAAATATTGACTATTATGAGGAGTTAAGATCCTAGGTATAACTTGGTGGCTTGTGCTTTGAGTAAATGCAGTGCTTGTAAAAACTGTGATAATTGAAAACAGAGGCCTAATAACAGAGATTGTATTAAAGGGTATGCCTATGTATGCATGTGCACGGGGCCTAGAAACAGATATACAAAAGAGAATCCCTGTTCATTAATGGCTTGAGCATTTTTCTGTGACTGAAAGTGTTTGGAGATGAAGGATGCTTAATTTGGGATTTCAAAAGCTTGAATAAGCCATTCTAACGGGAAAGAACTGGTATGCATCTAGACTATGCCATTTTTTGTAAACTGAAGTGATGACAATAGCAATTAAGAAAGGGGAGGAACAGATGAAACTTCAACTAGTCATCTAATCTTTATTTAATATCCTTCAGTACAGGATATTCCTGTAAGTCTCATGGCACCAGACATGTATTTTATTATGCCTTGTGGGAAATGTTTATAATGGCAAGTTCTTGCAGGTAAAATAATTGGTATGGTCTTGGCCTCAGACGATTGCTTATGTAAAATGTTTGATTTATTAGAAAAACACTTTAAAAAATGGAATGTTAGAATGAGTAAAGCAGTGCTGGTAATGGTCATACAAAAGTGATTTATAGCTTTCTTGCAAAACAAGTTCTATGGAAGGTATAAATTATATAAATGGCAAAGTAATTCAAATAATGTATGCTTTGACTCGTGAGCTGCTGTAGTTAAAAAGTTACTGTGAAATTTCAGCCCTCTTGTGTTGCTATGCCTCAAGGTCAGCAAAAATAAGTCTTTTTAAACTCTCACAAAACTTAGTAGTGTTTAGGAGAATTTCCCCATTTTTACCATGTTAAGTATTTTGAAATATTTCTAAGTCTGAAATGAGTTATATTTTGACATAAAGAAATGATCAGTGTGTTAGATGTAGTTTCTAAAATTCTGTAGCATTGCCTTGAATAGCTCAAAAAAACTTGAAGAAGGTCTTTGAACCTTTCTTTCCTCTGGCTGTCAACAGAAAACGTCCCAGATCACATTGTGCTGCAGAGAACAAAAAGCTCTATATTTTGTAGCCAACAAAATAAAGAAATGCTCTTGGTATCAACTTGCCGACATATTTTAACACCTGCAAAAAGTAAACTTTTTCTTTTTTCATTTTGGATAAACCTTACAAAAATAAAACCCTAAAGCATAATGTATCTAGATGGCTGTTGCTGAACAAGGCACAACAGTTTGTTTTTATTGCTTTATGAATGTAGTAGACAAATAGAACTAACGGTGGGTACTGCAGTCCTAAATAATTATAGGAGTTATTTTTATTGTCTTTTTATATTCTTGCTTGCAAATCTTAGTTGTACCATAGTGTGGCAGTGTAATGCTGGGCTTTTAAGGCTTATTTTGAATCTCTAACAACAATTTAAGTTACGCTAGCTTTGTGTTGACAAAGGTACTGTGATTACAGATGTAGGGTTTTTAATTCTAAAATATACCACCAGAGAGAAGTGTTTGATCTAGAGCTGCTTATGTGGTGATACACCAGCAAGTAGTTAATGAAGCTGATCCTGACAGAGCACTTGAAAAAAGTTTTCTTCAGACTTCTGGTTGTAAAAATCCTAAGTATTACTTCACTAAACATCTTCTTAATTTCAAGTAAACAGTGCTGGTTTAGAGATCTTTAATGTTCCTAGTGCATCAGCAGTATTTATATCACTTGGTTATAGGACTGTTTTTTCAAGCTTGTAGCCTTTTATAATGTAATCCTAAATATATCATTATGTATACAGATATGGGACTTGTTTTAGGAGGCCAAAGCTAAATCAATCCAGATGGTTTTTTCATACCTTCCCTCAGAGTAGCTCAGGCTAAGAGATCAATAGTTGAGTCAGTATTTTCAGAGCTGATAAAATCTGAGTTAAAACATTGGCATTTTTGTAGCTCTGTTTCAAGGCAGTGAGGTACTTGAAAGAATTTTCTACTGCAGTTCTCAGGGCATCAGTGTAAATATGCTACATCCAACAATGCTACCACTTTCAAAGTGTTCCAGTGTTGTTTTTTTCAGCAATAACCTGCAGAACAACCTTTTTACATTGTTATTTTAAGATATCTTTGTGATTGTAGCTACTTGAGTCAAACCAAGGAAACAGGTAAAGTATTTACTTCTCCCCATAGAGTTCTATAAATGCTATGTACATCCACTGTTTTTTGGAGGTTTGTTGTTCTTTTCGTTTTTCCTATGAACAGATTTTATGGATACTCAAGTGCAGTTCTAGTTTTGTGGGCTGTCATCCCCAGTTCAGAGTTTGAAATGTTGCTTGAGAGAATCTAACTAGTGCCTTGCTGTGCAATGCTGTGATATTTAAAAGAATTTGGATAAGTTAATGCCCCTTTACCAAGTTCTCCACCACTGATCAAGTTTGTAAGGCTCTTATGTCTAGGCTGTTTCATCTGTCTGGTGACTGTACACTACAGCGTGAGCTCTGCCATCATGCCATAAAATTACAGACCGAATAGCCCAAGTACTGAAGGTCACTGAGTCTCCTTGGCACAGCTCTGAAAAACATGTGTTTTTCCTTGCATTTCCTAAGAAGGAACATACCAATGTGCAGAGTGATAGGTTATGCCACCAGGCAACAGCATCCCATGAGCAGCCTATAAGGAACACAGAAGAGGCTCTTCTGTTCAATTTTACTTAGCTAAGCTATCTCAGATGTTTATACAGTGTGATATAGACATTCTCATCAAACCTAGACATTACAGTGCCTCCCAGAACAGGTTTAAAAATATATATATATAATCATACTGACCTTTAGGCTAACTATAAGAAAAATCTGTCAGATGGCAGGATATATATAATGCTACGTTGATAGAGCAATTAATCCTTTCTATATGTATGTGTTTTTTACTTCCATCATTCTTCTGCTCCCTGCCTCCCCTTCATTCTGAGGTTTGAACCAAAGCTGGACTATCTTTGTAAATACCCAGAGCAGCCATACTGGGATCCCTCAGCCAAGCTGCGCTGCAGCCGCGTACTGAGACCTGGGTATGTGCGGGGGCTGGGGCTCGATTTCTCCCTGTTGCGTAGTCCACTCTGCTTTGCTGGAGTTGCTTTCCTAGGAGCTCTGCTACTGTATGAACCAAACAAAGAAAAAGGTTGAAACTGTGCAAGGGTAAGAAGCAATGCATGGGCTGTTTGCCACAGAGCTTTGTAAATGCCATGGGATTTGTCTGCTTGGAATACAGGGCAAGTCCTACCTCTGTGGTACTGAGATATTATTTTTTATTATTAGATTTTATTATTATTTTATTATTATTTTGTATTATTAATTTTATTATTTTATTTATTCGATTATTGCAGCAATAAATGTCTGTTTGTAAAGCATTATGTATTAGATGGGGGTACTGTCTGGAAGAGGAGTTGGTTCTTGATCAATATATTTGTGGGGGAGCGGTGGGAGAACAAGTAGCGTGGTTTGTGCTGGGCCTCCTTGTCCTGGGAGATTAGACAGGCCCTACCGTGCAGTGCAGCACCCCAAACTATTTCAGTGGTACTGAAGAAGTGGAATAGATCCTACTATGGAAGAGAAGCATCAGGATATTCCCAGTTCCCCTAAAGATCCTAAAAATTATAGGACCTTTAATGTCTAGCTGTTACTTTGCATGCAGCTGTGAGAAACTTGCAAGCTTGCAGCTGAGTTGTTTGCGAGCTGTTTATCTCAAGTTCTTCCTTGTTGTAGCACTCTATATACTTGAAACAAAATTAATGCCCTTAAATGGTATTTTAAAGATAAGTCTGGCAAGAGAAAAGGCAAAGCAGTGAGAAAAAGGAAAGCTCAACAAGAAGAATTTGAAATGACATAACAATCATTTAGACTGTTGTTTTTATAAATGTACAAGTGTAGGGAGTGGCTGATCTGCACAAGTTCTCTGTTAAATGTCTTTTAGGAAAGAAAAAGTTAAACCCTGTGTGGACAGTTGGGGAATAACGAGGATCTAAATAAATCCATTGATCAAAAGATCAGAAGAGAAACATTAAAATATATGTATGTATTGTAAAGATTTCAGCAAGTATGGATAAGATACATCTGCCACAGCCTTACAGGGAAGGCTTAGGAGGCCATGGTCACCCCTACATCTTTGCTCCTCTGCTGCCTCCCTTGCCTGTCAGCTCTGCCTGGTGTGAGTGCACTTTGGCTTGCGTGATGCTGAAGGGGCTATACCATGTTAAGGCGTCATCTGCTGCTCTCCTTCTACCCATCTGACCATTAACATCACAGCTGCAAACAGCCCTGCAAACCTGGAGGCACTATGGAAATGTGCTTGAGGATTATTTTTTTTAATTATCTGTTACATTTGAAAACTCTTGGAGAGCTGAGGAAATGCAAAAGGCCTTGGGAGGGAAAAAAAGACTAATACAGTACTGATCTTTGAAACGAACAGACTTGGCAGTTCCCATCCTTGTAAACTTAATTTCAGTTCATGGTAAAATGATGAAGAGAAAAATCTGTAGGCATTTAGATGGTAGCAAAAAGAGTGGTAGTAAACAACACAGGTTTATAAGTAACATTACAGAATTTTGTAATGTTATTTTGTGTTTTTATTAAAATTGAAATTAGTAGAAAAATGCATTACATGTAATAAATCTGGATTGTTCAGAAGTACTTGTTGCAGTTTCTTAGAGATTACTGGGAAAATGAATTTAAGCTTGCTAAAATAATAAATGCTTTCAGGAGATGAGACTATTGGTTGAGGGACACTAAACAAAGTTTCAGAAACTCATAGAAAATAAGGATGGAAAATACCTTGAAGATCAACTAAACTGTATTCCTGCCAGGACAAAATTGTGCATCTGTAATATATTTTCCAAGTGTTTTTGTTCATCTAGTAAATATAATTCAGTTGAGGTTGACAGTCTTAGAAGTTTCGTGGGTATTGGTGGTGTTCTAGTTTAATTATTTAAAAAGTCAACCAAAAGAAATGCTAATGTTAATTACTGCTGCAGATTATATCGATCTGGAAAGTGTTTTGGTTTTCCAAGCAGCAAAGTGTACCAGCCTCTCAATGAAAAATGTCTTTGGCCTTTGCAGTCACAGTAGCGTAATCAATAGACTTTCAGCTGCCATAGTTACAAATAGCACTGTAAGTGATTCACGTTTACAGCCAGCTATGGTATTCACTGTTTACCAACTTTATTTTTTTGCTTGTTTTTGTTTTGTTTGTTTGTTTTAAAGTTGTAAACAGCAGTTGTCTGTTTCTTTTTGGTGATATTTCCACATTGACTTCCAAGGTTAACTTCATCTGCAAACTTTAAAGCTCTTTTGCCTTTAGGTGACAAAAATATAGGCCTTTGCTTGTGAGAGAGCAGATGATGATTGTTGCTCCCTGGAAAAGTCAGAAAGACTTATATGTAGCTGTAGTAGATCACTTGTTAGATGTGAAATGTTTGTGGCACTATAATGTGAAAAATAATGCTGCCTTTCTTAATACCTATTAGGAATGTGAGATGGTAGAATCTGTCACTTTGATAGTCCATCTTTATCACTCTTGGTTCAAANGGTGAGATTCCAGGAGACCCAATAATATTTGCTGCAAGATAGCTGCATTAAGACATCATCACTCTGCAGTCAGAGATCCAAATCTCAGTGTAGCAATGTGATGGCAGAGATTATAGCATACTCTTATAATATGATGATAAGCTACATCTACATCCTTCACTTCTTGTGACATGCTTGTGCCATCAAGAATGTTTGTTTTCATTCTGGTAGGGAACATTGTTTCTTTTTAACTTTTTTTTTTTTTTTTTAATATGGAAGTATATGATTTTGGAAGTGTTAAATTTATTTATTTACCTGGAAATCATGGCAGTGAAAAACAAAACACAAAAAAGTACTCTTTGTACAAAATTGTAGGTTTTGCTTTGTCGTTATTGTCTCTCCTTGTAATGTCAAATGGAGTTTCAGTCCTGAGAATGTCGTCTTTGTGCAGTTTCTGCTGTAATGTTTTTCCCAGGTTCTCCAATGTTAATTTCAGTAGCATTAAGCAAAACAGTCCAAGTTACTTTACATACAAAATACTTAAGCATTTTAAGTTGGTTGTAAAAGATGCACCTTTTTTGACAACATGACCATAAGCAGAAATGTTTTTCATAGTGTAATTTTTTTATAATCTTATAAATTTAAATTACCATTTTAAGTACTATTTGTAAGAATCACTGTAGACAATGAGATGAAATCAATGATTTTCTGAAGCCATTTCGTGTATATTAAATATCACTGAAGATTGTTACTGGGTTAAAAGCAAAGTAACAATTTGTGATAGAGATGCCCTTTTAATAGCATAATAAAAGGATGCTATTTAAAAATAGAAGCAAGCTTCTTGGAACAGATTACATCATCTTAAGATGTATTGCTTGTAGAATATAGTTGCTTCCAGAGATTGATGCTTGCCCTTGAGAAGCGGTTCATCATCTGCTCAATTATTTTTAAAAACTGCCTGAGATGAGACCCAGCAAAATGGCTGTAAAAAAAAAATGAAGTGAAGTTTTAGACTACGGTTACAATATATATTTGAATGATCTTATTTCATGTAAACTAGCTGAAATGCAAAAAAGGTGGCCTTGGTTTAATTGTGCAATTTCAGACTGTATGTATACCAGGAAAAAGTCGGCTAAAACTGCTGTTCATATAATTAGAAGAACCTGTAATGCTTCAACAGAATACAGCAAATACAAAAAAAAGAAAAAAGATGAGTGACTTAAGTCAATAGTGGTGTTGTCAGCCTTAAATGCAATAATTATTGTTTTGAACCCCGATATTAAAGAGGCACTCTCAAATATGATGTGAGAAACTCTAGGCTCCAATGATTTTTCTGAAGTCCAATAATTATAGAAAGTGTAAGCATTAAATGTAATCTTGAAATTAAAAAAAAAAAAAGAAATAAAAAAGAAGAACTACTGAATACTGTTTTGATCTTAAAATCAGAAAGAAACGACGATTGCCTAGGCAATTTTGATTGCTCACATGAAAACTCTAACCCTGCAAACTGGTCGGTGTGGGTAAGGCTCCTAACCCATGTGGATCATTATGTGCATTCAGAACCTAAATGAAGTGTAAAAATGTAAACAAGATAGGTTGTGAAAGGATAAATGAGATTTGGAAAATTCCCTCAGCCTTAATAATCTGGAAGGCTAGGAGGATAGCTAAAGAAATATTTTTTAAAAATAAATGAAATACAGATGTGACTGAACTGAGAGAATTCTGCAGGAGAGAAGAATAAACAGGAAGGGGAATACAGCTGTTGGGGAAAACATTGTTTACACAAGAGAACCAAGTTTTTCTATGGTCGCCACTGCCCAGGAATTCTGTCTTATACTTTCCTAAAATGCCTGGGCACATGCATAATGTAGTCCATCTGCTTTCACTTCATAAGGCCTTTGCTGTTCAGTTATGTGCTACAGAGGCTCTAAATCTTTATAAAGATGCTATGTTTGATTTTTCTCCTTCACTTAATGAAACCAAAATGAAGATAGGATTAAAAAAGAAAAAAAAAAAAAATCTAAAAAGTAACAGAACCATTTTAACCAGAGAAACGGCTACTGTGCCATTTCAATTCTTTCTTTAGGGATATTCTACCTGAATCTTGTTAAATTTTAAATGTTGTTTCTTCTGTGATAGCACAATGTGAAGTCTGAAGAGCAATGCAGAAAGATTTAGGGATTTTTATAGTAACTAGAATCCTTCTGAGTTTGATCTGGACAAAATATAATTAAAGTGTTTTGAAGGAAATAAGGTATACTTATTGATGTATTAAACACCAACCATGAAACTTATTGATCATCATGTATTTATTTTTCTATTTAACAGCAATGTCATTTCAGGTAATATACAACTCAGTTGTGTTTATCACTGGAGCAATAATAGTGCACAGGATTATGTACAACAGATGCGTTGTGTTACAAGTGAATCGTTATTATTAGTGGGTATCATTCTATTATCTGTGCAGAAAAAGGTTAAATAGAAAACAAAAACCCAAAACTTAACTGTACCACTTCTGTTCCTGCATTAGTGCTGTAAACAGGGTAGCATTGCGCTCAGGACAGTGACAGCATCTAGGGACTAAATATTAAAGGCAGCCTGGTCATCACGGTGATGTAACAGGTATCTTTCTTGGAGTGTAGATGTCATACTGCTGAGATTTGCAGTATGTTTCAATGGCATTCCCTGGCACATCGTACATCCACCAATCCCAAGTATACCGCCACTGTTTGCGTTGGCCAACAGGGCCTTGCAGGCCAGCTTAGTGTTTTATGGTGCTTTAACTGGAGAAAATGTTACTGCCCCTACATGTAAGTTTTTCACGTCCCGTTCCAGTTTATTCACTGCACTCATCTGCCTGCTCAAAAGGGACCCATAGTCAAGTAACAGTCTTGCTCGGGCCCTGAAGAATTTAATTTGGATGCAAAGAAATGAAAAATATAAATGACGTTTTCTAACTCTGAGGACATTGCACCTAAAGGATTCAAGAAGACCTCCAACACATCTTCAGTAAATGAGGTAGAAACTGAACCGTGTAATTACTAGGTGAGCAAAATCACAGGCATAGTAGAGAGTTTAGTTTTATACTGTATTACTGTTTTCTTTACATCACCCCTCTTACTGGTCTTTCAGTCTTCAAAAGTAGTAATTACCTGCCTCTGTCTCCTGCAGGGGCTAATTGCCTAATTGCTCTCCTCTTGCCAACACCCCCCACCCCACTCCATGTGTGCCAACCATCATTTGCTCTCAGATTGTGTAATATGATTAATACAATTGACTTGTGAAAAACTCGTAGCAATTCTCAGTACATTTAACACTAAGTCCAGGTTACTTCTGGTTTAGAGCTGATGAAGATCTTTCATACCTGAAAGCTTATTTCTTTGCTTTTGTCATCTATTTTGGTTGGCCCACTTCTTGATATAAATCTTTACAACCATTTTTGGCATCTTGCAGATTTGCATCATAGTACCAAAAAAAAAGATTGGTTTCAAACTGTATCGAGTTATATGCGTGTGTGCAAAGAACTGTTGGATTTTGTCAACTCCCTTACAGTCATTTGAGGAGATGTTCTGAGTTATCAGGACCAGCCTCTTCCCTAAAGAGGATATATGTTCTTGCACAAAAATGTGCACCCATTTGCAGTTAGGAATAGTAGTTGTCCAAGCATGCAGTTGTGGTAATTACTCACAACTGCAGACTGACAGACATGTGCTTACTACTAGAACTGCATTTGGGGTCCGTAAAATAAAGGTCTATCCCAAAACTCTGAAGTAATGCTACTTAAGTGAATGTTGTCCTGTTTGCAATTTAAGAGTTTCCTGGTCAAGAGAATAGAACAATCATTGGTAATTATTTTGTGTGTGTGTCACTGGTTCAAGGTCTGTATTACTGTCAATACACTTTTTTCCTTTCAGCCTAGTATAGCACACATCCTGGGTTTGACTAATACTGAAACTTGTCACCAACAGAAAGCTGAGGCACGTATGTAGGCTGCTTAAAGTAGAAAAAGCAGACCTTCTGTTAGGAAGGTTAGATGCTAGGTAGTTATTGCCTTCCCTTCCTTTAAATTGTCATTTATTGTTTGTTCCCTTTTAAAAATAATTTGCATATTGATCCAAGCTGTAAAAATGAATCAAAGTACTGTGAGAAACCTTTCCATTGCAATTGCTTGAGGAATATGTTATGTTCTGTGTTGGCAGATAATCAAAGAATAGCCAGAAGGTGTTAGCTCTGAGGGGTAAAGCTGCTCTTGCACACAGTTTATGCCTGTAAAGTCCTCTCTCAGGCTGGAAATTACTGCTGTCACAGGTTTGACAAAGAATAGGTCTGGTAAAGTGAGAGGTTTGAGTGAGGCTTTATCTGCTAAATGGTTTAAAACAAAGTCCATCTTCCCTATACGATAAACCAAAAGACTTCAAGGGAGGATGTGGATGTAGAAAGTTGTAGCAGGCCAAGGATTACAATCATGCAGACTTGAAGACCTTCTAGCAGCTGTGTGAGAGTGGGTATGTTCTGCCCCATTAGGGCTGTGCATATAGGCTTGGCCACCCTGTGTAGCTGCCCTGGATATGCTCCTGCTTTGTAGCCCATCCACAGCTGCCTTTCTAGGGTTCTTTCTATGTTATAAAACCCCTCTGTGTCACGTAAATGCCAGATCAGCAGGGCAAGTTGTGCTCACCCAGTGTGAGTGAGTTGTGAGGAGACGCTGCTGGCTTTCTTGCTCTCGGCTGTCACGTACCTGACTATGACAACTGCTCCTCCTTTGGTGCAGTTCAAAGTTATACAGATTACTTCAACCACAAGGAGTTTGTCTTTATGCTGGAGCAAAATAGAGGAGAAGCCTCATGCAGCTAACAGTGGTGTCAGCTGGGATGGAGCTGCTTACTGCACACTGGTGTTTCCCCTCGTATCCTCATCTGGAGCAAGAGCTACAGCTCCTTGGTCAAAGCTGCTAAGGCCAGGCCATACCCTACGTACAGCGTAGGCACATTCATCTGGAGTTCATTTCTTTCTCTCTGAACAGGTGGGAGATATGGAAGTTGGTAGGTAACACGCAAAGAGCATAGAACTACATATTTGAAAAGTAGTGGAATATTTTTGGAAAGAAAAAGCCAGTAGTACCTATAGCACTTTTTTCCTGAGAAGAGGTATGGCTATACAGATGCACTGCTTTTTTGAAAGGTGGTGCCTAAATGTAGTTTAACTGGTGCAAAACTCAATGCAAACATTCACTGTGTTTTGAGAATAGCATAGATGAACTTAGCTTAAGTGTGTATTCTTCACAGCTTAAATTCAAGTAAACAACTTAATTTGAAATGTCTTGTTTAAACATGCTTAGCATCTGTTTAATTCAAAGTCATTTTTAAAACAGTTTAGTTAAGCTGCAGAAAAATAACACACCTCCTCCATCTCTCGGTCTGTGGGCTTGGAGGCTCTTGAATCTAGTAAGATGGTGTGACTCGGTCATATTTTTTGGTTTGCCTGATTTTTAGCATGCAGTTATGTTGTGCTGTGATCTTAATTTCAGTAATGATTTTGAGTGTGGTTCTGAAGAATTGAAGACTGTTACTGTTGCTGCTTTTTGCTTCTTGAATTTAACAAACTTTTCCCTATTTTACAGGAAATCATGGTTGGAGTTATGAAAGTGACCCACATCTCATATCTGAGAGTTGGTTGCATCCTGTATTTGGTAGATTTTTTTTCTTAAAGCTGACATATTGATTTCTCTGTGTATTGTGTGTTTCGTTGCAATGAACTCAGAGCTGGTAGAGCAATTGGATTCATATTCTGGAATTGCACTGTGCCGCTCTGTTTGCAAAAACTGTTGTGGGGCTTATAGCTAAAGATTTTGTTGTCTGGTTTTTGGCTGGTTGAACTTGCTGGATTGTGCTGAGAAATGTAACTTTGACCAAGGCTGCGTCCAGCTGCTGGATGAGTGGAAAGGATTCAACAGAGGCAGCTCTCACCAAATGACATGCTGTTGTTTCCCTGTGTTGGGCCATGCTAGAAGGGTAGAAATTGGGAAGGAAGAGGAAAATATCTCCATAATTCCTTAGCAAAAAATTAAGAGTTTTTCTGTTGCTATTGGGCTATCTTTCAGCCTGTTGTATTTTTGGTTGGTTGGGGGGGTTTTTTGTTGTTGTTGTTTGTTTGTTTATTTGTTTTCCCTCTGAAGGGACTAAATTGTTTTTTAATAATGGAGGAGAAAGTGTGTAGATGTTGCTGCAGGGCAGTTGTTCAGAAAGTTATTTAGCACAGAGAGCAGTATTACTTGCCACAGATTGTTTTCCTGTCGTACGATATTGATAGTTGGGAGGAAAAGGTGTCGGATTCAACTCAGAAAGTTATACGGACGTGAAAAAAAAAAAACCACACTCTCTTGAGATGTATTCAAACAGAATACCTCGTCGTTTGAATAGCAGGAAGACTTTTGGCGTATGAATTTAGAATATCTTTAACTGATGGACCAGTTCTGATTAGAATATCTAATGCAGTAGGAGGGCTGCTCTAACAATGTTTATTTTTAGCAAACTACCTTGTTAAAAATAAAAAAGAGGAAAAAAATGCAAAATAAAAATTAGTTGTATGTATTTTTTCCAGAGGATTCATGTAGACAATATTCCTGTTCAGTGCACCTCTCCCCTTTTACATATCATGAGTAAAAGTTTCACTCAGCAGACAACCCTCTAGGACTTGAACAAGAAGAGAGGAATGTTGCCTGCACACTTGGGCAATGGATGCTGGAAGCAAAGCTAGACCTATCCAGGTGGATCCAGTAGGTTTTGGCAGTCTGTTTGCAAAATTGAAACCCCAGTTCTTAATATATACATAGACTTCGGTGCAGGGGGGTACAAAATTTTGTGAAAGTAAAGTATTGAGATCTGAGCTTCTCTCTGCACAAAGTTATGACTATAAAAATGTTGGAGTGTCTGAAAATTGCTCCTATCCGTTCCCCAAATGAATTTGGGTGAATGCAAAGCTTACATACTCTCATACAGTTACAATATAGGGAGCATTTCTACATGCTTTCTATTATTTAGGCATGTTTGGGCGTAGACAGTGCTTGAATACACCCTGGCAATTGAAAATGAACACTCTTAAAGTTATAAAATACTTTAATTCAACATGCTTGTGAATTTTGGTAAAGGAAAACCTGATATTACTGCAGTGAGATAGTTTCGCATTTCCAAAAAGGTAGCGATCTGTGCTGCCTTAGATCACAGAACAACCTTCAGATAGCACCGTGAGAAGGCACTGAGCCAGTCTGAGTCCAGCACAGCAACTGTCTCACAAACCCGCCTTGACCTGCCTCTGGGTTGCCTTATTCTTAAAGATGGATGCCTTAGCTCAGGCAGAAGTCCCACCATCTGTCCATCATCTGTCTTTGTGACCAGTGGTAGCAACCAGGAAGTTGCATAGAGCAAATACATGGTGACATATTCTTGTAATACTGTGACCAGTGGAAGTGTCATGAGATGTAGTGTTGGTTTTTTTTTTTTCTATAAAATTGGCCTGTTGCCTTTTGAACTCTGGTCCTCACAACAGATCGCTATGATCAGAGAGTTGCCCTGCTAACACAGATGTTACATAAAGACCCGCTGTACTTCTGCTGAGTTCAAACTGCTAGTTTAGTAAAGTGCTCTCTGGTTCCTCTGCTGGCCAAAGTATAGTCTTTTCCAGTGTTTGTATGTGTGGTCTGATGGCCTCCTAACACGCTCCTCATTCAGCTCTTTTTTCTGTGCTGAAAAATCCTAATCTATCATTCTTTTTACAGAAGCTAATTTACATCTCAAATGATCATGTCAAATGATCATACATTTGTGCTCTCCTGCCTTTTTCTTGTTCCAGACTAATATAGCCTTTTTTTCCCCCCAGTGCTAAGGCTGAACTGATATGCTTTTGCAGATCCAACTTGGCTGTGGGTGGAAGAAAAATACAGAGTGGAAAAAAAAATCTTCATGTCACTGTATAATATTCATGGAACCACATGCATAATGTGTGAGGAGGTTCTTGTTTTTCCACATATCTAAAGAGACACAAGAGAGGTACAGTATGAAACAGCAGGAATAAACACAGGGCTGGGAAAGAAGTGAGGTGGTAGAAAAAGGGAAAGAGAGAAGGGCGTAAGATATTTGTATATGTGTTTGTATAAACCAGAGAGGGAAAGCTACTTGGTAGGATTCGATTTCTATGTCAGCCATCATTGAATATATCAGAAGATGGTACAATCAGCCTTTGTTTTTTGGGGGGGAAAAAGGAAGAATATTCAAGCCAGCCATAATTTTATATCCTCACAGGGGTTGGAGAATTGCTCACATCTGCTGACTGTCAGTTGTTATGAAGTAAGCAGTTTTGACCATGGCTTAGTCATTACTGCCAGGCTGGAGTTACATGCTATGTAAGCCAATAGACTCAAGGCAATAAAACTTTTACAGGCCAAGTACTGAAAAACTTAAGAGGGAAATCAGACATAAACATGACACAAAGAGCAAATTTCATATTCCGCTGAATAAAAATCCACAAAAGTGATGGTTTGTGTACATGACCTAGCTGTTATGTAAATATGATACTTGTATAACATCTTTTAGAAGAAAAGTTCTCTATTGGGATTTAAAAATAGCACTGTTCCTAATAACATATTTTGTTACCTTATATTTTTTATATTGCTGTTTAAAAAAAAAAAAATACAGGAGAGTTCATTAAGCATTTTGCTTTTTGCCATGACATTTTCCTTGACCCAAGTAGCTTACCACAGAAGAACAGGTTGCAGACAGCTAACTAGGTGACGTGGATTTCAAAACAGGAAGAAGGCAGGTATCTGACTCAAAATAGTGAGAGAATAAGGACAGGGCTAGAAATTAGGACAAAGTTACATAGGCAGGAAAAAAGAAAAACATGACACTCTGCAATTAAAGAAGAGAACAGAGAATGGAAATAGTAGTTTGGCATATATTTGTATCCTGAGCACAATGGCTTCATCTCCATTGACTGCAGATTCTAACAGCATGATAGCATCTGTTTGGAGTACTAGATTTAGGAGCTCTTTTGTATGTTATTCTTTTCTGCTCTCGGGCAGCAAATTGCTAATTGCAGCTCTGCAACTGCATTTGCAAGGTGTCTGCAACAGCTTTTGTCAAGATCTTCTGTGAAGATGTAGCTTAGCCAGCCGCAGAAGGAAAAGCGTGCAGCCTCTAGGAAACTGATACAGTTTGTGTGAGCTGTCCACACCTCTGGCTTGAAAAACTCGAGAGAGAAGCAGGGAGAGAGAGAGAATGAAAAAGTGTAAGAGGTAACTTGAGGACTAGGGGAAATTAAGTTAGATATGGTGTTTCTAGGTCAATCTGTATCGTTTATCAAAGAGAAAATGGAAAGTTGGCTTGACCATGGTATGTAAGTTGCTGAAGCTCCTCAGTCTTGTCTTCAGGAGTTTATTGAGAATCACTGCTTGCAAGCTTATGCTAGATGAATTCAAATAGTAAATAAGCACATATTTAAATTGCTAATATTGTTATTAGCAATAAAGGAAATTGGGTTTTTCCCAGACGTCACTTAGGTTAGGATTCCTCGCCTCAAACTTCTGATATCTGCTGTGTAGATGTCTGCACTTAAGCTAATCATCAAAAGCTCCATTTACAGTTCATCAGAGGGAAATGGGCAGTTTTAGGGTAACATGAATCAAACTCTAGAGTCACTTGTTTGTGTTGGCCAGATCTCCATCCACTAAAAAACATCACAGGTTAACAGCATAGATGTCAACGTCTGAGCTAGTCACACCTAGCATGTCTTTCTGGAAGACGTTCCTTAGGGCAAATGCAGGAGTAATATTCTGCGATGTTGATCTGTTGATCTGTTCTGGCCCTAAACTCTCTAGCCAAGTACATGGCAACTATCTAGGAATGCTTTTCTAGAAAACCTACAGAGCTTCCCAAAGCTGGGTCAGGTAAGAATGACCAGGGGGACAGGAATTCTGCTATGCACAAGGAAAAATTTTGGCAAATACTGAGCAAAATAGTGACTCCAATTTTAAAGATTTCTATGGGAGTTACAGTGGCTCTCCTCAAAGAAGTGCTGAAACCAGCCAAGTCCTATCAGGACATGTGTTGACAATCACAGAATCGCAGAAGATAATGGATCCCTTTTGGTGCTTCCTGGAGTGTAAAAGTTTGTTACCCACAAACACTTGAATGTTTTTAATGAGGTGTTCTTAACATACCAAAAAGAAGAAAATGAAATAAATTTGTTTTATTTAAAATAGTATCTAAAAGTTGCAGTATTTTAAAAAATTATTAGTTCAGCTAAAACTAATGATAAATCTGAAGTGTTTTTAAAACTCTGAAAACTTAATCCAATGCAAATATACTAAGCTTCCCCTATTACGCAATTACTTTGTTTTCTAGGTAGTTAAGGTTTTAAATGTTGCAGTTGCTAATGGATTTAAAGTACAGAACATTATCATCCAACCTTAAAAGATTTTTGGGTTGTTCTGTTCCATTCTGGGAGATGATAATGATCTCTAATGATAAATATGTATATGTATGTTTGTATATGTAGTTTAGGTTCTAAGTAATGCAACTTTGCAAAGTTTCTTAAATATAGCTTCTTAAAAAGCTCCTAAAATTTTCCTTTTCAGATTATAATTTATTCAGTGCCTCAGGGCATGCTGCACGTTAGAGGCAGAAGTAAGAGCTGTAAGAGTCTGATCAGTTTCCTGATGAAAGAATAATTAAAACCCCAGTTCTGTAGCATAGCGTAGCATCAAAGACACTGATGGGAATAGAACACAAAATATGCTTTTTATTTCTATTAATTTCATGGGCCTAAGAAACTCTGTTGTTTTATCAGTTGCATGCTACGCACTAATTTAGAGCTGTGCATTGTGTCAAGGCTATCATATGTCAGTGTAAAGTGTCCATGTGAAATTTAGTTCTGTCATATAATCCTTTCCTTGCCTGGTACACAAATATTCTCCTGTCTATAGGATCTTTATTATCACGTCCAGAGGGGGACAGAAGGAGAAGGAAGAGGGAAGTTTAAAATCCTATGGCCTTACCCGTGAGAAATGATACACAGCATGCAAAAAAAGCCCCCTACAAAGTCTGAAATTTTTAGTAAATTGAGTTCAGTTTTATCTTCACACTAGTCAGGATATGTTTATATTTTCATTACAAATCAGTAGAAGCAGGAAAAGAAATCCAAGCCCTTTCAAACTCTCCTAATTCTCAGATCCAGGAGCCCAGCTGAAGGCTGAAGTTCACTTGAAAGTGTTATGTCCAGACACCCCGTGGCAGCTCTAATGCTTTTTAGCTGGTAGATGTTGCTGCCAGACCTGAGCACATGCATGCACACGTACCTGCTAATGTGTATAATGCAGTGAAGGTTTAAGAGAACTGTACCGTCCAAATGAAGAATGGTGCAGGCTACTCACAATCGTGTTTACCAGATAGGGATGTTTAATTGTTTTATTTTGGAAAATGGAACAAGTGGTTGCTACCTTGTTGAAGGACCTTTTCGTTTCTCCTGCTTTCTGTGTTTTGTGCTCAGCCTGAGTTACCAAGTGCCTGACTCTGCTGCTTTGGAGATGACCAGGGTGGTCTCATCTCAGGGCTCCTGTGCTGGTGCATTGTATGGTCAGTGTGTGGTGGTGCTGGACTTGGTGCTAGCACGGCTGGAATTCATGCTTGGTGAAAGCAGGGGAAAAGAAAAGCTTTACCAAGAGCTATAACATTCTGGTGGGGTAGACTCCACTATCCCCAGGGCAAGAGTTGCCCCTGTAGGTATCCAGCAAGGGCTTGTTTTCCCAGCGCAGTCCCAATTTAGACCTTTGTCCTTCAAACACTGGGGCTTGCGCTTAAATATTGCTTATCGCTAGGGCAAGACCTATAATTTATTCCGTGCTTTTTGGTGTCTCGTACAATGGGGCCCCGTCTCATTGAAATCTTCAGTAACTGCTGCAACACAAGTATTAAATAATAATGAGCAATAGTATTGAAATCAAAGGGGATAGATGAAAATGTGAATTATCATCAAAGACTGTTGTTCTTATGTGAGAATTAAAACCATTACAGCTCTTACTTTGTCTCACATTTTGATTGCAGAGGTGAATGAAAAATCCTGTCTTTGACTAGATCTTACTTTGTGAGAAGGACAACTAAGTGTAAGGATGATGCTATCACACAAATTCAAATAGGATAAGATAGTGAAAATAGCTATAATAGAGCTGGTTTGAATGACAAAGTTTGCATGAAAGGTTCGGGGGAATAACATTTCAATTATAATGTGACTTTTTACTAGTTCTTTTCTGTAGACAGCTCCGTCATAGTATAAGCAGGGCAAAATACATGTCAAAATCTTGGAGTTTTAATTGTCTAACTAGAAATTAAAAATATTGCGATTAAAGGAAAAAAACTTTTACCAGCATATGGTGAAGACTTTATGATCATTTAGTTTATAGACAGTGTTTCAGATCTAGTTGTTTGACAGAGAAACATGATTGTTCTTGGTGCCAGTAAATATAGCGAAATGCTGCTACTGGTACGCTAGTCCATGTTAAGCTGCATTTCTCTATAGTCTGTTACAGAATGGTATAGCATTTTTTCTGCTTTTTTTTTCTTTCTTTCTTTCTTTGCAGTACTTCTAGCACTCTTGCTTCATTGTGTATGTTCAGGTCTAGGACTGTAATGAATATGCTGCAGTGAGAACTCTGAACAGGTGAATTAGATGTTCCAATTAAATCTAAAATCTCAGGGTAATTATGGCAGATAAATTGCCAGTAGGTATTTGCAGTTATTTGAATAGAGATTGATTTCATCGCATTATGTTGGATATCACTGTGTTTCAGTTGAATATTTAATTTTTCTCACTATAAATATTTCAGCTACTAGAAAAATGGTCTTGGCTAGCTGAAAAGTCTTTGTAGTGTATTGTGTCTTATGATAGACTTGCCTTGATCAAGTCTGCACATAATGAGAGTTTTACACCAGTTTTGGATACCAGAAAGGTTTCTCAATCTCCTTTCCAGAATCTTTATCACTTACAATACATCTAGCCTAATATATGTTTACTTTAGCTTTGACTTACATCTGTTGTCTTTTCTCATGAATTTTCTGATACACAGAAACAACCTCAATGCAGGGCGTTTATGTTTTCAACAGCTGTTTCAAAGCATTATTTGCTTGTATTGCTGTGGTGACTGAGAACCTGAGTCATGGGTAGCAATTCCACTCTGCTAGTCTTGCATAGGCACAGAAGAAGAAGGCAGTCTGTGTGGCAGGCATATCAGCAGTCTTTCCCCTCGTCACACAGAACTAACTTTTCTTTCAAAGCTGACATATCTGCTGTTCCTTTGTGGTAGAAAGGCAGACGATACTTTTGTTGCTTTCAAGAGTAAGACAGGCAGACATGCAATGGTAATTAAGTCCTTTATAGGAATTGCAACATGACTGAAAATTTGCTTAATCAAGCTTAATAGGGTGAGGTGCGTCGGAATGTGTGCGCAAGCAGGGGCAATCACAGTTAAGTCCAAAATGGCAAACTTAAGAAATATGTCATTGGAACTTGTTATGCACTTTTGTCTAGGTTACCTAAACTCATACCTCTCTCAAGAGTTTCATTTCTTGAACGGATTTGAAGTATGTCTGCTGAGCTTCAAACCTGACAGGTATTATTTGGATCTATTACACTGTCCAAGTGGTTTTCATTTCTAGGTAGGCATTTCTCACTTTATAAATTTCATCTCCTAAAATTTACTTTTATCAGTGTTTCTCATCAGATCATAAGTGAAGGGCTAAAGCAGATGAACAGAAGTATGCTACCTCTTCTTTAAACATTGTTCTTATTTATTATTCCTACAAGTTCATGGAACAGAGATTAATACATGCAATAAATACTATTCCCACCCGAGGGAACAGTTGAGTCGAAGTATAGCCTGCAAAATGTAGAACATACCAAAGCACACTAAAATCAGGCTTAGTACTGTGCAAGACTTTGGAAGTCCTTATGTTGCACATGGAATAGTTTAGTTACAGTCATTATTTTGTATAAAACATTACCTTTTTTTCTGTTCTCAGACTATGTGGCATCAGTCATGACTTTAAAAAAAAATCAATAGGTGCTTGCATGTTTTGGTGTAAAATTGTAATGGGTGCTCCTTTTCATAACTTCATAGCTTAAGTGGTGTTATTACAGTTTTGTGGGAGCTGATAACCTAGTTCTTTATGCTTTCTGTGCTGTATGCTACATACTTTGTCCTCAGACTATAGTCTAGTTTGCATTTAAGTTTCATGTAGTCTTTAAAACAATCAGGTATGCCAGAGGGTGCTACACTTATTTAATGCGGAGATTTGTGCTGATTCCATCTGCTGGTGGAGTTCACCCAGAGACCCCAACAGGAAGGTTTGCTGTACTCCTGCGATTTTTCCCTCTTGATTTACTTCCCCCCCTGGTTTCCACCCTGTACACGCACTGTGCATGCTTTTCAGATCAAGTAAGTGAGAGGCTAGGTGACAAATTAGACTGAAGGCATCTGTTTCTGCTTCTATGCTGGAAGTGCTGCCACAAAACTATATGGTATATAAAATGAGTTGGTGCATTTATCTGACTTAAGTTCAGTTTGGAGATGGTGCTTCATTAGCTGAATTGTCCCTGAAATTGTGCTGCTACTACAAATAAATTTTGCGTTTTATGGTAGACTGAAAGGAAGTAGTAACATAGAAGTACCATAGAAGACATAAAGGTTCCTTGAAAACACATGGCAAATCCATATTTTAGTAACTGAATGTAGTGAACAGGGTTTTTTGATTGGGTCTGAACATTATTCTGATGATAGCACTCCTGAAGACTGGGTCTTTTCTGTTTGAATATAGGTTTAGGAACCTATGTTTGCAAATATTTGCTCTTACAATCAAGCATCCCTGAGTCTGACTTTCAAACCTCCAAGATTTAGGATCTTAACACTGGTTATTTATTTTGATCTTTTAAAATTATTTCAGTTTTATCTGGCTTTATAAAGTTATTGATTTAATAATTTTGTTTTCTCATGTGTTCTCTTTAAAGAATTCTGTCCCTTAAATATTGTACTTTGATATTTGCATTGGAAAATAAAAGCAGGTTGCTTTTCCTTAGAAAGGGGAAAAGATGGTGGGTAATGGTCTTTTTTTATGTCAGTAGTACCATGGTAAGATTTTCTTGTACAGAATAAATCTTGAAACTAGTACCTACTGCTTCAGATGCTTCGGAGCTCTTTTACTGTAAAATGTCCACCTTGCGTTTGGATCAGCGCAGTTCTCTTAGTAAAATCTCGACACTTCTCAGACCAGGATTTTGAAGAAATTTTGCATGTTGTGCTTGAATTAAGTGAAATATATGAATAAAAATTTGCAGCACAGAAGCCACAATGAGGTCCTGTTTGTCATGTTTTAGAGAGTAATTGCACCGAAAGGAGAAGATTAATATGTATTACATCAGCTTTCCCTTGAGTAGAAAACCAAAGGTTCATTCTGATAACTTGTGTGGTATTAAGGAGATTATGCATTGTAAGCGTAAAGGTTTTATACCTAATTCCTGAAGCCACAAGTAATCTTAAAAGATGTCTAATAATAATTTGAATTGAAAATGCGCTTACAGGCATACACAAAAGGCAAAAGCTTGTGCTGATGCGTTATGTGGTGTTCTTCCTGGGCTGTCCTGCACTGCTGCTGTAAAATGGAGAGTGCTTCTGCTGAATAAACTTTCAGTATGTCAAAAAAGCTGAAAAACATCCTTAATTGAATAGTTCTCATACTTTTGCATCTTCCCTGCTTGGCAAGATAAATGTGTGGCATTTGGGAAGATGGCACTGCATTAAGTGTTTTGAAACATCTACATGAACATATCAAACGTGTAGGTTTGTATTCCACATTGTGTTTTGAATCACCTTTTTCTATTTGTCAGTGTTCCAGCTTTTAAAAGAGACACTAATTGCATGTTAAATTCAGATAAAATGCTGATGTTGTTTCTTGCTAAGTGTCCCTGAAGACTGTTTGCAGGAAGACTGCAACTGGAAACTTTACAAGTTTTTGGTTTGGGTTTTTTTTGTTTGTTTGTTTGTTTTTTGTTTGGTTGGTTGGTTGTTTTTGGTTTTGGGTTTTTTTTGCTTTTTCTGGACTTTTTATTTGTCTTTTAAGGAGTTGGAGACATGAGGTAGACCTAAATCCCAGTCTGTTCTATAAAGTCCTTGTGCAGACTTCCAGTTGTGGAAATTAACAATCACGTTTACTCGTACTTTTTTTTTTCCTGTGGCCCACCATCTCTGACACAATATTTATATTCCCCAGAAGTAACATTCTTTGCTTACTTGGACTATCAGTCTACAAAGTCACAGCTGTTCTTACTGTACTTTCACGAAAACGGTGCTGTGATATACTGAAGAGGAAAGGGGTTCTTATCTCAGCTGCACCATTGGAAAATAAAGCTTTATATTTCAGTTGAATTTTTCTGGATTTTTGTAGCTGTAACTGAAATCAGAATTTAGTCTTATGTCTCACTAGGTTTTTCAAAGCTCTACAACATATCTTATTTCAACACCTTCCTGTTGTTCTTGTTGTAGCAATTTTCACTGGCAAAAGATGTAGGCAATCTTATGTTTGGGTTTCAATTACAAGTTCCTTTTTGTACAGGCTTATGATTTTCTTCACAATTCTCCTTTTTAGAGCAAAGTTCTAAGTTTGTGCTCTCCATCACTGAGATCTAAAGCAAATAAAGGACTTGAGTCCTTGCATGACTGATGCATGACAAAGGTGTTTTACCCAGCACTGCATAAGGCCTCCCCGCAACTTTGGGAGCCACAGCTCCCATCCTCCTCTGTTGCTGCCTAATATTGGAGACCCACAAGCTCTTAACCCACCTGCTGTTTTGACAAGACAGTTGTGCGTGGGGTCAGACTTCTTCTAGCATCAGTAGCATGGTGCCTTGCTCAGGCTTCAGCCAGGCGGTGATCCACAAGCTAAAAGTGTAGAGTCCCTCAAGAATCCCGGACCATGCCAGTGTAGTTCTGACTGGGTAAGGCTTTTCACAAAATAGCGTGTCTTGTAGCGGGATGTCTTGGCAGTTGTTGCTCCTTGCTGTTTATATCATAGCTTAGCATTTGTCATACTTGCCTAGGGAGCAGAAGCCATGGGTGCAATTTCCTCCTTTCTAAGGGAATTTAAATCTGTCTCCACCTCACCAAAACATATGCTAACTGCCAAAGAACTCTTCCAGCTATGGACACCCCTCTTTGGTTTGAAGCTCTTCCAATACACTAAAACAACAACACAAGTAGTCAGTAAAATGCTGTAGTCTAGTAGTTAGAGCACTGGATCAGGACAGGAGAAGTTTGGGATGTAGTTGTTATTAACAGAACTCTGAATGTGTGCATAGGTTAATTGGTGTGAAATGTAGAATTAGCCTAAGAACTGGAACTGAAGTGCAAGGCTTTCCTTTCTAGATGAATACGCTAACCACAAAGGTGTTTTGTAAAGGTAGAGTATCACTGGTGTTTCTTTATTTAAAATATATGTGTGTGTGTGTATATATGTATATATATATGTATACATATATATATATATGCAAGTTTTTCCACGCATCTTCTTTTTCAACAATTAAAATCTCACCTGTGAGATGCTTCATTTTTCAGCAGTTTTGAATTATGGTAGTTCCTTCATTACGAACTTATCAGACAGACCTTTGATATGTGCAACCCTATTACATTACTTATGCACAGTTGATCAGATGAGTTCAGTGAAAAAGAGTTGTCATGCGTCCAGCAACCCCAGACATTGCCACAATTTGTCTGGGTAGGTCATCTGATGAATTCGAGACAGAGATCTTTTGCTGTTGTTCTGCTTGGTTGGAAGTCTCATGTAGTATAAGTGAGTTTGGGAAAATGAGATTAGAAATATGATAGCCCTAACATTTTGGATTATGTTATGTCTCTGTCCGTACCATGAAAGGAGCTCAGGTACTTGCTACAACGTTCTGGATTCACTTCTGAAGACCAGAAGCATACAAGTTTGTCAGATCTTGTTTGACTGAGTCTGTGTATTCTGAGCAAAATAAGTTTACTCTCTGAATTATGCAAGTAAAGAAAAGGAAATGTATTTAATTTGAGCTCACCATGGGGTTTTTTCACCGTGAAGTTTTTTGAGGGTAAACATTTTATTGTAACAGTGAGAGTTACAGGAAAACCATCACACTTTCTGCTTTGATAATTTCATATTTCCTTGGATGAAAACTAGATTTTATGTACAAATTTTGTTGCATATAAATTTCTCTGTTAATACAGTATTTAGTATATTGTGCAAAGCTGTTTTAAGAATGAGGTACTTTTGCACAAAATGCTTACATCAACTTTCTACCCTGATACCTGATAATGAGAATACTAGTATTGTTGTCAAATGTGTGGTTTGTGTAACAGACAGTGTCTTGTGTATACCTAACAGGTGGTAGAAGAATAATTTGAAAAGCTAAAATTCTTTGAAACAGAAATTGTTTGTTCCTAAGAAAAGGGACCTTAATGTTTTTCTTATAGCAATAAACAGGGAAAGCACTCCTATTTGAAGGAAAACTTTAATGAGAGAACTTTTTGTAGCAGTTCAAAGTTATTGAAGTGTTGTATTGTCAGCAAGAGTTTCTTACTGACTTTCAGGTTTGTCAGTATAATTTGTTTCCTACTATAGGTACATGGAGATGTCTTTCTGTGTGTACGTGTATTATGTAGTAAACTTAGAATTCCAAATTTGTTGGTCAGGCTTTGAATTGGTATTTCTATAGAGAAAGACCAAAATAAGTATGTTTTCTAGTTATGATCTTCTCGGTGTATATTTAATACTGTTATCCATCTTATAAATAGGGGGTTAGAAAACAGTCTCTTCACTGAATATATTAGAAAAATAATAATATAAAAGATAGTGAGAACCATATTTAGCATGTTAGCCTGCCATATCTTATTTTCAGTGGGACAGATACTGTAATAAAGCTCTATATAAATTTGTAATTAAGTCTGTTCAGTCTTCTGGTTTCCCTGAACGTTGTATTAGTTTTCTCTTTCATGAAGTTGGGGTAGAAAAATGGAGAAAAAAAATTCACTACATAAACAGTTGTGCCTTTCTTTGAAGGTTCAAGCTCAAGTGCGACATGCAAAACTCAACTTTGACAAACTGAAGACTGATGTCTGTCAAAAAGTTGATCTTTTGGGAGCAAGCAGATGCAACCTTCTTTCTCATGTGTTAACAACATATCAGGTATCCAAAAAACCATTAACCTCCAAAATAAAGATTTCCTATTAATATATGTTTTTTAAGAGGTTACTGTAGCAATATTCAAATACAAGAATATATAACTAATATTGGAGGGGAGATGTAAAATTTGCATTAAAAGCAGATTGGTGTTTAAGCTAACATTGCCTTGAAATTTTACTTACCTTACAGACAACACTTCTTCATTTTTGGGAAAAAACTTCGCACACAATGGCAGCTATCCATGAAAGTTTCAAAGGTTATCAGCCATATGAATTCACTATGTTAAAGGTAAGGAATACATGGGTGTGTTTGTCTGACCAGTGATAACAAATAAGAGACTATACAACAATGTAGAAAGCACACATTCATATTTTGTCCATATGTTGTCTGACAATTTAATCCCTGTCCCATCTTTTCATTTAAATGTATGTTTTCTGTCAAATGCACTTCTGGCTAGTAGGATCAAAAACTGCATGTAGAGTGTAGTGATTAAGGACGTGTTTCAAAGGAAGACATTCAGGGCTGCACTTAAGTATGTGTCTAAGTGCTAACCGGGATTGTGTTTGATTGTTCCTGTAAAGTCCAGCAGAGTTAGGGATTTATGTTGCCCTCCAAAATTCCACAAATTGGTTAATACTATTTTGCCTTTGTATCTGCTTTTCAAAACTCTGACTCTGTAAGAAGACCTTATCAGACTAGATATGAATACATAGATGCTCAGAGTCCCCACACCTGCTCTGAAGACTTTCTACCCCTTAACTGCTGTGGAAATTACTGTTTTCCTTGACTAGTGGTATTTGCTGATCTTCTGTGATCTTTGAATATGGAATATGTGCAATATCTGACTGAAGTCTGAGTTCAGAGTTTAGCCAAGTTTCTAAAAAAAAAAAAAAAAAAAAAGCACTCAGCATTGTGTATTTTCTTGTTCATGTCTGCCCCTGTGTAAGAAGTTGCTTTGCCCATTGCATTTTGAAGTTCAGTAGAGAAATAGGGAAACAGTGGGAAAAAAAAAAATCATTAATTTCCCAGTTATCCACTTAGATGTCTTTGTCCCGTAGTTATTTTGTGCAACATAATAACTATGTCGTTGGCTGATCCTATTTGCATGGGAGAAAAATAACATTTGTCTGAAGAAAGTCTAACGGAAGGGTTACCGCTGGGGGGAAAATGATGAGCTTACAGCAAAGCGCTCTTTGCTTGGAGAGAAAGCCCAGTTTGGAAGCAATTACAAGTCATAGCCTCAGTCCATGAGATGTTTGTGCATATGACGTGCAGAAGTGGAAGCTGGGCTGCAGTGTGCTCTGTAGCCTGTGACTACTGCAGAGCTCCTGGAAAAGAAGCACCTGAAGGTGTAAGGTTTAATTCACCCCAGGCTGCCATATTTGTCTGTACATGACTGTGCTATATTTAAAGTTGTTTTCTAGAATGTGTTGGGAGGGAGTGGCTTCTGAACTTTGAAGTGCATAAGGAGCTTGTGGAGACTGTTATTCCTGCAGCTTGAAACATCAAAACAAAACAACCAACCAAACACATTTCAAGCTTCAATGTCTCCTGACCAGAGGACAAAAATAAAAGGAGCCTCTGTTCTGGGCAGTCTTTAAAAGACTCATGAACTTTACCATCTTACCCAGTCTCTGAAGAATCCTGTCTTGCAGGAAGAGTCTGCGTTCACTATGAAGTTAACATAGCTCTGTGCTTCTTTCTCACATAGTCCATAGATGGGTTCTAGCCAGAGCGTATCTCCAAATTTCAGGAGACAGTTGGGCATAGTTATCTTGACACTGCCAGTAATTGCCTACAGACTCACCAGTTAAACTCCAAACCAGAAAAGAAAGTCCTTTTTGTTTCCCCACCATCATTTCCCATTGCAGTGACAGCTAGTTCACAGCGTGGGTTTAGCATGGCCAGAGTCCTGTTCAGGAGCCTGGGTAGCATGCTGTGAGGCTGTTCTGCTCATAACCTCTTCATATTTGAAGTTTTCTAAAGAATTTTTTCTCTGTGCTTTTAAACAAACCCTTTCCAGTCTAATTTGTGCAGATAGCCTATATTTTTGCTAGGTATTTAGTCTCTTTCATATCTAAAGACATGATTATTTGAACAAGACATATGATGTTTCAAAATGCATAGTAACACTTAGACACCTTGGAGGGAAACTTGTACAGGAAATGCGCCTGTTCTGGAGTGTGAAGTACCCTTGTGATGGAGGATGAGAGAGATTTTGGAACGCTTGTTATCTTTTGAACTTCCTCTTGTGAAAGATTTCAGTATAATCTAAATTTGAAATTAAATTGCATTTCTCCATCATAGATTCCCAATCTGTATTGTGTGCACACGTGTAACATGCACTCCCTGGAACAGTAACTGTAAAAATAATTGTGAATATTGTAGTATGTTTAGAGTGCAGCCCTAGCTTTGCTATAAGTATCATAACCATTCTTATTGCTGGCCTCCTGCTCTGAAAAGATGTGATTGCCTGTTTTTGCAGTCATATATATATGCTGAGAAATAATGCTAATCAGGGGTTAGTTTTATACTACAGAATTTCATGGAAATCTACGCTTGCAGAAAACAGCTGCTTGGGGATGGGACTGTTACTGCCTTTTAGTATCAGTTGTTTATTTCGTCTGGTCTCTAGAGTGTGGGATTGTTTTCTTTTGTATATCAAAGTTCAGTCTCCTACATGATCTCTTTGCCCTCAATTACTAGTTTCTGTTTGTTTATATTAAATGATTGCTAAGAAGATTCAGTTAATATCTGTTGGTTGCATCGTGGAATTCTGTTGCCTGACAGAATAGGTGTCTGCTGCCACTTTAGGTGCCTTCACAGGGTGAGTTTCCAAGCCTGTAGTTGTCTTTTCAGAAGGATGTGGACTCGCCTAAGTCCCATGCGTCCTCTGCTAGACCTGAATGTAGAATAACAATAGATTTTTATGGTTAGGAACTGATCTTTACCAGTCATGTCATGTGCTTGCGCCAGAGTAACTATATATTAAGGAGCTGCAACCTACTTCTGGTATTATGTTTTCATAAAGTATAATATAAATGGCTGTAGGTGATCTCAGAGAAGTGCACTTTCTAATGTAGAAACTTCTGGTCTAAAAATTTACTCAGTGAAGATGTAGTGTCTGCTGTTCACTTTATGCATTAAAAACATACAATTGGGATATATAATTGCCTAAAATGTACATAAAATATTTTAATATGCCCATTTCTACATATTTAATCGGGAGTTGTCTCTTAGAATATTTTTCCTTGTCTTATATCTTAAAAGGGATCTTTTCTGAACAAAAATAGTGAGTTTAGTGCTTGCAAATCATTTTTGTCTTTTATGATTCCAGTTCTGATACTAGCAGCTTAACTCTACTCATCTTTAATTCAGAAGCAATCCTTCTGAATTAAACTAAGCATACATGTATGTAGGGTCAGCATTTTACTTTAAAACAAGAATTTAAGGAAACAGTGTTAATATTTGACTTAGATGTAGATTGTCTTACTGAAAAATTAGAAGGTGCCATGTACTGGAAAATTGCTATTTGTATTTTGTAGTATGCATATATTCATGTACTAAATTTACCTCAGGAAAGAGACCCTCAAATGCCTCTTGGGGATGTTTCTGGAAAGAAAACATTGTCTTTAGAGATGTTTGCCAAACTCCCTTAATGAAAAGCAGCCCATTTGTTTTCTTTGCTTCAGGGTATATGCTGAGAGTAGTATAATTGTGCTTTTGCAGCTGTATTTCCTAACTGCTAGTTTTATGCTTGATGAAAGATGATTATTAATGTGCTAGCAAATCTATGTCTCATGATGTAAAAGTATCCGTTACTGTAATATTAAAGATGATGGGCTGCTGCTTTGGTAAAATCTTTATGGTTTCGTTGTCTTGAAATTACTAATATATCAAATGAATTCAAATTTATTTCAGGGGCTACTTTTCATGAATGATACCTTTTTCTAATTTCTGTCACTGTTTGTTTACATTAGTTAATGAATATTTAGTCACTTTTTTTTTACATTTCAATACTATAATAGTAAACTTCTTCAAGAGTTCATATGAGCCTAGAAACAGTAATAGCCCTGATAAGGGAGTCAAAAGGCCTAAATCTCAGTGCATCCATTTATTTGTGTGCAAAGTGGAACACTACTGCTTCTGCTGCTTAAGTGGTTTGGAGAACCCTGCCCAAACAGCTACTTCAATACTGCTACTTTCTGCTGACCTTTGCTGTAGTCTGGTATCCTTTCTCATTTCCATTTGTTGCAACATGACTTTACTCCCTAGGCAAGACTGCATGTGATTTTACATCTGTAGGTTCTTTTTCTTCTTCTTTTTTTTTTTTATTTTTCATGAACCTCCATGAGGAAATACGAAAGCTACCTGATTTTCCTCTTACCTTTCAGCCCTCCCTCTAAATGAAGCAGAGTTAAGTTTTTGTCTCTTCAATGGTGTTGTGCTTCTCCAGATGTTGTTATGACATCCTGGGATGTATCCCTGGCTCCTGGAACTGCCCTTAGCTATGTTATTTTGATTCTTTCTCAGTAAAGAGGAAGCACTTAAGATGTCCAAGGCACTTGGGAGGAACTGTGGGCAAGCTGAACGCATTGTCAATGCTCTGGTGATTTAACTACAGAGGACAGATTTTGTGTGCAGATTTTGAGTCCAGATCATCTTGGCTTGACTTGAAAGAAGCACAAATATAGGTGAAGGAGTTTTGTAAGTGATTAGCAGTCACCGTAGGAACAGCACCTGAACTGGAATCAGAGTTAAGTCTCTGATTGGTGGTAGAGGAACCTTGCGGTTGGCTGGGATATTCAGTCTAAGTGATGGTAGCATGCAAAATGTCACTGGGTGACTTTTGGTTGTAGAGACGCAATAAATGACTGTGAACTTGCTCTACTAGTGTGTACAGTCTTACCCAGATTTCTGTAGTATAAGAGAAATAATGAAGCTAGGAAGAAAGCTTTTTATGCAGGAGACCTTCAATTACATACTTGCGTCGCTCACAACAAAGTCCATGCGAGTTCACACAAGCATCCTGACAAGTGCTGTGAAGTTACAAATTTGTCTGTTCTGAGCCAATGAAGTCAGTGAGGTTTCATACACCAAACTGAGTGAGGTGTGCTTGCTTTGGTCTGAATTCAGTCTGTATCTTTACAACCTTGTTTAATCATTTTACTTCCTAGATGATCAGAGTTCTTCCTTTCTTCAGATGTAACCTGAAACAATTAACAGAATGTCACAGTGTCATTTCTATTCAAGTCGACAATAGTGATCACATTACTGTGGGTTTGTGTTTAGGAAACAGTTAACAGTGGCTTTTTAACACTTATTTTATTTCATACCCATTCTGTAGGTGGGTTTTTTATCCTTTTAAAAAGATACCTCAGTTCATAGTGCATGTTGGGATGCGGATTGGAGGGAGGCAAGGGAGAGGATAGTAATTTAATTATTTGCTGTTAGAATTGGAGGAAATATTGCCTAGATGTCAAAATAATTAGTTATATTGAATTATTGTTTTAAAGTACAGCTGCTGATTTTCAACAGTTTTTATCGTAATCTCCATTTAAATTGAAGCTATATTTCAGAGCTATATTTGTTTTTCTAATACAGGAAGTAGTAACTCCCATTATTGCCGTGCTGTTTCCTTCCCAAGGTACTTGTGAACTCCATTTCTATATGCTGTTTCTGCTTGATCACAGTCCTTTAAAAATGGATTTCCTGAAACACTCTTTAACAATGAAGGAAGCGTCATAGTATAGTTTCTTAAAGAAGGATACTGATTTCTCTGTATTTCTACTGAAGATGCAGAAGGTTTTACTTCGGATAATTCTCTAAGTTGTATAATTAGGCAGTAGTTAAAGTAGCTCTGTTTGTTGTTCAAAACCATTGCATCCTTCTTGGGGTAGGCTCTGTGCTGCTACACTTACCCACGGAGCATCACACACTTGCAGCATCACCTCCTGAGTGTAGTGTACTATGTGGTCTACAGTGGAGGTGTCTGGGATGGCTCAAGTGCGAGAAGCAGTGCTGTCTTTCTCTGCACTGCAGTTTTGTGCGTACTGCATTGTTTCTGAACTTAATCCAGGTCCTCTTGGAATCCGTGGAATAAGCCCCACCAATTTTAGCAGTACAAGAAGTGCAGTCTAGTCAACACCTGGTACAAATGCAGTTGAAGCGTAACATTCATTCATAGATGATCTAGCTGAGGTGGCTTGCGTCCATTTTTCAGAATCCAAGAAGTAGACTTACAAGTGGTTCTGGTTAGCACTGTTACAGTGCTGAAAAAAAGTGGCAACCATAGGTGCTGTACATTTCTTTAAGGTCTCTAGTTACCATTGCTGCCTTTGTGATCCCTCATCTTTTGACGCATGATGTCTGCAGTACTCTAGGTGCTTATGACAAGTTAATCGTGGTACTAGATAGAGGTATTAACTTACTGAGAGGGGAAGAAAAAAATCCAACTGCAGTATATAACAAATACATTAGTTTGGTTTCTAAAACACAGTAGTATACATTTCCTCGTACACACAAGTACTAACAGCAGCAGAAACTGGAATGCCCCTTCCTGTGACTAATGCGCTCTAGTTAACAGGGCAGTACAAACAAGACCTACAACGTGTGGGAATATTTTTCTCACAGCAGGTGGGCTGGGGACTCTAACCTTTATTCAGGAGGTGAGGTGGACTTAGTGGACACATTAAATGCTGTCTTCAGTTATTTAAGTTTTCATACAGCAACCGTAAATAATGCATAACATTAATTATGGGGAAAACTAGTAGCATATTTATCACTTCTGTAATCTCAAACAGTCAGTATACAATCTTTTATGTGTTGGCTTGTTCGCATGACCAACTTTTGGTTATGAAAGTGCAAACTATGAAACTGCACATTGTTATCTTACAGCATGGTCTTTTGCATTGCAAAGGGTCAGTAGGCTGTGGTAATATCACACCTGGCCTCTATCTAATGATCCGAGATTTTAACCCTTGATTTGAGATTCAAGATATGAGTATGCCTTCCTATTGGCACTGCAGTTGCCAAGGTTCTGTGAATAGTCAGGTCAGGAAAAAAAGAGAGTAAAGAAATAGAGAAGCAGTATGAGGAACAAATAGGTTTAAAGAGTGAATCTCTTCATTCTGTGTGAGTCAGATATGTTTTTGATACTAGATTAATTTATGCATTAT
>VXAL01017229.1:613554-647764 GCA_013399475.1 Chauna torquata | reverse complement strand
TTTTTATAACTAGGCCTGTTTTCCAAAAAAAAAATACCTTTTGTTATAGGAACATTTATTATGCTCCTATTCATTTACTGAATCCCATACTAGATGGGATTCAGTTAATGTTTTGCCTAGAAGTAACGATGAGCTATAAGCCCATAGTTGCCTACAGTTATTTGAATCACCCTGTTAATTACTGGTGTTGTTTGTGGTTCTTTTAATAGTGGCACCATATTAGAACTTTTTCAGTGTTTCGAAGTTTCACCCATTTTGCAATTAATCAATCAGATCAGATATCTGTTTTACCAGATATTTTAACATTCTTGCATACAAAATCTGACTTCTAAAATATTTTCTTAGCAGATGTTGTCTAGAATCTTTCTCAATCACTTACGGGCTGTAAAATATTTCAACATCATCCATAATATACATACCTTGTTCTCTCTCTTTCTCCATCACCCCTGAAAGGAACTGAAATATTTTTGAATACTTTGCTATTTTTTTCCATCTCCATATAATAGTGAGTCTGTGCCATTGCTAAGATTTTTTTTCTTAAAGTACTGTGTACGTCCTAAAATAATAGACGCAGTGCTACTAGTGATGGAGCTGTTTCTTCATAGCTTTCCTCATCATCTGCTTCTGCTTCATAACTTCCAATTTATACCATTTGCTCTGCGTTTGCCTTTAGTATGCTATGGATGTTTTTAAGATTGGCTCCATCATATTTACCACTGACATATGGTCAAGAAAGGCAATTTAAGGAGTGAGGAGGTCCTGAGCACTTTTGTGCTCTCTCCTGCCCTGTGCAAGTACAAGGTTCTTAAATAAAAAAACATTAAAAAAAAAAAAAAATCCTCCTTTTTCTGGAGGAAAGCAGAGACCTGTCTGATTCTTGCAGTTGCCTCAGCTGGGTGCACCTAGCCTGGAGATGGGCTTGTGTGGCAGGTTGTGATTCAAAGGAAGATCTCCCCTGGTTATTATTCAGAAATTTGACTCACTTAAAAATGCTTATATCTTGTTTGAGTCTTTCATCCATTGCAACCAGCTTAATTTTAAACATGAATACCAACAACTATTGCATGTTGAACTTGCAGTGACATTGTTTATGAACATATTCTTGTGCCAAGTGCGATTTGACATGTTTATGGATCTTGATTACAGCTGACGATGGCAAGGATGCCCTATCCAAGTTACAAGGAAATTGTAACCACAAGCAGAACTCAGGTGAAGTGTCTTAAGAGAACTACCTCTAAATGTATACAAAGTAATTGTCAGTGTAATGCAAATCTTCCTTTGTTGCTTTTTAATTTTTTCTTTTTCCTTTTATTTATTTATTTATTTGTTTTTGCTCTTAGGTGCCATAGATGACTTATTAGACCTGCAACCTGAAGAAAATGGTATGAAACATTGTGCATATCTGTTTCATTTGCTTTTCAATTACAGGTACCAAGTATAATTTTAATCTTAGATTATAATTGTTTTCATAATCTGAAAGGTTGATGTGTTTCTGAACAAAATTATTCAGTTATAGTTTTTAAACAGCGTTAAAAGAAGCTCAACTTCATAAACATACAGAGGCACCATACCTGATGTTACAACATAAAGCAAACCTTACTGGGAGTAAAACATTGCAACGGGTGATTCAAGGTTATATTGCATTTTCCCCATTGAAGTAGGTTCCGCTATAAACCTTACCTCTCCTATAACTTTTCGCCATCTTTTCTTTTTAGTTCTCTTGTTGTATTGCAACCCTTTACTTGGCAATACATTGCAACCACAAGATTTTATATCAGAAATGGACATATAAGGAACAAATGATATAATCCTTTTAGAAAACATGTAAGAACTGGTAACTTCTTTCAGCCATGTAGTTAATTAAATCTGCTGTGCTGTTCTCAGGTACACGTAAGAAAGCAGTCTTTAATTCCAGGCTCTACTCCTATCCTTACATTTTTGTTAGATTAGTGGCAGCTCAGGGGATATGCTGTTCTGTTCCAAAGAGTGCTATTTTACCTTGTAACATATGTAAGATCTAGCCAAAAGCTATGCATTGAGTTCTCATATGCAGTAAGAATATTGCATGTAGTTTCTTCATTTACTCTTCACTCATTCATCTCAGAAGAATGAGTAAAAACAACCTTACCAACAACAAAAAAACCTGTGGCAACTCAAAAAGCAAGCAAAGAAAAAATCCCTTTGTGTGGTTTAGTCAGTCAGCCTGAGAGTTTTATTTGGGGTATTTAAGGTGCTGCCTTCATGTTGGATAAGGAACAGTGGATTTGCAAACACTTTGACTTTGGATTTGCCATAGGCAGTCTCTTGCACTGTGGGGAAATTGTCTTCACTCCTGAAGGCAGAAACAGGGAAAGTTTCCTCAGCTACCTGTGCAGATAGCAGTCCTAATCTGTGAACAGATAAGGTAGCGATAACTTTTTTTCTGTGGGTAATAAAAAAAGAAAAAAAAAAAGGTCAATGTGTGCCCTTTTTTCTCCTGGTTTTCCCCTTAATCATTTACATTCCTTGTTGGACCTTCTTAATGCAGATATAGATAATACATACAATTATTGGTCATACAAGTTTAGCCGTGTCAGTTAGAAGCCTAATTTTTTTTCTTTCGTGAAATAATTAAGTCAATATGAAAGCAGTTGTGGGGCAGCTACATCAGATAAAGATGCTTATGTTAATGTTATGATATCAGCTGTCTACCCTAATTTTACACACTAGCTAGCTTTANGCATGTTCGCAAAGGAGTATGAGCATTGCTAGAAGCTTGTTCAAACAAACACAAAAGAGAATACAGCGACATTGTTTTTTTTTTCAGTGCTTTACTGGAAGTTTTTTTTCATGGACATTTATAAGATTAGGGGCAGCATGTGAAGGCAAAGAAGGGATTTTGACTGTGAAAATGGACAGTGAAAACAAAGAAACAGGAAAAGAAATAATACAAGTTTTACGGGTGAGGCGAGAAAGTCCATATCATCCTAGTAATCTAGCACAGATACCACATGAGTAATATCTCGATAAGCAAGACTGATTTCAAGATAACCTTTATTGCAAATAAGTCGAGCTTACTGCTGTTTACTTGAGGTAGCCTCAGCATAAGCACCACACTATCCTCCCTTACTCTGTGTGCATTTTCTCCCCAGGAAAACCAGAAAGACTGCTGAGACAAGAAACGTTTCACTCTTTTGATTTCTGGTGGTCATATGCAGTACAACAAGATCTGAGTGCTCTTCAAATGTAAAACTATATGTTTTACTTTCTCCCACAGTAAAAATGGGACAACTACAATGGGATACCCAGATGAAGCAGAGCTTTGCTCTTAGCTGTGTTGCTGCAAAACTTTTGTTCTATTGTAGTAAATATAAATTGTGGTTAGGTACAGTTTTGGTGGTGTGTTTCAACAGATGTGTTACTAATGATGCTCTCTTTGCATCTCCCCCTGCAAGCCTTCCAAGTTTGTGAAGGGGCCTACTGAAAGCAGTTTTGAGATGGTGCCATCCAGTAGAGATCACAATTCTTACATGCCTTTGAAACAGCAAGTGTCTTTTCCCTATGGGAGGATTTACTCCTCTGCCTCACCTGCTCGAATAGGTAGAGACATGGGGGAACTGTAGGTGCTAGGAGAATGTTAGCATTCTTTGCTATTTATCTGAAGATTGGAAAGTGCCTGAAAGTTCATGAGAACAAATTGTTTTCTATGGTTTTAGTTATAGTCTAGTGGGAACATCAGAAGAATAGACTTGTTTGTAATGTTTCTGTTTCTATTTTTGGTCCTGTCAGGGAATATAAAATGTAAATTAGAAAGGAGCCGAACCTCAGTGTTGACTTCAGCAATTTAAAAAATCCTTGTATTGTGTTGCTTATTTGTTTCTTAGTACGTAGGTGTATATGTTGACTCATCGGCCTATTTTTAAAACAGTTTTGCACTTTTTTTCTCCTCTGACTCAACTTCGGCCATTTCATTGTAAATTATTACAGCTATTAAAAGGGAACTTTCCTGAGAAGGTAGTTGCATTTAAATCAAATGACCTGTTGCTCTACCAGAGCAACCACTTTGACAGTATCAATCTTTTATCCCAACTCAAAAGGGTTAAAACATCTTTGCAAGCTGTATGCAACTTGGAGAGCTCAGCTGATCTATCAAAACTTTGGAAAAGTGAAGTTGTTTCTGTGCCTTACCACAAGTTTGAAATGAGCATAATTAAGATAAACTGATCTGGGTTTCAATAACATAACATTATCAGCATTGTTAACTGTCATTTTTGTGCTCCATATACTCCCACAGTGGAGCTCTAAGTGTTTCCAAGTAAAATAACACTTGGGATTCCTTGATAGTTCTTTCACTCTCCAAACATTTTGTAAGCTAGAGAAAAGGTTCATGATCCTGGTTACAAGCTTCATATGTTTTATAACTGTTTAACATTTCTAAAATAGGGAAAAAAATTGCTTTTAAGAAATTGCTGCTTAAGATTCGTCTGTTGCAGTTCTGGTGCTAGGAAAACTAACAAGGGGAATCAGAAGGAAAGTGGCCCAAGTTACTTGTCGGTGGCCTAAAAGAGGAAAAGAGTTACTACAGCATTGAACAGTGTAGAAATCTCCCTTTGTGTGGAGTAACCTGTTCTCATGGGGAAATACCCAAATAATTCAAGCAAAGAATAGAAGGTCATAAAGGCTATCTTAAGTATGTTCTCACAAAATGCTAGAATCACCCCCAACTGTACTTTATTTTCACTTTGTACCAATCTGATTTTTTTGAGAGGAAGTTTATCTAATGCTTCAAAAAACAACATAAAAGTAGTTTTCTCCAATGTTTTTAAGTATTAGACTATGTAATGGTTTTGGTGCAGTGTTTAATAGATTTTTAAGTATACTTGTGGTATTTTTTAATGGGAAATGAGTCTGAACAGCAGTGAGGTTATCTAAGATAATCAAGGAATAATTTGTTGCATAAGCTACAAGCCCAGCTGCCCAAGAGAGTTGGTTCTAAAAGAGAAAACAACAAATATTCACAGAAAAATATCCCATCTCAGTTAATATATAAAAACTAGATTGGATATTTTTTAAATGTTCCTTCCATTCTTTGATTGTTTAAAAATTGGTTTATCTTTTCTGTTTTCTTCTGAGACAGCATCAAAGGATCAGTTTGTGAGGTCCTTGGAGTCAGAACCTAGTGATAAGGATGACATGGTGTTACTTAATGAGATCCTCAATGCTTCCTCCCTGGATGAGGGGGAATTCAGCAAAGAGTGGACAGCTGTTTTTGGACAGGTTGCACTTGCTGATCTCACCATGAACTCTTCAACTGGAGATGAGGAGAACGTTTCATCATCCATGGCATCAGCACCATCAGGCTATTTGCCCTCACAGCTGTTAGACCAAAACATGAATGACTTGCAGTCGTCTTTACATGGTGAGATCTCATCTTGGTCTGTTAGCATTTTATTTCTGCTTTTAGGCTTTAGAGTATGGCTTTCTGCTATTTGGAAGCATGGTGATGTCTTATATTGTGCCATAGCTGCAGAAACCCTGAAGTCAAAGCAAAGTGTGGCCTGGAGAAAAATAGGCATATTTGTTTTTTCTAGCCCTGCTCATTCAGTGTTTGCAAACGAATTACCCTAAAACCTGAACTCAAAATAATTATCTTGAATATTTTCATTAAACTTCCTGAAATGTTCTGTAGGCCTTTGAGACATTTTTTCTGTAATAGAAAATACGTTTGGGTGGGTTTTACTGTTTAAATCACAGCTGCTGTGTCTGTCTGTCAAGGGGCCAAAGAACCAAAAATGATTACTGTATTTTGTCTGGAAATACTGTTTTTAAACAACTTAGTGAAAATCAGTTGCGTTCATTCACTGTGTCATTTTTAATGCATCCCACACTGTTGCAATGTAGGGATATGGGTAAGGTAGAATGGGTAGTCTCACCCTAGCAACCACATGGATTCTTCTTGTAGGCTGCGTGTATGTTTACTGATGCAGGTAACAACTCCTTCTCTCCCCCTTGTTCTGTGCCATTTTCTTTGGCTTTCCAAGTTGCTGCTGTGGGGAGGGGAAAGGAAGGAGGGATACTAGGGAAAAGCTTTCCTACTGCTTTTTTGGCCTGAGGGAGGGAGCCTGATAGTAACGAGCCAACAGCAGCTACCTTCATCCTCCCCACCACCCGCAGCTGCCAGCTTAGATTTCTCCACAGTGCATTGCAAGTTAGAGGAGGAGCTTGTCATTTTGGGCTCTGTCCGAACAGTCACTTTGATCTCATTTGGGTAAGAGTGATGTAGGAAGACTAGCAGACTGATTTCATCCTGAAGACTACTTCTTGGAACCCAGGAAACTCATACAATCACATATGATGTGAAATGACCTGTGCCATTTTGGGAAGAATAAGAAAGTAAAATTTACCCTATAATTAACTCAGTTACCACTCCCTCCCCCCACAAAAGCAAGATACTTGGGTTCACTGACTTCAACGCTTAGATGGGAACTGGGCAAGTGACATTTGCAATGCTGTGTAATTTTATGATGAGATATATGCATGTAGGAGTATGATTAATAGAGTGAAGAGGGACTGGAAGAGCGTAGGATTTGACCCCATAAAATATGAGCAGAAAAAATCATGAGGTTTAGTCATTGCATTGTCAAACTGAACAGTTTCTGACCAGAAGTGGACATGGTATCTACAGAAAGGGGAAAAATGAACAATGAAAAACACCTTTCTTTACATAAACATGCATAAATTGTAAGCAAATTACTATAAATAGCAACAGATATATTATGAGATTGGGTTTTTTGTTTTTTAGAGGTTTTGTATGTTTTTAAATGTAAACGTGGTTTTGAAGGAAAAATATTTTAAGGTGTAAATGGCAAACAGAGCTGGGTATCCTTTCTGATGTTGTTATCCCTTTCATTTGCATGAGACGGTGACATTGGCTGTGCTGTTGGCACTTCAAAATCAGAAGTCAGATATATTGTGTTCAAGAAGCACTAGAAATAGAAAATCAGTTCCAGTCAATATAATATCGCAGAATCATTTCTGAATAAGACAAAATATAAATATGTATTAAAAGAGTAAAATATGTTGATGTTTTCAAATTAATTTCCAAGGTTTTGGCAGATCATGGTAACTGATCTACTGGAATTTGAAAAGTCATGGCTAATCAACTCGATTGTATAATCATTGATAATCAGCATGTTCCCAGCTGACTCTAGTTGCCAAGTGAAATACATTATTTAAACTAACCTTTGCAGAATATTTTTTTATTTTTTTCTTATTTTTTAACTGAAGGTGAAATTCTGTCCATTTTATAACTTGTGAAATCTCAACTTTAATCTTAAACTGCATTTCGATTTTGTTTCACATTACTTCTTTCATAATTTGACCTTGTCAATACATTTGGGAACAGAGGCTATTTTTATTTTTTTTAAAAAAACAAAATACTAACTGCACTATAAACATATCTAAACGTAAAAGTTGAAAAGATTACAATATATGATTTATGGATATTTTACTGAGGACTTGTGATACATATCTTATACTGTGCTGTACTTTTTTTTTTTTCCCCTAATGATGGGATTGCTTAATAATTATTCAGTATGACGTGCTGCAGTAGAGCCTAGATGGTGCATGCTTCCTGTGTGAATTTGGCCTTAAGACCATAAAGATTCTTAAAACTCACATGCTTAACTTTAAGCACATTAACTTTTCTATTAACTTCAGTGGGATTACTTACTTATTTTACGTTAAGCGCACTCATAAATCTTTGGGGCTTTGTTTTCTCTCTGCCTCAGATCTTAATCTGTAAAACAGGCACAATGCTGTGCAGGTTATAAACTGTTACGGTCAGGAATTCCCAGCTCCGAGTTTTCTCTGGCTGTATTTATAGACAGGATCTAGCACAATGGGACTTTGAATTGCTATGGGACTACCAGGTGCTGTTTTAAAATATGTATAGATATGTATAAATATTAGAAACAAAGCATGCTCCCAGCAAATCCTTTATATTCCACTCCAGATATGTCTTTGTAGTTTGGTTGCCTTGCCACTCTTTTACAGAGAGCATTGGCTTTCTCTTTCATGATGTTTATAGCCCTGTTTACTTACTTACACCACTGTGAATTCCGCTTTATATTACCTACACATGGACATACTCTAGTTGGTAAGAAAATATGCAGCTTACTGTTTCCATTTCTAAATTTAATTGTGGTAACTTTTGTGAAGATGCTAGCTGAAAAGTAAGCTGTTTGGTTTCCTTGCTGTCTCAGTGATAATCTTTTGTCTAGTCACGTAATGAATCTACCCTGTGAACCGGCAAACCAGAGCAGGTATAAGGCCAGCAAACACTTTCAAATTGATATAGACTGTGATTTGGTTTTGAAAGGCAAAGGTTTTGTTCTCTGTAGCTCACTATGTGTGGACGCTAAAAATAAAATTCATGAAAGTATTTCACAAAAATTCTGTGGCAGTCTTTCCCAAAACCTTCTTAGATCCATAAGTTCATTACGACAGTATCACTTATTTTGTGGAACACTTGTGGCTGGATTTTTTTTTTTCTTGGGTAGGTTCTTTTTGCTTTCTAAGTGGTGTTTGAGCTACCTTTGTTTCAATGGACAGAGAACCAGAGCACAGCATCTCTCATGGATGTGCTGCTTGCCAAGACTCTGGCCAGGGAGCTGAAAGGAAGGCTGCAAAGGAGTTAACTGCCCTGGGGTGTTTCGCCTTGTGGTCTGCCAGTTGCATCAGTGTAAACTCACATCAGTGACAACTCCTGACCGCACTGAAGGCAGTGGAACTTGCACAGAATGTTTCTGGGCAGCACTCTCATTCATTTATATGAAGTTAGGATTTGGCCCTGTTCGTTTAAGCCAATTTATCCATTGCCATCCATGATATTTAAGAAACTTTCTCACAACACATCTGCAAACAAACAAAAGCATTACACTTTTTCTGTAGTTGTGTGTAATGTCCTCTGCCAGTCTTCTCTTTTGTAACAGTAGCAGAGAAAATGCCTGAAAAAGTATGTCATTCTGAAGTGGTAGTGCCATACTTTTTAATTATTTATGATTCAAACTTGCTTATTTGAAAGATTAAACCCTGAAAATCTCATTTTCAGGAGGCACAGGCTGGCTTATAAGCCTTTATCACCTTTGCCTAGAACAAATGTATGTGAGCCGTCTGCATCCAGATTTTGAAGAAGTTTTTTGTTTCTGTCCTTAGAGATACAGAGGAAGTTTGTGGCTTAAAATTCCCTTTCTAATCTATGTGATTTTACAGAAACACTCTTCTTTCCTCATTTTATAATAACACAGCTTGGGCTTCAAGCCCTATATAGTCAAGGCCAGATCAGAGAGTGATGAGAATAATCTGTTAGAGGAAGAAAGGATTTCTGTGACTTAGCAACTGTTGCAGTAGCTCTCAGGATGCTGGGTTACCAATATCTGACAGCGGTCTCAAAAGTGGAGAAAGTAAGAAGAGGAAGGAGGGAAGAAGAGAGTAGAAAAAGGATGTGAGAGCATGAACTTGTAGGAAAAAAAGAGACTGAATAAGGAAATGCTAGCTGTGTGTACAGATGAGTATCTTGTTTCTGATACTGCAGAATTAGCTATACCAGTTCCCTGAGATGGATGGAAAATTGACAGGGCAACACTTAACTTTGAGACAGAGTTGAAATAAGAGATAAAAGCTATCTGTACATATCTGTAATGTAACATTGGTGTTAGAAATGTGACCTCTTGTCCTCTAAATGTGATAAAGCATAAGAATTTAAATACATTAAACCAGGGGCAAAAATGCTCCATTTTTTCCTAATATGTTTCCATGCTATGCCATCCCTAGTTCATTTTGCCAGCCTAGCTCATCTGGCTTCAGTAACTGTAGTTATCATTACTCTCTTGTGGATATGGAATATGCACATAAGAATGATAAATTGTGAATACCCTGTTTCACTTTTTCCCATATAGTTGCCCTCTCCCTGCTGAGAAGATCCTTACAAATGAAGGATAACTATAAAATATTCCGTTAAAAACTAGTTTTAAGTTAACTGTAAGTAGTGCATCTACAATTTAATTCCTCAGAGTATTTTGCAACAAATGAGCTTTTTCAGCTTTTTTTTTTTTTTTTTTGAGCTTTTTTCAATTAATCATTTCAAAATTCATTAAAAAATCCAGGGTCTCAAAATACATTTTTTTCCTGGAACAGTTAATGGAATGAAAGTTTTTGGAACTGTAAAAGTAAAGGAAGGTGGAAAAAACGTTTAGTATGTGTGATATTTTTTGCCCAAATGTAACTGATACTCTTTGCTCTACAGCTGCACTTGACTTGATTACCATACTGGCATTTCTGTGAAAAAGTATTAACTGTGATTGGATAAAAGAGATGAGAAAAAATCTTTCTTTAGCCAGGTTAAAGGTTTGAAAACTGTACAGTTTCTTGAATCTGGAGATGAAGAAACGGATCCACAGATATTCTGTTCTCAAGGATGTTGTTTGGCTTCAGAATCTGACTGCCCAGTTCTCGTATATGAGGAAAGATGCAAATAGCCATAACCAAAACATAATACTCTGCTCCATCACTTGGTGTGAGCACTGTGCTGCTAGGCAGTGGGGTGTCAGAGCTGACAAAGTAATTCTTAACACTAATGCTGCTATATTATTGAATTTTAGGATGGGCAGCTAACAGTGGGAGCCCTCCATCTATACCACAACCAGCACAGAAACCAAACAGCCTGAATGTGAATGCTAACAAGACGCCAATGAAAAGTGGTAAGTAGGAATTTTTTCAGTTACTTTGCTTTTCCTATTTAGCTGTGACTCTTGTATCTTTCTAGTCTTCCCACCTAATCTACCATAATAAAACCTATTTTTGTAGTAGTTACACATCAAGAGTCTTGTGCTTACTACTGAATTACTCTGTTTCAGTGTTGATTATACATATGTGTGTGTATGTGTATTGTTTGTAGGCTTCAGTGCTGGTAGTATGTCAGAAGAGTAATGTACTATACATATATGTAACAAGGGAGCTGAAACCACAGTTTTCTACTACTTTAATTTTGAGTTGTACAGAATAGCATGTGCATGCACTTAGTCTAACTAAACAGTGTTTTGAAGCTCTGAGAAGACATTGTGGCTAAACTACAGGCTACTGATAACGCAGAAGAGCCCTAATTACAAATTTCATTGATCGTTCATCGTTGATAACATGCATCATATCAGTAATCATCTGTTTGAAGCAATTCACTTGTGGCAAGTGAGCCAAGAGTACGTAGTCCTGCCAACTACTGAGATAAAGCCCCACTGATTTTGACTAGCATTTTTTGGATAGGTGAACCAGGAACATGTATCCTTATTGCCAGTTTTGCCATCCTATTTTGTGCATTCACGTTCAAACAGAAGCTACATCAAAGTTGCTCAGTGCAGAAGGAAGGAGCAATGTGTATTCCTTCCCCTGATTCCTGGGAAACTGACTCCTTTCGGCCCAGCAGAAAAAGATGGTTAAGATGTTCTGGGAACTGTTTGGAAATGATTGAGATGTCACAGCTACGATACCTTCACTAGAGAAAAGGAACAGCCTTCAACTACTTTAAAATCTGTGTTTGTGAAAGTGACAGATCCTCTAGCCTTGCAGACACAAAGATGGAAGTCATGCCAAGCAGAGCCTATTTTGTCCAAGAATTCCTCATTTCACAAAGGATGCTTTCATTCAGCATGCAACATTGTCTTTCTGAGTAGAAGAATGCAGCTTATTTTGCTATGAATATAATGAATGCTATGCATGAGATCACCAAAAAAAAAAAGTGGTGATGTACCTTCTTTATAGCAGCCAAAGTCACCTCCTCTTTAATTTGAAAATTGGCCCTTTTGGAACGATAAGAGAAGGTAGGAGACCTCTGTGACATCTGTATGTTGATATAGACACATAGATGCAATTGTCCAGCTGTTGTTGGTATTTGACATATTCCTGGTTCACTTTTTTTTTATATCAATCAAAAAATATACCCTAATACAAGAAGCTGTACTTGGGACATGACTAATGACATTGTATGGTCATATGCAGGGGGAACAGGACAGTCACATGAACTGGATTTAGGCTAAGGAATTCAGTCCTGTAAGACTGTAAGGTTGAAAGTAGAATTTGCTTCCACTTAGCTTTTGCTTTTTTGCAGGCATGCAGGTGCACACACAAGTGAAATACCATTCACTAAACAAAGCTAGACAGAGAAAGATTGTGTTTTTTTTTTTTTTAATTAAAGTCTTCCTGTACTTATCATGGCAGGAGGTATATAAAGCACACAGGCAAAACAGATGTAAAACATTCATTCTTACTAAAGTTCCATATTCTGTTAAAGGTGGTGTTTTAAAATGTAATCACTCATTCTGATTTTCTTGTCAGAAGTGCCCTTAGTAATAAATTAAACAATAGCATGGCATTTGTTTGACCTCAGTCAAACTTTCAGTCAGTTTTGTTTTGAAATAGCTGACAAGCAAGAATTCCAAGTTTGTACTTTTCTTTTTTTTTCTTTTTTTTTTTTTCCAGAACCTACAAGGAATCCTAAAGACTTGACTGCCTGGTTCAGTCTCTTTGCTGACCTTGACCCGTTATCCAATCCTGATGCTGTTGGGAAAACTGATAAAGAACATGAATTGCTTAATGCATGAGTCAGCTGCCTATGGTAACTCACATTCTTCCATTCATCAATGCTATTTCGGGGTTTTAAAAAAACTAAATGAAAATTAGTATGCTGTTGTGAAACTATAAAGTATGTGCCATGATAACAAAACTAAAGGGGATGAATCCCCTTTTATATAGGTACAGTTATTTGCTCTTGTTTTGTATAAAGAGTTACCATTTATTTTCTATGTGGATTTACAAAAATGAGGTTAAGAATTAGGGCAGATTTCTTGCCAAATTAGATTATCTGCTGAAACACTGTCTTTGCCTGAGGTGATGCGGAGCTAACACTGGAGTGAAATACAAATTGCAAACCTATTTTTTTATAATGTTTCTTGAGTAAATTAAAAATATATATATATCATGTAACTAAGGAGGCTGCATGAGTTAAACATCTATCACATGTACAATATATATATTACTACTATGTTAAGATGTCAACTAAATTTGTTTTGTTAGTACTCAGTAAAAAATCTGTGCTGGAGCTAATTATTGAAGAAATACATTTGGGTCTATGCAGCCACGGAAATTGTGCCCTTTCTGATTTAAATTATTAGACAAACTGTACTACCTAAACAGAAGTAATGCCCAGAAGGCTTCTTTTCTGACTTTTTTTTTTCCATTGCATCAACAGAATTTGCACCTGTTTGCAGAAGTTTCTTGCAACTGATGATTTACCATGCCTTCAAAACATTCATATTTCTGTTCAGAGTATTTTTCATCAAATTTATTTCTGAAGCATGTGTTATTTTGAGCTTGTTGTGACATTAACTCTTTAATAAAATGATTTTGACAAAAAGGACCTTTTATTCCCACTGGAATGTTGGTGTGCTGTTGAATTGGTACGTAAAAAGCATCTTAAGGTAACATATACGACCAGTTTTTCGAGAGTACCTAAAAATTCATATCATTACCTCACACTGTTTCTGAATAGTAATGGAGTAGAACAGTAAGAAAATTTGAACTTACTTGGTGTCTTTTTGCCTTCCTTCTCTACTTTTACAGCAAAGGAAGAAAAAGAGTGTGTCAGCAGTCACTTAACATGACAAGTTCTGCATGTTTGCTATATGTACTATATAGGACCTGCTTTGCAATTTATTACACTTGGCTTTTCTTAATTCAATTGATTTTCCTCTTACATTGATGAAGTTTTTCACCCCCAGTTAATTTGTATGCTGAGTTAGTTAATCCTTGCCTTGTGGTCTGTTAGATAACTAAGTATCTGCACTGCAAACCTCAAAATAACTATATAAATTTAGAAGCTACCTGAACTGGCCAGCTTCTCAAGCACAGCAGAACATCACCTGATGGCTGCACTGAGCAGCATTAATGTGCGTCTGATATGTTCTAGCTAAAAAGCTACATGCTACTAGTGGACAGGTGAGCAGTGAGCTGGACTGACTGGGGTCCATCTGGCTGAACCCTCAGAAAGTTTTAAATACCTCTGTACAAATCTGTAATGTTCAAAATCCTGCTTAAGGTGCCACATAGCTGGGAAGTCTCAAGGTACTTCCATTTTTGCCAGAGGTGTTCTTCAGCTGTTTAGCAGCGTATTTTCAGGTATAATGGACAGCCTGATCTTCTCTTTACGGAGTACCCAGCCCACTCAAATCCCCAGCACTGAGGCCATTCTGTTGTGTGGTAATTAAGACGTGGAAGCTCATGCAGACATGGATACCTAACTGTCTGTGAAGATCAATATTTCCTGATGTTTGGTAGTGGCAGCTCCTTGCTCCAAAAGCTGTCACCTGTGAAGGCTCTCCTGAGATGTGTAACTTTCTTGAGCATTAGGGCAGGAGCCTGAGGTTCTAACTTTGAGCTGTAGTCTCTGCCAGTATGGAAGGCATCTACAAAGAAGATTAACTGGGGAATACCTAACATTTATGCTGAGGTGCATTTACACTTATGAGTGCTAGTTTGCATTCATAACATGGAATGTTTGCCTGAAATCCTCATCATCTCAAATTGTAAGTATCTGCAATGCCAAAAATGATAGCAGCTCAAGGAATAGACAGGCTGCTGGCATTTTCAGCCCAACTTGGTTACCACTGAAATCATCAAACAGATTCTTGCAACTTTAAGCAAGTCTGTGATTGCAAAGCTTGTTTTTGATTATGTTTGTCTTGATAATTGTTAAAGCACTTGTGGACAATCTATTTTAGCATTTTTAATGGCTAAAGCAGTTCTGATAAGAGCAAAGGTGAGCCTATAGCAACTTCAAAATAGCTAATTAACTGTTCTTTAAGTTAGAAGTAAGACTCAGAAAATTTTTGTGTTTGTTCTTTTAGGTCATAGATTCTAGACTTCCAAGATGTTTAAAACAAACAAATAAAACCCTCCTGTCTTGATTGGGAAAATTAAGGACATTGCACAAGTTCAGCTAAATATGTTTTGAATCCTCATCATGTTTTTAGGTAGAAAAATAGCTGAATGATCATCCTTTTTACACAAGAGAAACCACAACTGCAGGCTTTTTCCCCTAAACAGTGATACTGATTAGTTCATATTATGCATTTTCTTGTAATATGTAATTTTTTAAATTAAAGTTAGCTTTGAATTCTTAGCTTTCTGCCTATACAATTTTTTTCACACTTTTAAATTAAAAAAACCCAGAGGTATTCAATATATAACTAAAGTTGCTTAAAGAAAAGCAATTGAAATCCCTATGTACAATGCATTATTATCATGACTATTTATTTAAGTGGAAAACTAGAGCAAGAAAACTAACCTTGCAAATAGCCATTTTTTCAGGCAAAAATCTTAATTGCAGAGTTACAAACAATACTTCGCTAATCAGAGTGAAGTGTATGGCATGTGCTTCTCTGCAGTCTGGGCTGCAGAGTAACTCCAAGCCACAATGCCATTGTTACAGGATTTTCTGTGATGTGTGTACAGGCTCAGCAGTAATTGGGACAACAGCGTAGTTAATCATTCTGGTAAAATTACAGATTGATTGTTCTACACACATAATGTTCATCTTGATTTAATATGCTTCATTCCAATTGCATATTCTTGTTTAGTAGTGGATTGTCTTAAAATAAAAACAGCTGCAGAACCCCTATGGCAGATGAAAACAGTGGTAATTGATTAACTGTCTTTATCAGGAAGTTTATTAAAGTTGATGTAATTGATTTTGGTGAGTCTAGGTTTTTACAAGTTTAGGAACAGCTACTTCAGGGGAATTGAAGTGTGCACCTTGGGAAATTAAATAGCTTGTGGAGAAAACGAACAAGTAACTTTTTTTTGACCTCCTTAAGTGATCAGAATTCACTTCCAACATGGCTTGGGGAGACCCTGCATGCTGGGCAGCCTGCAGTGGTGCTTGCTCACCTCGCAGGTGAGGATGAGTTGAGGAGCTGGACTTGTGGTCATCTGGGGGCCCTGCATATTTCTAGGCTTTTAACCCTCTGGGTGTGTAAGTAAGGGGAAGTTGAGCCCTCACAGCAACATAGGCACAGTGGCTCATCTAGGGTTTGCTATACCCCCCTCTGGTTAGCCTACTTTTACATTACGCTTTGTCAATGCCTTATTTTTAAATAAGCCACCATATGGGAAGGCAGGAAGCAGAGCAACAACTCAGCTTGCCAACAGCCGGATAGCAGAGGGTTTGCCTCAGCTGAGAAGCGGCAATGCTGAGACAGTCTATCGCCGCGTTGGCGAGCTGGGCACAAACGAGCTGTTGGGACTGCTGTCCTCGCTCAGCCTTTGCCTGGTGTGCAAGGGAGGTGATTCTCCCCCTCTGCTCTGCCCTCGTGAGACCCCACCTGGAGCGCCGCGTTCAGCTCTGCAGCCCCCAGCACAAGAAGGACATGGACCTGTTGGAGCAGGTCCAGAGGAGGGCCACAAGGATGATCAGAGGGCTGGAGCACCTCTGCTATGAAGACGGACTGAGAGAGTTGGGGTTGTTCTCCCCAGAGAAAAGAAGGCTCCGGGGAGACCAAATAGCAGCCAGCCGCTAAAAGGGGGCCTACAGCAAAGCTGCGGAGGGACTTTCTACAAGGATGTACTGATAGGGCAAAGGGGATCAGTTTTAAACTAAAAGAGGGTAGGTTTAGATTAGATGCAAAGAAGAAATTGTTTACTATGAGGGTGGTGAGGCACTGGAACAGGTTGCCCAGAGAAGTTGTTGATGCCCCATCCATGGAAGTGTTTGAGGCCAGGGGACCCTGAGCAACCTGGTTGAGTGGAAGGTGTCCCTGCCTATGGCAGGGAGTTGGAACTCGATGATCTTTAATGTCCCTTCCTACGCAGACCATTCTGTGATTCTGTGATGATGCTGTAGAGTGAATGAGGCCAGCAGGCGTGGACCCAGGGCTGCACCCGGGTGCCCCGTTGTCAGTACCTGCTGACCGCCCAGCACAGGACACGGGGAGGCAGGCCTGCAGCTATGCAGTCACCGTGACATGACAGAAATCTAGGCCTCAGCCCTATAGCAAAGGTTTCTCAAATAACAGGAATTCTTATTTTCTGCTACCTGGCTGGGTTTAGTTATGTCCCTGCGAGTGCAGCAGCGTTTACACATGCCAGATCAGATACGACCCGGGGGCTTTTAGGGCAATCCACAGGCACACCTGCCAGTGACAGTAGACAAGGGCACCCTGGCCAAACAGGCCAGGCAGGTTCAGCAGGTTTTTGCCTTTGGTAACCACCAGCCCTCCAGCTCCCAGGCGGCCTGGCTTTGCAGTCAATCACCACGCTAACCAGGTGTTTATTAACAGTGTTCTCCTAAGCATTACACTGACTTTTCCCCTCATTCACTAATTATAAACCAGTCTAATTTTCCCGTTAAGTAACACAATGTATTTGTCTGCACAGGACCCCACCATGAAACGAGGAGGCTCCACTTGCCAGGGAGCAGCGTACAACTCCCAGAAACTGCATCAACATTTAACTCTCTTCTACCATATTGAAAGCTTGCTGTGCCCACCCTTGTAACTGAGCCATAGTGGAAGGGTGTTGTGGCTGCTTTCAAAAAATTACAGAATTTAAAGAAAAAAAGAAAAAAAAAAAAAAGAGAAGCATGCTGTAGCTTGGAAGTGAAGGCCTGGCTCATTCTACCTGCCAGCTATTTACATTGGTTGCTTTTGAAATCACATACATACAAACACACACGGAGGTTAAGAAACGGCTGCGGACCTACCTAAGTCATTAAGTATTTTAGCTGAGCTCGGCTTTCCTTCTCTTTAAAAAAAGTCTGCAGAAACCTACTCTGTAGGGTGTTTCTTTTATTTTGGCCTTCCATAGCTACTAAGGCAGTAGGAAAAGCCCCAGGACAGGTGCTGGAAGCCATATGCTTCAAGAACAGGCTGGAAATAAAAAAGAATGTGCTATACAATGAAATCATCCACCTTGTCTCCACCTATGTGGGTAGGTGATAGCTGACTGCAGGAAACAAACATGCTGAATATAGCAGGAGCAGGACCCAACAAGGAAAAACAAAAACAAACAAACAAGAAACACCTACTATTTTTCCAAGTGTAATCCTCATAATAAATTCTTGACACACAAAATACAGAAACTAAATTCATGGGCCACTGAAGTAACGTCTTTGTTATTATAGCTGCTTATTTTTCTGGGCTGTTTAGGCAGTCTGTGTGGTTTTCCACAGCCTGCCATAATCAACTGTGCCTTGAACTTGAGTACCAGAGCTTCAAAACACCAAAGTCTGACAACAGAGACATGGCATCTCTGTGGCAGGGTTTAGCCTGATTCAATTTTTAGAAGACAACAGCAATTCTGAAGAATGAGACAAGCCCTGGAGGGATTTTTCTGATCTATGATACAGCTCGGTCTTGGGCCAATCTGACCTTTCTGTGAGGTTTCCCCTAAATTTGGTGACAGCAGCAAGGGCTGCAAACAAGCCATAGGTACACAAGTGCTCCAAGGCTTTTTCCCCAAATGCTTGCCTATACTGTTAAGTCACAGAACCCTGCCCAGGGCTCAGGTCCATGAGCATCCCAAACCCATCTAAATGGAGGCCACCACTCTCCCACCATCAGCCCCATGGTCTTACAGCAGGTACATTTCAACTGCTAAAGAAGGGCTTGTAATCTGGCTGAAAATTTAGAGGGGGGAAAAAAAAAAAGGAGAGCAAAAAATATTTGAGCCAGTGCAGCCCCATGCAGGAACATGAGCCAGCGCAGTGGTGAGGAGTGGCAGCAGTGGCACTGGAGCCTTCGGGCAGGGCCTGTGGTCACCTCTACTTGTCACTAAACCACAGGCAAGCTTACCTGCAAGATGTGCACAGCTGTTACTGCTCTTCACATAGGGAAATGGTAATTACAAAAAATCCTTAAATGAGCAAAATCTTCCTATTATCCACCCTTAAGCCTCTCTCCCCACTCCCACGGTGTGCACTTCACAGCTTTCACTTTCATTTTTAAGGGAAGGGATCCAATCCAGGTGTCCTTGGAGGTAGGAGCTCCTGGCTTCACTGGCCTTTGCCACTTCTTAGTCATTATTGCTGTACTTTGATGGCTAGAGAGACCTCAGAAAGCATCTATCTTGTAGCTTGCAGTTTAAGCAGTGGGAACTTTGCCAAAACAAAGTAAAAGGGAAACAAGATTAAAAAGCAAAAAGAGATATTCAGGAAGAAAGGCTGCACTACCTGCTGCAAGTCTGCCCCATTCCCCCCATGTTAACAGCCCATCCTATCAGCAAACATTAAACGCAAACAGAAAACACTAAAAATCCATAATGGGTCATTTTCCTACCTGAGATTTTAAGGAGCAGCTTGAACTGCCTGTCCTGGGGTTGTTTTTAAAGAACAGTATTGTTTGCCTGTAAGTGTTTTGGGTTCCCCCTCCATTCCCTATAAACATATGAAGTATCTAATGGAGGGCTTAATTGAGGTTGAGGTCCATAAATGTTGTTTTCTTTGATAGTTGTTATCCAAGTGAAAGAAGGAAAGTGTTTTAAGATACAGGAAAATGCTTTTATGGCCCTAAATTCAGTCCTCCTGTCATGCAGCATTGCCAGAACAGAACAAGTTCCTTTGTACAGGCTGCGCAGCCAAAATGAAGCAAGTTCCTTTCCACAGGGAAGACTTAAACCAATGTACACACCATCAGCATTGACAAAAATCTCTAAGTTTCTGCACCAGTGCATATGAAAAAAATGCCTGACCCACAACAGCCTCAAGTAGCTGTGGGGGCCAGTCCTACCGTGACTCACAGGTGTGACGGTTCCTGTCCCCCGCTTGTCCATGGAGCCTGAAACAACGAACGCTGTGATGCTGCCGGCCTTAAGTCCCGAAGACTGCTGGTGACTTCTGGCACCTGGAGGGCAGCTCCTGTTCCACCTGCAGAGCTGCATCTACAGAACAGCCCCAGGGCCCCGGTTACATGCCAGGGGATGGAGCTGTGTCCAGCAAAGCACCCCTGCCTGCTGAGCCCGAGCCATGCAGCAGTACTAGGAGGAAGTAGCAATTGAGAGCAGTGGGCAACTCCCTGCTGCCAACCTGACCTGCCTGTCATCTAGGGAGGTTTGCAGCTTCCCAGGAACTTGGATCCAGGACGTTATGGAGAGACTGCTGAGCCCTGTCCAGACCCCAGATCCGCAATCAGGTGACAAAGAGGTCCAGGTTGTCAAACAAAGGGCACCGGGTGGTGTGGACAAGACAAACCTGAGGGTCCAACAAACATGGCTGAAGAAGGCCCATCCCAGGTGCGCAGTAAGGAAAGTGCTGAGACAACAGCATTCTGGGGAAGCTCTCCTACCATTTCTGGGAAATCAGGGTAGCTCCCTGAAGGGGCTGTACACTAATGCATGCAGCATGGGGAGCAAACAGGAAGAATTAGAGGCTGAATACAGTTGCAGAGCTACAATCTCACTGGGATCACAGAGGCGTGGTGAGACAGCTCACACAACTGGAGCGCTGCCGTGGCTGGATGCAGGCTCTTTGGGCAGGACTAGCTGGGATGAAGAAGAGAAGGGAGCTGCCCTCTATGTGAGAATGAAGCTCTCTCAGTACAGGAGGCATGGGTGCCTTGGGATGGGTGACAACCCAGCTGAGAGCTCATGGGTTAGGATTAGAAGTCAGACCAACACAGGCGTCATTGTGGTGTCTGCTACGGACAGCCTGATCATGAGGAAGTAGATAAGGCCTTCTTCAGACAGCTGGAAGAAGCCTCACATTCACAGGCCCCATCCCCTGGGGGACTCGAACCACACTAAAATCTGTTGGAGGGACAACACAGCATGACAATCAAATCCAGGAGGTTTCTGGAGTATGCTTACAACTTTCTAACACAGTCAGTCGAGGAGCTGATGTGGAGAGATGCTCTGCTGGACCTCATACCTACAAATGAGGAAGAACTTGTTGAGAATGTGAAGGTCACAGGCAGCCTTGGGTGAAGTTACCATAAGGTGGAGAACCTTAGGATCCTGAGAGGAGCGGGAAAAAAGCAGAAAGCTGGATCGTAACCCTAGACTCCAAGAGAGCAGCCTTTGGCCTCTGCAGGGACCTGCTTGGAAGAATCCCATGGGATACAGCCCCGGAAAGGAGTCCACCAGGAAACTAGGCTGATTTTCAAGGATCACCTCCTCCAAGCTCAATACTAGTCCAGCCCAAGTAGGAAATCTAAGCTAAGGTGGCAGGAGGCCTGCATGGATAAACAAGTAGCTCCTGATAAAACTGAAACATAAAAAGGAAGTGTACAAATGGTGGAAGCAGGGGTAGGTGACCCTGCTCAGCCTGGAGAAGACTCAGTGGGGATCTTTTCCATATGGATAAATGGATAGGGAGGCAGGGAACAGAGTGCCAAAAAAACGGAGCCAGATTTTTCTCAGTGGTGTCCATTGACAGGACAAGAGACAATGGGCACAAACTGAAACACAGGAAATACCATTTAAACGTAAGAAATTACTTTTTTTACTCTGAGTGTTATCAAACACTGGAACATGTTGCCTGGAGAGGTGGAGTCTCCATCCCTGGAGAGACTCCAAACCCAACTGGACATAGCCTGAGCAACCCATTCCAGCTGACATTTATAACAATTATGACATTTATGATCACCAAGGTTTATCCACAAATTGATTTTCCACGTCCAGAATATTCTTACAGTTCTAGTCAACAGTCCCTAATCCCAAAGGCGCATTTCAGTTTCCCTCAATGCATTTCCACAAGCACCTATGCCACAGGGCAACTATGCAGATACCAAAGTCCTCAGGCTACTGGGATGTCCCACACTGAGTACTCACAGGATTCCGAAACAAGTCTTTTTTTTTTTTTTTTTCCCCTAAGCATCTGGTTTGTTGTCCAGTCTAGTAGGTACACTTTGTCATTTAGTGGCTACAACTCTTTGCCACTTTGAAAAAACAATCATGCTACAGTGCTGCATTCAACAGCCTACCAGTTAGGAGGCTGCCAAAGACACACAGATTTCAACCTACAGATGGCTTGATTTGGGGAATGAATTACACTTACCCAGGCTTATGCTCCTCTGGAGCAGCAAGGCATCCACTTTCTTCCTAACCCAAAGAACATCCTGGATGTACAAATACACACATACAAGATGACCCTCCAGATTAAGCAGAGGTGGAGCCTAGGCTGTCTTTGCTCTCCTATTACTTGGAAGGTGAAAGACCTATTACCAACATTGGTTTTGTTTGTTTGCTTGTTTTTCTGAGGGCACAGGCATTTGCCTTAAGAAGATGGTGAAAACAGAAAGCCCTCCCTAGAGGGAAGCAGGTTTCTTAGGTACTTGAACTCGAAAAGCGTGTAAACTCTCTCCTTGGCATTCTCCACTAGAACAGAAAACAGTCACATCCACCATTGTACCCAACTTCATTTCAAGAAAAAAAGCCCCTGAATGAGATGGCAATCCTTAACATACACACAAACACATACCCACCACCTAAAATAAAACCATGCAGTGAAAGTCTGCAGTATGGTACCATCCCTGCACTATCATAGAGATGTAAGGCTACACCTGACACATTTTTTTTCAGAGACTTGGCATTGAAATGCTAATATTTTTTCAGAGCTTTCTCAGGAGGTGCAATGAATTAGAACTAATCCAAAGGAATCAGAAAAGCAGAGTCAGGCATTTGTTTTTCTGTTTCCTAAAAAACAAGGTTTCGTTTCCAAAGGCAACACCCTTTCTTCATTTTTCACAAGAATGAGTTCTTCCATACCGATGTAACAAGCCCAAAGATACCACCAATCTTATGGAAAGGGAGGCTGTTACTCCCTAAGAAACTTCTGCATCATAAAGATAGGGCAGGCCTAGAAATTCTTATCCAAATAAAAATCGAAAACGAGTAATTGCATCACAAATCTTCTTGGCACCAAACCTTAACAAGGAATCTACTTTCTCTTAGCTTTCTCCTCCCTGGAGAAAGAATCTCCTTCCACCAAGATTTCAGAATGACCCTCTTAGGCCTCAGCTCCTCTTTCAGTAAGAAGTTGGACACCCAGAATTAGTTAACATGACCACTATGCCCAACAGTCTGGATCTAAGTAAGACTATTTACTTCCAGCTTATTTGAAGAGCTAAAAGTAAAAACAAGGGCACAAGAAACACATTACCATGGGTATCACTAAACATATGCTGCCCTGAGCAAACCCTACTTCCCAGCCAACAGCTGTACAAATCACTGCAAAGTTTAACCACACGCTTCACTATGCACATACATAAAACCAACCAACCAAACAAAACAATAACAACAACAGCAGCACCAGAACTTATTTTTCTACAGGCATAGTTTAGTATAACTGTGCTTTGTTAACAAGCTTAGTCTCTAGTTCAGGGGGAAGAAAAAAAATTACAGAACTTCCTGTTCTCCCAGGAAGGGAGAAGGTTCTCTCCTGTTCTGCTTCTAACCTTCCAGGCTACAGCTCAAGGCAGCCAATTTAAAATCAGAACTTGTTACAACCTGTGATAAAATTTCAAGTTCTTCTTAAAAAAGGGGCCATCTCTCTATCCAGCTTGATCTGATTGCTATTGTTTCTTGCTGTTGATTTATCAGTTTGATTTGCATATTCACTCACATCCTTTGAGGTCTTCACTGAGGAAATGCTTTACCTTTTCGATCAATATTTTCACATCAGTCAGCCCTAACCTGAGTGACGCATTGTTTCTCTGACCCACTGCACTCAGAAAAGGCACCACCTACTCTCCAGTTTCATGCCATCTGTCCAAAATCACACTGTTACTGAGGAGGTGACAGAAATCAAAACAACTCTAAAGCTAGTCAACCGCCTCTGCTTCACTGGAGGCTTCATTCAAGCGTGATGCAAACCAAAAATCTTCAGAAGTCAGAAATTATCTTCAAAGAATATTCCATGCAGTTTTAAAAAAGTGTTAACTTCCTAGTTAAACAATGTTTCAGGATGCCATTTTTTCAGTGATGCAAGAATGTTTAAGGTAGTTAACTACGACTTTGATGTCAACTGAAATGTAAAAAGCCCAACATAATCATGAGTTAGTAAGACTCAAAAGAACATTGTGATTGTCTTCTGTAATCTACACAGTAACAGCATTTCAGCTTTCAGAAACAGATTCTTCTTTGAGCACATCCTTTGTAAAATCATCTCATGTTAAACATACCAATGCTTGAAAATCCACCTTTGCAAGATGGCCCAGTACCTAACTACCCTTAGTGCTAAAAAATCCACATTTCTCGTATGTATTTATCTAACTTCATATCCTAACTTTTTCAGTACTTCATGTCTGTTAAATTTAAGTAGCTCATTACTAAGTATTTCCTATGCAGGTATTTACTAACTGGAATTAAATCACTCTTCATCTGTTAAGTTAAACACAAAACTTTGCTGTGTGCTTTTTCCAGTACCTCACTCATTCCTATAGCCCTTCCCTGAACCTTCTCCAACCTTTTATGGTCTTTCTTGAACCTGAGAATTTTCCTGGAATGGTTACACTAATGCAAACAGAGACAAGATATGCGTATTTTAACTGCATGACAATCTTTGATCAAACAACTTCCTTTAGCCAAGCACCACACTAGGAATGGCTGTACGTGTGCAGCCCATTAACGTACGTACTTTCCTAGCTTCAATCACTTTTTCCTTGCATTTAGGTTCTGGAAACACATTGCTGGAACTATGGCTATTTCCTCCCAGTTGTGTAATCTTCAAATTCCTGTTTGCAGGGCTATGTTTTGCAGAGCAAGCCAGGCTGTTTTTCAGCAGTAATTGATTTATACTTCTACTAGCTGCCTGTCATCTTCATGCTGCTTGGATTTTACCTCAAGTAACAGATCTACGTACGTATCGACCCGCTATCACGGAGTAAAGCCAGGAGCTAGTTCGCTAAGCCTCAGTGGTCTTTGCTTGCAACTGCAATGTCAGCCAACATCTCTAATCCATTCCATTTCTTATGTTTATTTTGTATTACCCCAGGCTTATGTTTAAATACTGTGAAGATATTGAGGCTCTACCCATGGGCTGGTATCTGGCCTTCCCAAGAGCTGATTTGTCAGGAAGCCATAAATCATTTCCCTGACAGCACCCCGCTTCCTAAAACTAGCAGGTCACAATCTGCTGCCCCTAGCCCAGCGTACATAGCCAAGGGCTCCTCTTACACACTCCTCCACAGTCTCCAAAGGGTCCACTGCCAGAGCCATGAACTGCTAGAGAACTTAACATGCAAGCTAAGGAAAATCCTTCAGTCAAAGCAGAGACACAAGGCAAATTATTACTGCTCTATTCTCAGCTCTTTCCAGGCTGCTCATCTTCATGGCTTTGAGGAGGACACACACAGTGAGTTACAAAGCTGCACCTTACCACAACCAGAAACTAACAAGGCGAGGGCCTGCATTCACAGGGATGGTGCAAAAGTCATCTGTGGTACAAGTTGTACCACGTCTTCCCAGGGTGAGCTAGGTGCTTCTGTCAAAGCACTTCTTGAGATGAGAATGCCCTCCCACACCAGGACAGATTGAAGCTGCTGCAGCCAAATCCTTTTAGAGGGCAAAATAGCCACAAAGCTTTCCCTAGTAAGCCATATAAGCTTATGATGAAATGACTGAAACCAAGCTGGTTCTGACTGATGTACATCAAGCATTTTCACAGCAGAGTAGGATACTGCAGCCTTTGAAACTCCAGATTTTAAGCACTTAAGTTTCAGTTAATGTTTTTAGCACAGTCATACGGAAACCTTGTAATCTTTGGGATGCTGAAAACCTAAATTGCCACTCTGTGATAATAAGCATTAAACCAATCTTACTGCTTATTGCCATAGTGCTTTTCAGTAAACACTGACTTTGGAGGATTTACATGCATTTAAATATTATTATTCTTTTTTCCTCCCTCCTCCCCATCTGGAAAGAATTATTTTGCAAGTCAAATGACAATCACTTGACTCATACAAAACAACATGAAACCAAGACTGTCGGTAGATTTATACCACATCCTTTAAGGTTTTAGTTTAGTTTCACATAGTGAAACATCCAATGCCTTTCATAATTTTCAACAGATAACTTGAAATCAGCCATACCACAAACACAGCAGTGGATGCAGTTTCCAATAATGCTTAACTGATTTTTTTTTTCCTATACTTTCAAGAAAGAAAAGGGTCACTACAAAAATATGCTATTTTTAGGATACTTAACCATTTAGCTATTTTTAGATTTTTTTTCCTCCCTGGAACACAGTTTACACAAAAATCAGTAGGTAAGACGACGAAGCACACTAGTCATAAAGATACATGGTTGACATTATTCTAGATGTAAATTTGGAACAATATTAAACTTTAATCTCTTTCTATGGGGTTTCATACACAGTTTCCAAAACAAATAAATGAACCACTGCTTTTGTGTGTTCCTCCCACCACCACTTTTTTTTTTTTTTTAACTATAATTTTTATTTAAATAAGACACAGGAACTTCTATACCAAAAAAAAAAAATACAAAACAAAAGCCACACATTTCCTTGTGTAAAGCAATATTGTGTGATAACTTGAATACTGTTCAGCACAGTGGCTAGAAATAACAGTACAACTATGTACAAAACTTTAAACAATATTTGACAAATTTCTACAGCTGGATGTAGAATACAACTGAGATAAACAACTGCTGGGTAATTTACATGGCAAAGCATTAGCTTTAACACATTTGGTTCGAAACCTTCAAATCTGCTAAGAACAAGTGTGCAATTTAATTAATATTTAGTTTCTCATGGAAAAAAATAAAAACATGTAATGGCATTGCAATTATTGTACTGAGTTCATCACTGATCTAAAAACAACTCATCATATCCCCTGGTAACCTAACACCAACAACGAGACTACGATTTCTTATCTGGACATAACCAGAGCATAAAAAAGGTCATCATACTGCAATGTTAATCTAGAAGAAAAAAATATTAAAAGGAATCGATACTTACATCATGAGTATTTTCTCCCCTTTATCTTCAGTCTATAAAATATATAGTGTTTTCACCTAGGCCTGAGATTAGTAGGGTTAAAGATGGCTGTTGTGTTTCAAGCAGGTTTTTCACATGAAAATGGTTAGACAGACCTCTCTCTCCTTACATGTTTTCTGCAAGGGCAGCCAAAAAACAGTGACTGTTTTATAGGCTGCAAATTCCACCTTTTAAGACAGTATTAACAAAACCTTGGTAATAAAAAGGAAACCATGCTTTATCTCCAAAGAAAGCATGTATTTAGTGAGCAGTAATTGGTGGTTCACTCTCCCCACCCACCCCCCCCNAAAGAAAAAAAAATAATGGAGCAAGTTTAAATGCTCGGTAGCTGCAGGCTACTAATCTCCTCAATTCCTGGAAAAGGTGAGCCTTATTCTCTTAGGAGCAGACAGCATAAATGTAGTTCCACTGAGCTGAAAGCAATGGAGCAAGAACATCAAGTTTATTTTGCCTTTGGGGTCCTCTTTGTATTATCACAGGAAATCATCTCTGAAAGCAATGCTCTTGTTGTTCCAGTACAGTAGAAGAGCACCACTAAACCGTTCTTGCCACGTACTATTTTGAGAAAGTGTCCAGCCTGCAAAACCAGGATTATTTTACCAGGATTTTTTTTATTCATACTTAAGGAGGGGGGAAAACACACTTTTACACACACAACTTAAGTAAGCGAAAGTTATGGGAGAACCTTTGATTAAGTAACATGAACTTAAAACTATTGTTTTCCCCACCCCTCTTTAAAACACCCACTTGCTACTTTTGGACTTCAATCCAAACACAATTACTCACTACATAAATAAAATGCCGCTCATCTAACACTGCTTGACAAAATCTGAAAACCTATTCCCAACCAGCAAATGAATGAACATTTCCAAAAGAGAAACTAAACATTAATTTGACTTTCAGACGGTAACAGTAGCATTTCACATCCTTAACTGCCAACAAAAACATGAGAGGAAATCCCCATCACCCCCTGTGAAACCTGAAAGAATTTCTGTCCTTGAACAAAAACATTTTTGTCTTTCAAAATCCTCTCACACACAACGTGGAATGTTTCTCATGTACAGCCTAGTACTGAACACTTTATTTGCAACAGTTTAACAGTCATTAACTGAGCAACACCTGAAACCTTTAAATGCCACATTTTACATATATTGAAATGACAGTAAATGCAACAGTTGTTTTTACTTGTAAGCACATGACAAAGTGATATACATCACAGATTTGCTGGTTCTCCTCATGTTCACCCATGTCCAGGGTCATTCACCTGGAGCTGAATGCACTTATTCCAAGAAAGTGGAATGTAATGAGGAAATATTAATGCATAAAATAAGGAAAGGCAAAAGAGTGATGTTCCCTCTTTAGCTTTGTAGCTGTAAAATTTTTATATCCCAATATGATATACATTCCAAGTTACCTGAGTTTACACTTCGAGAGAAGTACCTGAAGCTAGGCCATAGGGTGGGCACTGTGCAACTGTTGTTGCCATTCTTTTTTTTTTTTTTTTTTTGCATTGTGTGTATTACAGAAGTTAGAAACAAACACCTGGATCAATTGTAAACATAATCCTGAAGTACAGTATTTTCCATAGGACACAACACAGCAAGACATTTTCTATTCAGACAGGCAACTTTTTTTTTTTTAATATATATATAGAGCTTATTTATACTGTAGAATTTGAAACAGAACACAGGACACAGTACTAATCTGGTCAAACATACTATGAAATGCATAGTCTCCACTTAAAATGCTTAATGATACACGGATTCTGCAGGCATCACTGCTTTCTCACAAAAAATGCTGAATATGAATTCTGTCCCTGCCAAGAACAGCGTTGAGATATTTTTTCGAATGCTGCTAAGTATTCCATTTTGTTCTGAAAGGTTGCCACTTCATGCAGATGTATCTGAACTGTTATCTCCTCAATCCTTGCTTTGGGGCAGAGGCCTGCTCCACCTTGGTCTAGATTAACGCATAGCTCTGAGGAGAGGAATGATCTTCAGTCTGAATTTCTTGCAAAAGCGGCTGCTGCTGCTGGGATGGTTGCTGTACCGAGACCTCTGTAGAGTCCATTGTGCTGGTGTCATCTGACAGAGATGAGAAAGAGACCCGAGACGAAAGCTGCTCAACAGTCAGGGTGCTCAAAGCTGTGCTTTGACCAGAGTTTGGAGAGTTCTTCAGCGTCAGGTCTGAAGCTGGAAGTAAGGGGCCCAGAAGTTTTACAGGACAGAAAGCTGATCCGGTTGGGATGAAATTAACCTTGTTTTTGTCAGGACATGAAAAGAGAGGGGTTGAGACAGGCTGACGAGACCTACAACAAGAAAAAAGATTATATACCTGGCCAACTAAGATGTTTTATATATCACGAACTTTGTGGTTCTACAAATCGCTAAAATGTGAATGACGAGGAATGGGATTAATTGGACAGAGGGGCAAACATCTTCCATATTGGTAGTCAGCTAACTGATCCACAGCATTAAAAATAGTGCCATCACAAAAATGACTTGACCTTTACTGGATAAACATGCAACTTCCAGCAAGAAAAATCTGCACTACATATGCACATGAAAAAATGCCACGGTAATTTAGAATGACACGAATTCTTCTTTAATAGCATTGCAGCAACAACACATGTATTCACATCAAATCCCTTTGAGAAACTCCATGAAATAGACCTCTCCTTTCCCATATTCCAAAATTTGTTTGGAAGCTTCCTCCACAACCCAACATTGCTCCTTCACCATCCAGCAGACAATGACTGCTATGAGAGCATGAACAGTCCCCTCCTTAAGTATTTCATCCACAGGAGCTAAGCATGCAACCTCGATAGCATGTGCTCAAATACTGCTGGTTCTAGGGAAAAAGACATGATGTCCAAGAGTTTAATTTCCATTTTCTTGCTCAACAGCAAAACTATTGAGCAAAGTCTATGTCATCGAGGATACTACTGCCTACAAATGCTTTACATAGGTTTCATTCTGTTTTATATGTTTTATGCATACCAAAGCATAACCTATGCTTGAAACTGAAAGAATTATAACAAGGAGAGTTTTTGTTTTAAGCCACGAACACTTACAAAGTTAATAAAAATATATGAAAAGAGGTTTATGTATGCTTAGGAAATTAAATGTACCTTATCTTTTCTGCTTGGATTTTTGTTGCCTTTTATAAATGCACAAAAAGAGTTCAAGCATAAAAGACTCCATTTCCTCTTCAAACCAACGTGAACACTTCAACTTCTCTTCTGTACAAACTCTAAGAATAGTTTGCTCCTGAAAAACTCATCAGCTGGAATAGTTTATTCATCTGCAGTTGAATAGGCTCAGTAAACAGGTTTACTGCTTTGCAGATACCAGCTGATATAAAAGGCATTACTTACGACATTTCCTCAAAGACCTTCACTCGCTCACATCCCTCTGGGGGCTCTCGTTTGAACATGTAGCTGTTGTTTGGTTTGGGAGATGAGGCATACTTGGGCAACGGTGAGCTACTCCCACTGTCTGAAAATTTAAAGCAGTTATATTACTAGAGATTGAGAGTGCTTTTTAATTAAATTTGATTTCCAAACAAGATGCCTTTTTTTCACAATTTAGCCACTATGCCGGTTTGCTTCTACCACAATGCTTCCTTTATTGCAGGCTATTTCTAACACCCTTGTATAGCACATTTCTTCTGAATAAAAGCTTCAGTGCAGCAGTAATCTATCGTATAGCAACACATAACAGGAGGATATTTCTATCCAGAACACTGCAACTGGAATAAAGCAGAGCTGTGATCCTGGAAACAAATAAGCTCTTTATTACGTACTTCAAAAACATAAATGGACAAGGTAATATGCATAATACATGCAGAAGAATTATGAGTGGTAATGATAATATGTCTTCACACTGTATCAACACAGTTATTGAAGACGTGTTTACAGTATATCTTATTTTAAAACATCATTCTTCACAGGAATATTGACCTCATTAGTCTCATGAATAGCTCAGAATTTGCAAAGAAACAAAGCACGTTCGTAATACAGGTACTGATATCTCATCATTACAATGTCCTACCTTATTTGCTTCACAATTTAGTTGTTTTAGTATCCAAAATAATACTTCCATAATTCAATTCTCTCATCACTACTAACTAATATGATCTAGGTATTCTTCATGACTCTAGCTGTCTGTGCATGTTTTACAGATGATTACTAGACACACTTAGAACTAAAGACATGAACATCTAGGACACAAGACAGTCTTCACAGTAGGCAGACTTCACTGTACTTCTTGGCAAATCTAAGAAAGAAGACTCAATTCTGGTAGTGTCAGAAGAACAAAAGTCTGAAAAATTAAGACTATGAAAGGGTTCACTTTAAACAGAAAGCAAATCACCCTTTATCTTGACAACATAACATTCAATGCATTAAGAAAATAAAGTAGGTACCAATAATTACAGAAATTTAGCTTTCTGCAGTGGCTTCTACTTTTTCCAAAGAGCGACAGCTATCGCAGGCTAATATCAGTGGCTCCCTATTCTATGCTTGGGCTTACAATTAAAAAAAAAAAAGAAATGAAAAGGCAAGGTTAAAGAAGATCCATCAACATATAAACAAACGTAACTTGAAGAGAACTAACAGCTCTTGCTTTAGCTCCTTTCAAGTCTTTCCACCAGATTGGGGTACCTTACCATTTTAACTCAAATAGCTTTGTTTATTCTGCTGCTGCTCATGTGTGCCTTTTCAGCAAAAGTGGAAAAACAACCAAAGCTTCAAGCATTATGATCTAGATTCACTGAAGCATATAAGGTTTTCTTTAAGTGCTTGCAAACAGTAACTACATAAACATTTGTATAAGCATGACTCAAATACAGAGGCTAATCATTAGAGGTTTTGAACCACCAGTGCTTCCTTTACAAGACACAAATCAACCCAAATGTCACACATCCTTTTTTACTATGAAAGGTATGAGAAAATGGCTGAAACAGACCTCAGTAGTATATTGATTATTCTGCTCTTTCCTGCTGTATACTGAACACAGAACTTCTATTTACAGAATTTTAGGTGCTAACTGTATGAAGACAGAAAAAGCCTAGAGACAATACAGATATTTGTCAAGCTGAGTGCACCATGGTCTTTTGGAATCTTTCCACTGTTGGCCCACACAGCTTACTGCAAACACAGAAATCATTAACAGAACCCAGACAGTTTGTTTCCTCCTCCTAATATTTAAATCTGAAGATCCAAGTTTCTATTTAAAAACTCCAAGACTTAAAGTGAGCTACTGTTCATCTAGTGAATACTGGAAAACTGTGGAAGTACATCCAAGGAAAGAATCAAACTGAATTGAAAGTTAAGTCAGTTCTTGGAAGATTCAGTGTGTTGTCTAGCCAATGCAGTTTTCAATAAAGTTTTTGGTTTATTTAGCCCTCTTTGGCTGAAACTTTCTATATAGAACAGCTGTTAAACATGTAAAAAAAATTATACAATATAATTTAACCAATCTGTTTCCCCCTTTGCCTCCCTGAGCTTTTAAAGCTTACTAAATTGTTAGCTTTTCATTTTGACCAAACACACACCACAGTAACATTTGAAAAATACATGTGGTTCCTAGGAGGCCGAAATGTACAAGCTTAGTGTTAGTTCTAGACTTACGGCAGCAGCATTAGAATGGAAGGGTACTGGGAAAATAGACTGCTCGTTAAAGTGACAAGAGGAAGTTTGCAGCTTCAGCCAGTCTCCAGTCGCGTATCCTGTAAGGTCTTAAGTGCTGAACTGTAACGTTATTAATCCTTAACGACACTGCAAATGCGCTCTCTCAATTCTATTTACTTTTTTTTTTTAAACACTTTCTCAGAGGCTGTAATGCATGATCTGCCACCTGCATCTTCCAGGCTCCCACCAGTAGGGTGTGCTCTGCTGGCATATTTCGACAAACTAATCAAATTTCATTAGGATGACAATGATTGAAGATTAACAGATGTAACCTTTAAAGTGAGCTTTGTTACCATAACCACACTGAAGACAATATGGAGCCTTATTATAGAGAATTTCTGAACATTAAGATTTAAGATTGACATATTCTATTATCTAGAAAATGTTTAAGATTGCAATTAAACACTAAACAATACTATTTTAACCAAAATATTTAACACCACAAACTTCAGCTTGCATACATTATAACAACAAAATAGAGAGAGACTAAAATACAACCTGTAAAACAATTTCTTTTGAGTGACACAACTGAAATGAAACAAGAAACTTTGCCAGTGAACCTTGGAATTTGGTCTGATAGGTTCAAAAGGATTTTCTAGCTCAAAAACGCCTTTGTTTTTTTAAGACTATCCAAAGACTTCTCATATAATTTTCATTTTAAAAACTGTGAATCAGATGCCCAGAAGTTAAAAAGTATCTCCGGTCCATGAGATAGCATCTTCATGAACACGTTGCTTGCAACAGCCCGCTAGCAACAGCATGAGTACACAATCCTATGCAGAAGTACCTAAATCAAAATCCCTGAAAAACAGGTTACACTATTTTTGTACGAAAAAAAAATAATTTAATCTTACATGTTAGGATGCCTTTGAACCTTACCTCTGTCACAGTTACTAAGTACGCTATGCAGCACTCAAAATTTTAGTCTCATGGAGCAGAGTATTATAACACAGATCTAATGACACCGGTAGCTTTAATGCAGCAAGGCAGTCATTTACCTTGCAATAGGCTTATATTGAAAACAAAATCAGAAAGCCAGGTGCCATGAAAATATTTTCTTTCCCACCCTTCCCTCTCTACTCCAATCTATACTGTTTAGTATCACTACTCTATTTGGAGCAGTATTGTGGTCCTTTTCTGAAATTTAGCTTTCACTCTCTTTTGAAAAATTCAATAGATTTAGCAGCTCCTTGCAGAAATGTAAACCAAACAGCTGATAGAGCCCAAAGAGCAGCTGTGAGGGCCTCAGGCCAAAGCACAGCTTTGCACAAGAAATAAAAGATGCTTTAGAAATGTAAAGCAGTGCTGTGTCTGTACAGAGTGCTGGCTCTTCTCACTGCTCATGTGTCTCAGTCAAACTACTAACCTTCATTTCCTATTCAGAAACACACTCAGGAGCATTTGTAAAACTGATAACTGTATTTTAATGGTAAACCTAAGTTATTTGAGTAGAAAGGAAAATAAGACTCCAGCTTGAGAAAAGTAAC
>VXAL01017229.1:563088-608297 GCA_013399475.1 Chauna torquata | reverse complement strand
GCAACTATGATATAATATACCATCGGGAGCCTTAAAAATAATCTGCTCTTCACAAGCCTTTCATCTATTTGGGAGGCAACTTCTTCAGAGTAGAGCATTCAGTCCTTTCGATTTAAAAACTATCCTCTAGACTGGAACACAAAGACAGAAATATGAAAGTGCTTCTGCCTTCTTGCATAAATGCAGTCATCAATGCATTAGACAAGGTGCAAGTGCAAAAAACAATCATATATNATAACTTTCACACATGACGAGTGAAAACCCAGTCGTACACGTATATTCTCCTACTTGAAACATCACCCTCACAAAGTTCTTATATTTCTTTTTATAGTAGTTGCTTCTCTGAACCGGTGCAGTTAACTCAGTCTGCATCTGTTCAAATCAGAAAAACAATCACTTCATTACAGGACTGAATTTTCTGATAGGGATATAAAAACATTTCACTACCTATTTCCAGAAGCATTAGAAATTAAACAAGACACACGACTCATTTTAACTTTTATTGTGTGACAGTCGGTCAACACTACTTCATTTCTAATTACTTTTGTATATTTGAAAGACAAATCAGGTAATATTTTTCCTGTTTTTCCTAACAGGAGACCTATGAACATGTACGCGTACAGCTGCAGGGCATTTTTCACTAGTTGCACATTGTATTCTGTAACAGGGAGTTTATTACCCCACACTCCCCACAGTAAGTTCATCATCTTATTGTTCCAAAGTCTCAAACATTTGTGTTGTGAAGTCACAACAGGATAAAGAATAAAAGCCAGTCACAACTTCACAAAAAGCTGATTCCCTCTAACAGTTTATAGAGGGAACAGAGACAACTGCAATCTCCTGGAAAGCTAGTCAAATTATAAAACAGGAAGGAAAATATATCCAGGACCTTCGAATAAATGCATTAGAAGATGAAATAACATTTATTAGTAAACCTGAGGAGAAAGATGCTATTAAAAAGGGACTAAAAAAACGCCAACTTTAACTCTTTTTATGAAAGAAAAGTGAGAGAGTGCTTTCAGATAACTAAGCAAGAAGGATGATCTGAAAAAATATACACTTACATGGCCAAACTGAAAAGGAAGAAATGTTTGGAATGTTTTGACCATGTATTACTAAACTTCATAGACAATTAGATTATTAAAAGAAAAAGCTAATGATATTACTGCATCATCTGTTATCTTTGTGAAGCACAAAATTAACAAAGCTAATCTCTCCACAATTACCCTTCTAGAAGTAAAATTTGTATTATCATTAAAATATTGTAAAACAAACAAACAAAAACAGAAAAGCAAAGAAGAAAGTTTCCAAAGAATTAATATAACTAAGTCAGCAAAAGGTAAGACAAAAAATATATTCCATATCAATGTATACATTTTTAAGAAGTAGGATGGCAAAAACTGAAGTCAGCAGAAGTATGTAATATCATAACCTACAAAATCAAAAAAGTCTAAAAATAAATAAAATCGATTTGTGTATCCAAAGATTAAGTAGGAAAGCATGAACATGACAGGAAAGTTCCACTAGTTTCCAATTTTAACTGGAAGCTAAATGAAAAAAGTAATTCAAGTAATATCCATAAAACTAGATCTACTTTAACCATAAGCTTATTTTTGTCCTATGCATCACCTAGTTCATCATCTCAAAATCTGACTAAGAAACAATTTGTTCCAAAATTCACAAGTTTATACTGAAGAGATGAGGGAGAGACAGAAAAAAAGAGTCAAGAAAACTCAGCTAAAATTTTAAAAGTTAGCCGAACTAAAATACATTTTGCTTTACTTAAGACTGTCCAAATGTGTTTATTGAAAGGAAACTGAAGAAATCAGAAAGCTATTCATGTACTGCCTTTGAATAAAACTTTAGATAGTGAACCGCACCTTAAAAATAAAGGTAATCATTCTTCACAATGTTTTTAGTAAATTGTACTTTTTTCCCCAAATCTTTCCTGGCATATGAATACAGATTCACAATAGGTCACAAAGTGTTTTATGTAGCTGGATAGATTGATTCATATGAAAACTAAGTTTTAAACACGCATTGCTAAAACTAGGAAGTAAGCTTGGAAACAGGTTAAGAAAAGACAGCTGAAAACCTAGATGCCCACCAATCTTACAAGCAAACCTGTAAAAAATTGTATTGTTCACACATCACCCAAAGCGACCAATTACCTTTGATTATTATACTTTTTAAAAATAGAAGTGTTACAACTAGAAAGAATGGCATAAAATTGAAAGAAAAACAAGTTGTTTCACTAGCAGTGAAACTAATGAAGTTTGGTTTCCTATGGTTTATCTTTTGTTCAGTAATTCCTAACCTTTAACCCAGCCGCCCCAACTCTCCCAGGCTAAAAAGAAGCTAAACTGTAGCATTAAGGAGAAAGTTCACCAGCAGTAAGATTTAGTAAATTATTCTTACTATGATCTTCCGTAAGTAAGCTATGAGATCTAATATGCTCAAAGACAATGCTAGGAATCCCCCTTTAAATCCCACCAGAAGACATCTGACAGAAATTAGAAGTTATATAACAGGAAACAACCCTCTGCCCACAAAGATGGACTTGACTTCAAGGGCACTGTCTAATTTACGACTTTCTTTTGGGTCTGAAGACTCTCCCCAACTAGATGTTTGGACGAAGGGTTCATTATTGCCTTGGTTGCGTAAACTGCTGAGCACCTCTGGCCTCAATCCAACAATGCACTTAAGTATGTGCTTAACTGTTTGGCTGGATCAGAGCCAGTACATTCAGTAACTTATGAGACTGAGTTCAGCATCTAAAGTAATAAGCTGTTAAAGCCCAAGGGACAACATTTACGAAGATGATTTGTCTGATAAATAAATGAAACGTCCTCTAACCATAAGAGATTACAACTCTAGCCATAGCAACATCAATAGTGGCACTATAATATATACCTTTTTATATTCTCTTTGGAGATGGCAACAAGGTTTATTGATTTGGGCTTTTTTTTTTTCCCTCCTTTGTTTTTTTTTTTTTTGTTTGTTTTTCTTTATTCATCCTATTACAACACAGACCCTTCTAAAGGGAAGAGATAGCTCTGGTAAAGGCAACCTAGCATGAAACACTTACTATTACAGTATTTCATTCTTAATGACAGAACATAGCTAAGTCTCTGGAGAAGCCAAGAATATTCCAAAGCTTTTTAGGTTTACTGCCATCATGAAGAAATAAAAATACCAGGTTTTGGAATCTTCAACCTCTGATTAAGGTTTTATAGCTTGATTTGTGCATTGAATTGCTATTACAAGACCATTCACAAGAAAAGAACCTACAATTTAGAGAAGATTAGAAAAAATATCAGAGTCGTTGATCCCACAGCAGAAAAATTTCATTGGTTATTTAGGAAAGAGTGGTTGTAAACTAAGCATTTCACATTTTAAGTGTCATACAAGCACTCCAGCGCTCTTCAATGAAAACTCCAATGCTCCAGTTCTCTCATATAAGCTAGGCTCCTTAGATTGTACATATTTCCGATACAGAGATCTCCCACAACTTTAAGGAAGTAAGAACAGTTCAAATTTGGTTTATGGAAGAAAACCATTAAAACCAAAAAGCTGAGCAGAGCACAGGAAACTTAAGTCTTGCCTAAGAAAAAGGATGCAAAATGGAGAAAATATATTAATCTCCCAGTCTCTACTTACTACCGTAGCCTGAAGTATCTAAATATTCAAGCACTTGCATTTCTCAAAAAAAAAAAAAAAAGCCACACAAAAAACACCTTTCAAGTTCTCTACAGAAAGGGAGAATTTTCAAACAAAGTCTTTGAAGAAAACTATTTGTAATTTCAGACATGAGGAAGTTTTCTCATGTATTTATAGGTTACAAAGAAAAAGCAGCTATAAGCATATTAGTATAAGCTTACCTTGGATACCTCTTCTTTTCCACTGTTTTCCTTAATGAATACTTTTTCCAGTTCAGGACTTATTCCTTCTACATTACACGGCACACGTGAAACAGTTGATTTTGGCACTGAAATGTTTGACAGTGGCATAGGAACTGATCTGGAAATAGAAGCCTAGAAGGTAGAGAGCCACATGATTTGAAGTTGGAAAAGAATAAAACAGAAGTCTGAAATCAGCACTAAAGAACCTAAGGATGGTAAAGTAAGAAATCATGTATTTTTTTGCCATGTAGATGATCATCTTTACTTGGCAAATTTAACTAAAAACAAATGCTTGCATAAATCAAAAGCCACTACAAGCACCTTTACTTAACCCAGAAGAGTTCTGTAACAAAATCATTCCACTACCTCACTTACCAGTAGGTAGGCAGGTATACGTACTTTTCAGATGTATAAACTACAGAATACACAATAGGGGGGACGGGGTGCATTGTGGGGTGCTGATGTGGATGGTTTAACTGTGATCTACAAGACATTTCCCAACATTCCTGAAGCTTAACCACTCAACTGAAATATTCACTTAATGCACTTCTATCCTCTTTTGGTTGGCTTTAGTGAATGAAAAATAAAGCATTCATTCTTAACCTCTAATTTCATTAGCTTCTAATGTTTCAGAACTTCATGTCAAAAGTCTTAAAAGCAAACATTTGGAGTTTAAGAATCAAGCACGTAAAAAATGCAGATATGGTTTTCAGAAAAAAACGTTGGAGCAGAGCTCTGTTACCAACAGGAGCCATTCTTGAGAGTGCACGTCTTGCAGAGTCAATCCCAAAAGCCTTAGCTTGGCACCTACACTGACAGCCATGAACAGTGTTCACTTCCTAATACATATTTTCCTCTCATTGAGAAATCACAGGATAAGACAAAATGTAAAACGTACCTGTGGACACCTCCAGGAGNAAACGTACCTGTGGACCCCTCCAAGAGATCACTGAATTTTTTTTTTTTTTGGTTGAATTCATGTCAAATGAATGTAAAAAAACCCGCTGCCTGCAGGATAGCTTCCTACAGTGGTACCAGAACTGAAAACTTCACTGACCTTGTTAGAGAACACCTTCTTGAGAAATCAAAATGTTGCATGAGTGAGTTCCAAGTGCTAAAGAATGTTACTTCAAAGCATACATCTTAAGTGGATTTCAGTCTGTGACAAAGACTGTTTTTACTATAAGTAGTGGCATAGATACCTGCAACAGCTTACTTTGAGATGGAAAGCAAAATTCTTTGCTATACAAAATTCAGCAAATCCTTTGTTTGCTTAAAAGCCAAACTTCCCCATTCTGCCTGTAAGAGTAATGTCAGTAAGGAAACCCAGCTCAACAGAGAGATAAAGAAGCAAGAAAGTAACCAGTTTGGTAAGGGAGTGTGAAAGTACACCTATGACGATTTCAGGAAGTTTCAGGAAGAATGTTAATTCCTTATATACCTTCATCAAAGATCAGGTTTTAAACACAAGATTTTATTCTAAACAGAAGAAGGAACATGAACGGATCGGCCAACACAAAGGATCAACCATCACAGCCCAAGCTCTTCTTTCTGAAACACTACTTATTTAAAAAGGTTGTCAGGAAATACAATGACAGCAAACATTTTGCAAGATTTTGAACAGTGGCCTGTTAGTAACACAGGGACCAAGTTAAGGATCCACTGTAGGTGAAATTTAATCAGGACTCAAATGTCTGCACTGTCAAATAAGAAAAGATTAACTGCTTTCCACAAGTGGCTTAAGGTTCACAAAGTCATTGACTGAACCTTGCCTGAGCTTTAGAACCCATAATTTGGTTTCAGTTCCACCGGCAGTTTGTGACACCCAGAGAACAGACACTGTGTNAGAGAGAGGAGAGAGAAATTCTCAGAGGACTGGCAAATTTTTGTAACTTTGTGATACATGAAAAGGACTTGGAAAGAAAAACTGTCTTAGCCAGGCTAGTGTGAAAATGATCAGCTATATTAAGATTTGCATAAATTCACAAATAACTTTGAAAAAGAGATAAGTAATATAAGTAATAACACAACAGAAAACAGAAGATGTCAGACTAGGAGCCTGAGCTTTACCTCTCAGAGAGGTTAAGAGATTACGATGTCCTATTCCTGATTCGCAAAGAGGTGCTTCCTGATAGTGTTTGTTCAGGTATATAAGGCCTAAGATAGATCAACAGAGGAAACAAGAAAAAAAAGAAGAAAGAAGAAAAAAGGAGTCGATAGCGTAGACTTACTGCTGGAGAAGAGTCCTGTCATCACATTGCCCACTGACATAGAACATGAGAAAGGTCATCAACATAATCTGAACATAAGAATTTGCATCCTAAAACCTCAGTCTTAGATCCTGTCTGATTAAGTTTTTACAGTAAGTCACAGCATCTGGAATAAGAACAAGCTGACAATGATGGCAATTTTTCCATTTAATATGATGGAAACTCTCAACATATGCTGTAACATACCAGTGTTGTTCCACCCCAAGTAAGCCACTGCTACCACAAAGAATTATGTGAAGGCTCTCATCCTAGAAGACAGAATCCTGTATCAACTGATTCTAGACTACCATAACAACCAAAAGGTATGTCCTAGACAAAACCATGAAGAAAAAGATTCATATCCTGTAGCGGGAGAGATGATAACCAGTCCTCTAATTCCAGCTACAGGGTAACTATGGCAAGCATCATCTTGATTTCAGCTGAGTTTAAATTTGAGGTGAATTATCATCATCTTTTCAGGAAGCAGACAACACAATGTTGTTTCACTTGATGTCACAGAGAAACTGTGACCTGGCCTCTCTGACCAGGAATTGACCAATAAGCAAAGTAGCAGAAAAACTCCTGAAATGGGACAAGGAAATGAGGTCTTCCCTCAAATATCTGATGATGCAATGTTACTGTCTTTTACTGAGGAATACATGGTAAGGTGAATTACAAGCCTGTCTGTAACAAACCAATTAGTTTCAGAGAAGCAGAAAACTGGATTCTGTAATCTCAATGCAAATACCTTCTAACGGGTTCCATTCAAAGTTCTGCCTGCTGCTCACTTATCAATCGTTGGGCTGCCAATCCAGACCACTTACTTCTAGTATGTTTTATTTATTTATAAAACAAGCTCAGATGAAATTGCGTTGCAAAACTGATAAGCATATACTCTCCAGAGGAGCAGAGACTTCTGAAAGTGTACCACAAAAATTAGTCTTGGAAGCAAGTACATATTTGTAGAAATACGGTCTTATCTGGCCATGCTCAGAATTTTTATAGCATCTTAATATATTTTAGTCGCTACCCCGCTGCAGCCCCTCTTTCTTTTATTATATGGTGGCTATCAGAAAAAATTCAATGTAGATGCAATGGTATCAGGGTGTTAAGCATTTCAATACCACATAAGAAACCAAACAGAAGAAAGATGGAAAGAAACAGCAGGCTATTCACCCAACACTGATAAGATAGGAGGCTGTTAATATAAGCAACTGTCTACTTACCTGAGTTTGACTGATTGCTATATGGTTGCCATGGAGAGGTGACTGACGTTCTTTCTCTTTACTGTGACGACTACTCTGCTTACTGCGCTGAAGCTGCTGCCTCAGTTTGGCAATCTGCTGGAAAGAAGTTCAGGTGAAGCGATAAAGAGTTATCAAATGAGTATCTGCTCAGATCTCTCTTTATGAAGTGAGTCACAGACATTGTAAGTCCTTTTTGAAGAACTATACAAGCACATTGGATTGCCTTCCCTCGAAGCATGAGCATTAAAGCTTCTGCCTGCTAGACACTTTTCTCCAAAGTATCTGCCCTATTCACCAACATGAACGTGTCAGTAGGCTTAGTTTATAACTAAACTTCCTCATTTACAAACAAGTACTGTAATAACTGATGCAAACAGAAGTAGTCCTGCTGACAATTTGTAGCAATTTCTGGCCTATAACTGGCTCAAACAGGGGGACTGTGAAGCCTACAGTTTAATTTATTTGTCCTTAAGCCAAACCAAAGTTTTCCAATAATTCATCAAAAAAGCAAGAGAGCCTCTACAAACAACTGTCAATCAGTATGTCTTGCTCCATCTTGGAGAACGTATTGAATCCATTTAATAGTATTTCCCTACAGGCTACATTATCACAGATTCCTTCAGGCTGACAGAATTATCTTTTTCTGCTGTCTGCTGCAAAGATGGGTAATCAAACGATACATATTTTAAAGGTCAAATGCAACTACAGCCATTATTCATTTGACCTGCTCCTTAATGGAAACCAAAGAATTTCATTCATGAATTACTCTTATTTGTTCCTCCTGAATAGTTTCTACGTGAAAGAGTATTTACCTCTATAAGCATTGTCTGAGAAGTTTAGACTACAGGCAAATTCACATAACAGATACAGACACTTCCGTAAAACTAGGACTTTTTTTTTTTCCCTTCGTGCTCAAGTCTCACTCTCCTTCACAATCAGCACACTGGCATATAAAGCATGCATGGCCCTACTTCAGTTTTAACTCAGCTATAGATACAATTTCAAAAAACCTGAAGTGCAAATAAGGAGATGTGAATGCACACGGAATTCATATTTCAAAGAACTTCATCAGCTGGAAAGTATCCTCTCTTTCTGAGTGACAGACTAGAAGTCCCTTCACTCTGTGTTCAATTCCAAGTAGTTAAATACATCACTAATGCCCTTGCAAAGCAGCTCTGCAGTAGAGAAACACTTCACATCACTCTTCACAGTGTCACAGATGACAGTGCTAGGTGACGGTTCGGATGGAGCTTTGCTCTAGGCTATGGAATTTTCTTGGTGTTGTTTCTAGTATCACTCACAAAAGACAGATCCACCTTTAATGCTTCATGGCACGTCTTGCCACACCTCATTATCCATATTCAGAGAACTGCTACTCAGAAATGGTTGACTACTCTTAATCTTCAATGACAGACAAACAGTTTAGATTTCCAAAAGGGTCTGTGTCAAATACATCAAGAAAAGATAGAGCCCTAACATGACCAAATTTCTAATGCAGACAAGCTAGATTTAGAGAACAAGACTAATCTCTTGATGAAAGGTGCCACTCGAGCACCATGACAGAAGAAACTTTGAAGGAGTCTGAAGAGATACTTCACCTCTACAAAAAAAAAAAAAGTCCAGAACTTCCCCATTCTGCCTGTAAGAGTAATGTCAGTAAGGAAACCCAGCTCAACAGAGAGATAAAGAAGCAAGAAAGTAACCAGTTTGATAAGGGAATGTGAAAGTACACCTATGACGATTTACATTTAGAATGCTGGAGAAGGAGAACATGGAAATGATCCTCATTCTCCTTTAAAAAACAAGAATGACTAAAAAACGAGGCCCAGACTAGAAGACAGCTGTGGACTAAAACAGATAGCTACAACAATAAGCAAAATGCAAAGACACTAGGCAGGGAGAGTGCTGTATATAAATCTTTCATTTGTGCTACCTTTCCCTGATGCTGTGGGCTTCCTCCTATTTAAAAAGTTAATTACCCTATTTTTTATTTAAATGAAATCTAGCTTTCTGAGCTTTCCTCAGGAGCATGCTATAAAAAAGATCTATACAAATCCATGCCAGAGCTCTGACTCAGATTTTTGTTGCAAGCAGCTTGCAAACCTTAAAGAGAACATAGCCTCTCACTGTAAAATTTGGACAGTGGGAGGGCCTTAATGGGCTGATACACCTCTAGACTGTCCAAAACCTCAAAGCTATGATCTTCTGGAAGGAATCACGGACACCTGGATTGGAGGTTTTTCTCAACCACCTCAAGAGCATGTGTATTTTTGCAATCAAAAGGTTCACGAAAGTAAACAGAAATAAAGTGTTTCTTGGGTCATTGTGGAGAAAGTGAAAGACGACAACCTGTTGAAGAATCTGACTTTCTATCTGGAATCACAACAAGATCATTTAAGCCAAACATACAATGCAGCGGAGAAATAGACATGCCTTCTCAGACCATGTCCTTAGCTCTGAAACTGAAGAACCCCAACCTTCAAAGAACCCTACCTTTCTCTGATGCGGTAGTTACCATCGGACAAAAGAATACAAAAGTAAGGATGGGCATATGAAAAGGAGTGTGCCATTTCTTATTCATCCCCTGGACACAGAATGGTGTTTGACCACCCTCGCGGCACAGAAACTCTTCCTCATGCCCAGTCTGAACCTCCCCGGCGCAGCTTTGTGCCGTTCCCGCACGTCCCGTCACCGCTGACCAGGGAGCAGAGACCGGCACCTCCCCTCCCGCTTCCCCTCCTCAGGGAGCTGCAGGGAGCACTGAGGTCGCCCCTCAGCCTCCTCTTCTCCAGACCAGGCAGCCCCAGTGCCCTCGGCCTCTCCTCGCAGGACATGCCTTCCAGCCCTGCAGCCAGCTTTGCTGCCCTCCTCTGGACGCTGCCAAGTCCCTGTGCATCCCTTTTATATTGTGGAGCCCAGAGCTGCACACGAATATTCCAGGTGAGGCCGCACCAACGCTGAATGCAGCGGGAGAATCACCTCTTGTGACCGGCTGGCTGTGCTGCGTTTAACGCACCCCAAAACGCCGTTTGCCCTCGTGGCTGCCAGGGCACGCTGCTGGCTCACGCTGAGCCTGCTGTCGGCCAGCACCCCCAGGTCCCTTTCTGCTGAGCTGCTCTCCTGCCGCTCGTCCCCCGGTCTGTGCCTGGGTCCGGCACTGCTCCCTCTGTCCCAGGTGCAGCACCCGGCATTTGCCTCTGTTGGACTTCATGCCGTTGATGACTGCCCAGTGCTCCAACCTATCTAGATCCCTCTGCAAGGCCTCTCCTCCCTTCAGGGAGTCAACAGCACCTCCCAAGTGATTGGTACCGGGGAGGACATGTACTTGAAGATGCAACTGCTACACTGGTGTAAATACACTCTGACACTGAACTTCATTCAGGGCAGCTGACAGTGCCAGAGTGTACCAGAAGCAGAAAAAACACTCAAGTCTTCCTGTTCCGAGAGCACAGAGGACCAATATGGTGTTATCCAAGCCAAGCTGCGAGTTACTGACTGATTGAAGACCAGTGGGTTTTGAAAGCCTCTTTCTAAAGTCAAAGAACAAGAAATAGCTACAGCTGCTGTTGTGGTTTTCATGAAGCAATCCAGTGCCAACACACACATTTTCCCCAGCACCACTATGTGATCACGGATTCTTAGTTGTATCAAATGGAAGTAGTAAGGACATAGATCAGGTATTTCCTTGGGGCACATTTTACAAGAGTGACCCCTTTATGCCTACACGGCAAGTTTTCACCTGTGTGAACAAGCACGCCAAACAACACACAGAAGATGACACCTCTCATGACCACCTCAGCCTCCCTGATCAGGCAATAGCTTTCTAACATTTTTGAGCACAGAGTTCTGCAAATTAAGCAACCAGTCACATTTTTTCTAGGGTTTACCTGAACATTTAACAACAAACACATCCCTCTACAAAGCAGTAAATGGTGCCTTGCATATGATTTGGGAGATGGAATCTCGCCCTCAAGCTGTACAGCAACAGAGAGATTGCAGTGATGATGATTAGTCAGAAAGGGAACAAAGTGCTATGCTGTGGAAAAAAAGTGCAGCAACGAAACCCTCCATCTTAATCATCTCCCTTACATTTCCAAGTACTGAGCACGAAGGTGATCAGGGCATACAAAACCGTAACAAAAGCACACATGTAAATCATCACTTGAAGAAAGACCTAACGTATCCTTTAAAGCATCCAGTTGTTGAAGCCTTGGCCTTGCATATATGTGCACTTGGATCCAAAAATGTGAAAATGATCTAGTATACCAACGTAAATGCTCTGTCTACCTAGCTTGAGGGAGGAGGCACAGAAAATTCACCTTGTACAGTACAGGTGTTTTCTTGTGTAATGTGTCTTAAGACAAGATTCAGAGGATACAGCTGAAAAAAATTTTTTCAAAGAAAAATCAAACTGGGGCTTTCACTGATGTGCAAAAAAAAATCATTGCAGAAAGCACCAAAAAAAGACGCTACACATAGAAAGTAATACCTGCATATGATTGTAATGATAGGTCCAAGATCTGTCCCACCAAAAGATAAACTGCCTTTTTATCTGTCCTAGTTCCCATTACAGAAAAAAGACTACTGACAGGTGTGCCGCCTTTTTTCTAAATGACCATTGCCTGCAATATTCTTGAAGCATTGGAAAGACTTTTTTCTTGACATACTTTAAAGTTATTTATACAAAAGAAACGAAAAGAAGAAAACAAAGACCAGTGCATGTGTTATTATCATACAGTCAATTATAAGATGACCATGCATGCTGAACTAAAACAAAGATTATTCAACAAAGTTGGGAAAAAAACCTACATTTTCTGTTTGCTGAATATTTTTATAGCTAGAAGTGCATTTGCAATAAATATGAATCTTGTCCATCACTTGTAATATGCATGTAATCTGATACAACTAATGGCACAAACCTGAGAAATAAGCAAATTAGGTTGGCTCTATACAGCACTGCAATAATATGAGTATCCTGACAATTTTTCATTTGAAGAGACACAGACTACTAATACGAATGTATGTCACATCTCTCCGTTCCTGTCCAAGTGCTCATTAATATTTACCAGCTAATAGATTGTACTTCTACAAATCAAGTACACACAATGTAGTAACTTCCTATTGCTGAACAAGCCACACACATCATTAATGATAGCTCTAACTCATCAATTTGTTAATAAACGAGTTAACAAGCAGGTCAAAGAGTAAAACAAGCTTTGGAAATTCAACTTACACCTTTGTGTACAATCTTTCAACGGGTATACAAAAACGCATAAAAAGTGCAAGCCCTCATACCCAATTCTCTTTTATTCCAAAGTCCTTCTCAAGTATTCTGTTAGAGAAAAACTGACCTTCCAACAGGAGTTTGCTGGTGTCAGTGTAACAGATACCTTAAACACCTCTATATGTTGTAAGTGAAAATCAGCTGTCTGAAATAGTAAAGTCTTTGTAAATCTACACAAACAAAAATATTTGCCCTAAACCCTGAGTTTTTCCAGTTGGGGGTAAATTCCAGTTCAGGGTAAGCTATAATCAAAACTGCCTTTATTCCAAACCAACAGAATTTTAAACTATCTATTCAGGTTCAAAGACGAAAAAATACCAGTGGTTCAAACCACTAACTTTGTGTCCAGTAGAAAGACTCTGATAAGAATCTTTCTTTCTCACTTGAGAGGTATATCTATTAAAATAATTTTAAAGAATCCTGGTGTTATCTTATGAGAAGTTATATTCAAGACTTGGTTTAAAAAAAAAAAAAAAAGGCAGTAGATCCCCCCAGAATCAAAAAAGGGGCTTCTTGTTAGGAAGTTATAAAAAACATACACATTTTTAGGGTTTTTAAATGTGAATCTTTTTAAAAAAAAGAGTTCCCATTTACATTTAATAAATACATTTGATTGTAATAGTTCTCAAACCAAGGAAAAAAATATTTAAACTTGAAGGACATCCAATCTTCTTTTATCAAAACCAATTAGAACTATGCATACAAATATGTGGTTAGTTTACAATATCAACGCAATAAAAAAAACACATGCTGGAAATCATTCCACTAATTGTTGGAACAAGAAAACATGAATCCAAACTGCCGAGACAAACCAAGCAAACTATAAACAGCTATCTATTTGTTTACTGTCACATGCTTAGGGAAACCAATTCTAAATGCTGAACAGAAGTACTGTTACCCATGTTACTCATAACAAATGCAGTTGCCCAGTAGAGGTGATACTTTTATTTCCATTACTTAAGCTCTTACTTTCAGGTACCTATAGCTTTGTCAATTTTTTATCTGACTTCTTCCCATGCTCCATTCAGCTCTCCTATCCCCTTCCCATCAGAAATTTCAGCACAAGTGTTAGAGTTGTTTAAAGAATGAGATTAAAGTGAAGGGGGGAAAAATCATTTATCTATGCTAAGACACATTAGCATAGCTTTTTAACTGTTCAATGCTTTGGAAGAAAAAGCCAAACATTTGTTTGGGAGTCCTTTATGCTGGGAATGCACCTTTCTATTTCCTTGGAAAAACCTTTATGTTTGATGAAGTTATAGCAAAATTTTCAGTTTGCACATGTTCAAGAAGGATTTTTGGAACTGGCAGCTACATTTGCTATTATCAGTACCTTTCTCTACTGAGCTTTAGGTTTGAACGGAACTGCCCCAGAGAATTTCTCCTTCCAGAAACTGCAGATTACTGAGACACAAAGAAACTGAGCACACAGATACTGCTGGTATTGAACAAATTCTTACCACCCACCATGCAGGCGTTAAGTAGTTTGGTGTAGGAAGGGGACAGGTTTGCATGTGCAGGAGAGCAAGCACTGTACACAGATAGGGAACAGCTGGACAGCGAGGCTGGAACCAGGACTTACAGGTGACAGAAAAAGGAAAAATCCAGGGATAAAAATAGAAGCCAAACAACAGAGAGACAGAACACACAAGGAGCTGGAAAGTAACTGAGCAAGAGCTCAAGTAAGGGAAGATGGACTAGGACTGGCTGGATAATGTACACACAACGACCCTGGGACTATGAACCTGGGGAGCTGGAAAAGGCAACAAAACAGGGTTGAAAAGCTGGAGATAAAGAAAGGAAAACATAGGAAGTGAAAGAATTGCAAGATGGAAGAGACAAGGGCAGGTTTTAGGGTGAACACCCTTGCAGAACTTGAATAGAAACAATTCCCTTCCACACACACTTTTTTTTTTATTACTGTGTTCTATCAGAAAGGAACCATGAAACCCACCAGCCACGTTTCTTATCTTTCTCTTGAGCTCAGCCCATAAAGAGGACAGCAACCTAGCACAATGGATCACTGCTATCAAGTGGCAAAAACTTGCTTATGCACTGAAGGTTTCCCTATCACTGACAGTCACAGCCACGTGGTGAAGAAAAGCTGCTTGCTGCAAAACTTGATAGGGAAGCACCAGATGATGAAGGATGGTCTCTCAGTAAAAGCAAGAGAGCGTTATCCTGGAAATACAGATGTTATTCCTGCCTCTAGTGAAATTCTGGCTTAAACATTAGCTACCAGCACAAAAGAACTTTTCAGACAAGACTTCCTCTGCACTAATTCCTGGGCACTTTATTTGTGATTCTCAGTATTTGCTTACAGCTGCAAATGAAGTCACCCAGGCATGCGGAAGGCCCATGTACTAATAAATCAGTTAAGATGAGTTTCATAATGGGTACTCGATGAGACAGGAATAAACAGCCCTGACCTCTCTTCAGTCCAGGTCCTTGTCTTTAAAAATCAGGCTATTGCCACCACTGAATGCATGATTATTTCACATATTTGTCAAATTTGATTTTAACATTTGAGGAATCAAACTTACGTCACTCCTTTTGATAACTATTCTTCCCATCAACAGCTATCAACAGGAAAAGGACTATCTATTGCCAGTAACAATGCCTCCTTAGACAACCTATGCATTTCTCCTCATTTTTGAATGTCCTATTAAACAGAGAGCCAGGAGAGAGTACACACAAAAAGAACTGGAGAAACAAGGAAAAGTCCCATGATATGGGAGGACCACCACAATATGCTGCAAGGTTAATTTCTTGAAGAGAAAGGTGTAGCTCTAGAAGAGAGGCTGTACCCTTCCTGATGGGGACAGGAGGCTGACTGCAGGCTACGCATGTGGTACTGGCCGGAGCTAGAGTTGCACAAACTCAGGACGGAACGTAGTTTACTGGTGTGTAAGAATGAAATAGTGCACAAGACTGAAATAGTACACATTCAGCTGAGAGCTGGAGACCATTTTCTCATTATGAAAATCTGCTTCACTTCTGATGGGTTCTTTCTAGTTGCTATTGTAGTCTACAATGAAAAACGTATGATTAAAGAGCATTTCCAGTAATCATATCACTACTATATCAACACTTACCCTATTTTATTTATGAAACTGACATCCTCTCTATCTTCACCCTTAAACTTGACCAAAATTTCTGAACAAGAATATGGTAACATACTGACTTACAGTTTGTCTCTTTCAGCATTAAAGAACAGAAAGCTAGCTAAGGTAACTCTGAACAAACAATAACAGCAACAACAAGCTGGTTCCTCAGCACTCACTCTGGCCACTCCTCTGCAGACAACACTGTGTAGTAGGAATGGAGGAAATCCACCAGGCATAAAACAACAACCAGTCTCGAAACAACTCTTTTGTTGGAGGTAAAACCTGTTTCAAAAGCAACAGAGGGGAGGGAAAGGGCGCAGTTTCCTAGACTCCAAATAGGGATTAAAAAATATGACTTGGGCATATCAAGACTTGAAAGGCTCCACTGTGCAAAACTTCTCACCTCTTTTAGTTGATCAGCACTTCCCCACGATGCCGAGCGCTGATGTGATCTCTTTTCTGCTCCTTCTTCAGCCCAACAGCTAGGTGTCTGGAGAAAAAAAATATTGTACTGAATTACCCAGGTAAGAAAATTTTGGGCACAAATTATTTGTTTAATCTTTCTGCAATGTCAGAATCCAGGCATTATACATAAAGAATAAATTTCAGAATCTGATATGTAGCAGTAATAGTCTCAATATATAAAAAAAGAATACCGATAACTCAGTTTAAGGCTCTGTAAACTTGCTTTTAACAAAGGATGAGGACAATGAACATTACTGAAGAAGAAATTAGCTGCCTGACAACCACAAAAAAACCCTTACTTAACTACTTTAATCTCTGCTTCAGCATCCATTTCTAGTTTTCACCCAGTGAAACAGTTTAGAAAACCACATGACTAAAAAATATATAAACAAAAACTCAGAGACCAAAAGCCAGTATTCACTTTTCTCACCTGCGTTCCTTAGTTACTGTACCACATAATCAATTCTTTCTTGCTAACTCTGACTCAATACACCTTTTATTATTTTTGACCCTGACCTAAACAAGCAAACCACTAGGCCTTTTCCAGCCTTGTCTGCAAGCCTAGAAGGTTGGTAACAGTCCTCAGATGTAGGAGCTATAAAATTAAACCTGACTGAGAAGGGTCTAGAAGCCAGATCTGCACCTCCTCAGTTCATTCACTTCAAAACTGTTCTAAAATTGTGGGTATCCACCAGCATTTCCAAAGAAAAGAGTCACCATCTGTCAGAGGAACAATGGGGACTGTTAAAACCTAGAGTGAGTTTGGGGTATGAACCATGTAAAACTCAGGACTACAGACAAAAATTCATGAAAACAAAATGTTATCAGCAATTCTCACTGGTATTAGCTGAACCCTTAACAACAATACTGACTGCAAGAAATAAAACTATACCACTGAGAACTATGAAAATTTGGCAGAGGTAGTCTTCAGTGCTACAGGATCAGGGCAACGTCAGGAGGTCATCGCTGACACTTGCCCAGGGAAGCTGGGAGCCCACCCCAGCAGGCCAGACAGCATCAGGCATCCACCTCTTCCTTCTCCTTAGCCTTCACCCTCTCCGTGCGTGGAAGTCCAGGACCTCCACAGCTTTTCTTACTCTTGCTTCCTCTCCAGGATCTAGAAATTTCTGTAGCACCTGCACACAGAGGTAGCACCAATCTGCTAAGAAAGGAGGCTTGGCATAGCCTTGGAGAACACCACAAAAAGCAGTGCCTAGAGCTCCTCATTCTTGCTGCTCAGGGAAGCATGGTGGAAGCAGCTCCCTGGTGCTTGGAGAGTCGAACTACACATGCCACAGGTTGACACCATTAAGCATTGAATTTTAGTTTCAGGTCATAGGCTATACCATTAGAATCACAGGGCTGCTGTAGTACTATATGGCCTACAGCCAGTGCCAATATTTAACGTGCTAAGTCACTTTGTGTGCACAGGCCCACGTATCCCGTTGCTGTTTTCTGCCAGCTCTGCACTTTCTGCATTATTTTCTTCTCTGTTATTTTTATGCCACCAAGAATACAGCAAATGCCCAGCATGCTGTGTGGGTGACTAGAAAACGAAATGACAACCATTTTGAAAATCAGCTTTTATTAATTTTTTTCCTGCATGTTCCCAGGAAAGAAAAAAATCTTTATAATAAAGTTAGGGTTCTGTCTATTGATTACATGACTCTTTGCGTGAGTCTAGGGAAGAAGCCACAATGTAGTTATGAAAAAAAAAAAATTAACAAGAGTGAAGAGTTAAAGCAGCTATTTAAAACTATCATAAAAATACATGAGTCACTCAGCCAGGCAATCCACTACTCTTTTCCCTAAAAGCAGAGCCTCAGTGCCACACACATGCTACCTATGTGTACATTTACTTGCTCTGCATTTTAATGAAGTCATGCTCTAAATAATTACTCGTTTTTGCAGATTGGGTGCTTACCACCTTCCTGAAAATTCTCAATGGAAGAGATTTTACTACTTTCTAACACTTCTTAAAGCGTCACCATTATTTAAATGGCTTGCAGATTTAGAAAGCACTAAAGAAAATGAGGGGAAAAAAATCCCTTTTTAAAATCGTGGGCTCTCACAATTTATTACAATTTAATATCCAGTTTAAATTATTCTTTTCTGAAAGTGCTTTACTATACCCTGAGTACAGATGTAGCCATATACTACACAAACAGAAAAATGTCAGTGCAAAAAGAATTCTCTGAACATTTATGTTCCAAGAATGTTTTCTGAACACCACATTGCTCCATAGTTTAGTGAATAACTCCATAACAAAGCAGAGACATCCAGAAGTATGTACCAGGGATCACTACAAACTCACAGCCCTTCAACTACAGCTATTAAACAAAACAGAAAATACACTGAGTACCTAAAAAGTGTGAGTTTCCCAACAAGCAGAAAAACTTAAAACAAAACATACGCAGTGAGAGCATGCTGGCATTTTTTTTAAGCACAGATATGGATCCAAATAGGAAGGACTAAAACTAATAGCAACACCGAAGAATTTCATCAACATTGGTGACTGTTAGTAAGGAGGTGGAAACATTTATATTGCAGTCGATTTGCCTCAAATACACTTCAACACATGCTTTGACTTTCATTCAAATACTGTCCCTTGAGACAAGGATCACACACAGTTGCTTTCAATCTCTGGTAAATTGAGTCAAGTAACAACCTTTGAAAATATACATATGAGTATCAGGATACAGGGGGCAGGCTGTTTGTGTCCCTCACTTCTATTTGCAGTATTACATTACAAATACTGTATGATGTTCCTAGCACAGTACTGAACGCAAGCAATGTTGTATTAATGTGCTAAAATCAGGTAGAAAAAAGGAAGAAGTTAAAAAATAACATAAGCAGTTGCTAGACTATTACAGCAAGACAGTCTCTTCTTTAAACTCTATAAATTGCTGGTTCTCATATACTGTAACCCACACTATATGAAGATAAGTTTTAGTTTTGTAACCCCAAATCCTTATATTCAAACAAAAACTTTAAAAATAAAAAACCTTGTCACATTCAAACAAATTCTTTTTTGTAAGTTTAGCTGATATATAAGCACCTCATATCTCATTTGAATGTTGCAATTTACATCACAAATAAAATGGGGCTGTGCAGCACCTTGATATGCCACATTTCCTGAAAGTTGTTTTCCAATCTTTATTTACAGCTTCTGCAAAACATGCTTATCCACAGAAGCCTTTATTTGAAGCTGCTGCAAAGTGCACCCGTGTTAAATGTTTTAAAAAAAGAATGAAAGAAAAAGCCCTCAAAATTTCTGAATCATGATAAATGAGACCAAAGTTGCTGCATCTCAAGTCCAAAAGAAAGTAAGAGAGGTCACAGGTACTGTCTGTGGAGCTGGTAATGCTATTTCAGAGCTGAAACAAATTATTGTATTAAATATGAACTAAATAGGATTCTTCCTACAAGTTTATGTGAAGAAACTAAGATTTAAAACATTTTAGGACAAGAACCTGGAAAGCGTTAAGTAATGCATGCTTCAACTTCAAGAGAAGGACTGCTGGTATTTTGAAACGCAAAGGTTTACAGTCCCGGTCTCAGTTGACACAATGCTTAAAAAGCATGTGCACGGGATAGGGCGTGCTGAGAACACCACATCTGGTTGCTCTCCTCAGTCTTCATGTAAATCACAATCACCATTGTTCTAACTCATCCAACCTTGCAGAGATTAGCATTTCTTCCAAAGCGTCTGGTAATTCTGCCTTGATTTTCCATCCATTTCTGGGATATACACCTACATTCTTTCCACTTCATTTAGATCAGAATGACTGCACAGAGTACCAGCCTACCTAAACCTAAAATAAGACTGAATTACTCTAAACATCTCACATTTTATTGCCAGCCCTTCGCTCTAATTACTATATCTAGATGAACTAGTTCTGGGGGATGGGTGCAAAGATTAAGAACACCAGTCAATGTTTTATAATAGAGTTGGTAATGTTTGTGAAGAACTTCCACACTCAGAAGAAATGCAACAACAGCACTGGAAGATGAAGTCTAATCAGTCTTCACATGTTTCTAAAGCATTCAAATGCCCTCTAGAAATTTACAAAACAGCAATGCCCTAAGGAGTTAGAAATTAACTTGATTATAGGTGACTCCTCTTAAATTCAGTTAGGTAACAAGCATCTCTTTGTCCTTGTTCCCTCCCCACAAAGTATGTTGTTAAATAACATATGACAATAATGATAACTGATATATCAATTGAAAAAGCCTCCTGGTTTATGATGTCAATTTTTAAGCTACAGAGTTTCTAACCAAAAGAAAACAAAAAAAAAATTACAGGTGTGACTAATCAGAAGCAACTACATTAAAGCCCTGACCTACATGGAAGAAAAAAACGTATTTTAGCCAAGCATTCCAGTTTAATAACTCTGCATTATTCTTTAGATTACAAAGTAGTTCAGTAAAAATTCTGAAGTGCATTTTGCAAACTTTCTTCATTGATGTCTGCTTAATACATAATTGCCATATACAATGAAAACAGGCATATCCAAGCATCTTGGAATCCAGTTAAAAAGGGGTGGGGGGGGAGGAATCACTGAATCATACACCACTTGGACATTCATTATTTTCGTTGTATTATTCAGATTGAGAAAGATTAGATTGATTCATTTTAACTGGCGATATATTTGTTATGACATCAGCATCATATGTTTCTTCCTAACCTCCCTTGTTCAATTTCATAAAAACCTTTTCAATGATTTAGCTACTGCCAAATAATTACATTAATAAACTATGACGATTACCCAGCTCTTCCTGAAGATTCTGAGGTTAGACACAACCATTTCAACATAGAATTATTCCTCAAAGAGGGTGGAAATCCTTACATGTATACTACAAAGGAGAAGTATACAAAATTGCTTAATCAGTGCTCCTAACCCAGATAGAAGAAACGCTGAAGGAAGCTATACTGAATTTTAAATAGTCTTAATTAAAAATTTGAACTTTACCAATAAGGAAAGGGAAGTAGGACAGCAGAGGAATTTGGGAAAGGCATCACAAGGTATACCAACCTGTACAATAACATACTATAGTAGTAAGTTTCTTTGCATTTATGAAATATTTAAAACTGTACTAAATAAATTAGTTTATCTTCTATTATCCAAAACATGCTGCTCTTTGAAGTTGCTGCTAGTTGTATGCATATACACACACAAATGCATGAAGAATTCTGAGACATTTGGAATTGTACAAATGTCACAATATATGAAGTTGTAGTGTATTTTTCCAAAAGCAGATACAACCTCACTCCTCTTCAGTGTTTTCAGTCAAAACACTTTAAGTGGGAGCAACACGAACCATAGTTCCTATTCTCCAAAACGCAACAGAAACAAAAAACAAATAAAATTCCGTTTCTCTGTTTAAATAATAAGGTGTCTGCAGGGCTGTTCCTCACTCCTCTCTCTCCCAGCTGCTGTTGTGCAGCACTTTTTTCCCTATCTTCAATCTGCTCTCACAGAGGCACAACCAACATCGCTCACTGGCTCAGCTCTGGCCAGCGGTGCGTCCCTTTTGGAGCCGACTGGAGCTGGCTCTGATCAGACATGGGGCAGCTTCTGGAATCTTCTCACAGAAGCCACCCCTGTGGCCCCCCTGCTACCAAACCCTTACCACGTAAACCCAATACAGTTGTTGAGAACTTTTTAAAATACTGGTTTAATTTCAGAGAAAGAAGAAAACATTTTATTCATGAGCACTATGCAGATTCAAAGAACTTGCAATAAAACTCACTAAGGGTTCATCTGATCACAGTGAAGACTAGAAAATGACCTTTTTATTATTTTTTTTTAACTAGAAGAATTCTAAAGAACTTGGAACAGCCATAATCACCACCTTCAGGAAACTGCCAAAATTTGGATCTAAAATTAATGTTTGATTAAGGAAAATAGGTACCCTTGAAAGAGAAATAATTATTCCACCTACAATGTAAGTTATACTGAAAGTATTGTTCATGAGTTTAGTAGAAGTAAAACAAGAAGTAATTTATTCTCCATTGAAACATGCTTACACAAAAAAATGGTTTTATTGATTTTCATTACTTCGTTTTTATTGATTTTGTTTGTTACCATCTTCTACTCTGCTAAACTACCAAGCGTTAGTATTTTTAGCTACTGTAAACTGCATGAACTCCCTTGAGCTAAAGTGTTACTTAGCCAAGAAACATGAAGTAGTGGAAGTACTTGTGCTGGTACTCATGCAAAGAGCAAGGTTTTAATTTAATTTGCCATGCATGCATTCTGTCAACAACTGGGAACATATCCTTGGTTCTTGAAACTAGCTCAAACAAAAACATAACCAAAACATAACTCAGTAAATAGCATATGAGTAAGTTTCTCTACAAGCCTTCTTATTGAACATTTCACTTACAAAAACCTGGAAGCTGCTGTGCCAGTCACTATGCTCATTACATTTTATATATCCATGCAGTCCTGAGTAGTTAAATACACATTTTTCAACCCAACTTAAAAACTGCTAAATGCTTGGGTTTTATACATGCATAATTTGAATAAAAAGACATCAAACAATTCCTTGTTAGAAGACATCCACACAAATCCAAACGAAGCAACTTCCCCACATTTATTCCTTTGAAATAATCCTTCACCTTGTAATGACCACAATATTGCCTTTCCTCCCTGTTTCATTTGATTATGTTGAAAAGGTAAAACATTTTTTGTCCCTCCCTGAGCTTTGTTTCCGAAAGAGGCCAAGGGTGTCAGCCAACAGGTCAAATAACCTAAACACTTACTTTCAGCTCACTATGAAAGCTATTTTAATGCCAAATGCATGGAGCTCAAATATTTATAGAACAAGTTTGTTTCTATTTTCTGTAACTAGTAAAAAGGTTTGTTTGTGAATGCTTGAATATTCCAAATATTCCATTCATAACAGTACTTGGAAAGTTTGATATGGGTATATATGTTTTATGAAAGGGGGTTAAGAAATACAGTAACTACAAAGCATGCCACAGAAAGTCTCCTGAATGGAAACTGTGGTTTTAAAGAAAAAAAAAAAAAGATTTTCAAGACGTAGTAATGTGAAATGAAGGCACCTTGGAAGCAAATCCACTATTAACAGCTCTTTAGGTAGATCTTTCATGACAGCAAAAATGACTGCTTGTTCTTCTTTGCTAAAACTGGCTGGCTGGTTTCAAAATGAATGAGCAGAATATGAAGACAGCATTTTCTTAAAGAGTCCCATCACAACTGCCTGTAAAACCTAAGTTTCTTTGAACAAATTTTACTCATTTGATTCCCAAATTCATTAGGCAGGACTTCTGGATCATACTAAAGCTAAGAAATACATACAACTAATAGCTCTCCACAATCTACAAAGGCAATATAACCTTTAGAGAATTGACACAGACGTTTTTTTCTTTTCTAAGCTTTCTACCATTATCCTTCCCCCATCAGAAGACTTTGTGTTGCGTTACAGCACACTTCAAAGAGATGTGCAAAATCATTTATACATTCTAACTTGTCCTGAGAAATTCAGTATTACACAAAAGACTAAAACCTCAAATCAATTTAAAGAGCTGCTGCATTTGCTGTAAGCAGTGGTGACAGAATAGGCAACAAGTATGTTGCAAATCAATGGAAATAGAAAATTAACCAGAAACATCAACAGGTGAAGATACCACAGAAAAAAAATCCTTTATACCTTAAAAGTATCACAAGTATTGTTACAACATAAGCTTCCATGAAGAAAAATCTTAATGGCACAACAGAGTTAGAAGCAAAAAGTTAGGATGACAGAAGTAACTATCATTTTTTCTTTGCAGGACACCCATGATAACCATGGACCAGCCCTTGGATCACAAGAGCTAGACAACTGATGTAACAACCATTGCTACATGGCCCCAGACTAAAAATACAACCAAAGACATAGTTCCTTCTTTTTCAACTATAGTTTAGAATACTGAAGCTCAGATGACTTACTTCTTATCCTAATTAACACTACTGAAAAAACAAGAGTGTGACTTCTTTGCTAGGTATTTGGGTTTTCAGAATTACGTATTTTTTACCTGTTTGATGGTCATCATCTCTGTGGGCAACAAGCCAATGGGAGGAGGAGCTGGGAAAGCAGTGTTCACCTTCACTGCCAAAGAGTGCTGGAGTAATATGAATACCAGAGCAGCCTACCTGCCAGAGGATCCTACTAAGGACAGAGCCCTGAGGAGGATCCAGGAGTACTGGGACATAATCTCAGTAGCCTTCCCTTTGCAGCTGGTTAAGGCTCTCATTCTGATGTCTGGCTTCAAGAGGCAAATGTTCCACAGAGCATTTTTATTCGTATTTCTTGCTAGTAGTCAGCAGAGGGAACATCTCAAGACCACACTTACTCCCAGTTTCCTCTTCAGTTCTCTTTAGTGACAAGTTGATCAATTCTTCTCAACAGTAACCTTGCTCCTCCCCCAGCCTTTTAAGACCCATGGATTTATTACCACAATTTAGTAAAATCTTTAGTTTGTCAGCCACTACTATTATGGATTTTTTTTTAAATAACAACACTCAGCACAATTTTGCATATAGCAGCTTCAAAATGAACCAGATATGAGGCTGAGATTTAAACTTTTTATTTAGCCTCAACAGATCTGCGCACATACAGAAAACAACTTTTAACAATTGTTTTCTAAAAGCATAAGAATATTAACTATCAGTTGCATAACATGTTACTGAACTGACACTAACTGATTAAGAAAACAGGAATGTACCCTATTTTTAGGGCTTTATATTTATAACTAAGTGAATCCACATTTGTTTGGAATTAAGTGGAACTAAGCTTCCAGATCAGGTGATAAAAGTATAATCAGAAAGACATCAATTATATGAAACATCTCTGTTGTGTTGTTTTACGGCTTTTACCTGAGTAGATTTATCTTTCATACATGAAGGGTAGTGTACGTGGGGATCACGTGGCCACTGTCCTGTGAGGTAAGGTCCTGTAATTGTGTCCAAAGAAGAAGTTCGCCTTATGGTACCGGAAGTTCTGATTTGCTGGGATTTTGGCCTGTCCACTGTGGAAAACCAGAACAAAATCAACAAAAAAGTCAGGCTACATTTGACATGAAATGTTAAAAGCTAACTATGATAGTCAATGGCAAGAACATATCAGAAATCTTTGTGTAAATGTTAAGCTGAAAAGAATGCCATTACATCAAAGAAGATAACATCAGACAAAGGAGAAAAAGTACAAAAGGTAAATTTTAACAGCTACAAAAAACAATAACACAATGCATCCATATCTGCAAAGAACAAGGCTACTTATGCCATATGTTTTCATCAACAAAAAACAAAGCAAATTTAAACATGTTGATGATGCAACAAAGGAAAGCCAGGTGTGTAGAACAATAAAGCATAATATAGTATCAGTTTAGGATTTTTTTTTTTAATTTATTTTAAATTAGCTTGCTTAGCTTTACAAACACTAAAACACAGATCCTGACAAAAAACATGATTCCTAAGAAAATGCATATCAAGTTTCTCGCTCTCGTGTATCTCATTCCATATTGTTTACAATATCCCAATACAGGCCTCAGCAAGCTGGAAGTGTGTGATTGTGTATTTCTCCCTGACATAGCTCACTCAGGTCAAGGCAGCTACTATGTTTGCCTTCACTCATCACAGTACCTGCAATCTTTGACTCCTCCCTGTATTTCTCTCCCCATACACCTAGATCATGGAACACTTCTACATTTCATTTGGAAAGCAGAAAGTAGGGTGATTCATGAGATTGTTCTTTCCCACAGTGGAGTTTTATGGCATGCTCTCTGAATCGTCTCGCTTTGTCCTTTAGGCAAAATTACTTCATATACTCATTTTCTAGACTTTACATAAGCCAGCCTAAGCCCCACATTACAGCTACTGTCTACCTTGCTCACCCCCACTAAAATAAGTTTGCAAGTGAAATTACTATCAAAATAGTCACATGCTATGCACTGATCTGACCCACCAAAATCCTGTTCGCTGCTCAAAACTTGAGAGCAGACCTGCTAGTGTATTTCTGTGGCCAAACATGGCCCGTGACCTCCAAATGCATTTTCTCTTTGTACATAATCCAGAGCTGCTGAATCTCAAAAGGCAGATTCCATCACCAATGTTTTACATAGCATTAACATAATGATTAGGGTATAGCTCGCACTAATACAGCATGCTTGTAGTATGATATATGAACATATACGAGCTGCTGAAGCACCTCATTAACAACCCACTCTAGGTGAAGAGTTCTAAATAATGCCATGAATTGAAGTACAATGGTATGTGTGTATATATATATATATATATATGTTGGTTTTATATAATATAATTGTTTTGATTGCTTTGTTACTTATAAATCAAATCCCTACAGTTTCAAACATAGTTTTCAAACATATCCTCATAGGATTCCAATCTGGCTAAATTTGTGTTTTAAGAAAAAACTTTCAAACTACTAGAGGTGAAAGAGGCTGAAATCCAAAATAAAGATGACAAATTTTAAACATGAAACCAGCATTTACCTTTGCACTGAAAGAAGTACCTCAAGGGTGCATACATACAAAGCATTCTTCCAACCTTATGGCACTAAACTACTTCCCCAGGTAGACTGTTTTGAAAATTTCTCCTAAAGCTCCATTCACTAGCAATATATTACTCAGCAAAAATCTATAATGAAGTTGCTAAATATGTAAGTAGTTAGGTATGTTCTAAAAAAAAAAAAAAAACCACACCAAACAACAACAACAAAAAACACAAGTTAAAGACCATGCAAAGACAAACAGGCAGGACAAAGTCTGAAGATGGTGAAATAAGGATTACGCAAACTCTACCTTTGAAAACTTTACATTTAAGAAATATTATTAAAAAAAGAAAATATCACAAGAAAACACAAGCCCAAAACACACAAATGAAATACATACAACCAGAGAACGAACTAAGGTGTGTGTCTTGTCAGAGAAAAGGCAACAGCAATCCTAACATTAGTAACTCACAGAATTCCATTAGAACAGGAACAGAAACTAACACCATCAGAAGCTACTATATTTATATTTTTCCATGGTAATCTTGTAAGCGAACTGCAGGACACTATCAAATCCTAAAGCCAGAAGGAAAGTTCAAGTCGCAGTCTTGTAAGTCCTTATTACTCTTCAGTATTTCTTTGAATCACAGGAAATAAACTGAGGACACAATTTCCCAATTGTATAAACCAATAAATTAAAGCTACCGCTAACTTAATGCCAACTCTACTGCTATCTGCTCCTTCCATCCACCTTGAGACAGCATGAGCGCACATGTGAACCCATAGTGTGGTGATACAGCGAATTAAATATAAAGAAAACTACACCAAAAAAAAGTCATAAATATGCAGTTTTCACCACTAGAGCAGAGTTGGCAGAACATATGGGGCAGAAACAACCAGAGGGGAGCCAGGAGGAACAACAGGACTGAAGCAGCGCTGTTTTCTATTCAGTAAATGTTTCAGCTCTCATCCTTTTATGATATATATCCTTAGAACATAAAAAAATAAAGGACAAGGGATCCTACAAATTAGTATTTGACAAATATCCTGTATGGGAATGAATTTAAAGGTGACTGTATGCAGTGGAGAGCAGATTCGAACAGAACCACAACATGCTGGTTCAGATCAGCTTTAAACTGTTGTGAAACTACAAGCAACTTCAGGTCCTTCCCAAACATTAAAACTGCTCCCAGGATTTGTTTCTGAATCTTGCTTTTTCTCACTTAACCTCACTTTAAGTCTGGGTTCTTGCTACTCGAGGAGCTACTACAGAACTTTCACTTTTCCTGAAACTTTCATTACCAATTGGATTTTGATGCTACTATCATGAATATTTTTGTCCAGTCCCAATCACTTTCTCCTGATGTAATCCTCATGCTCTGGTTCTCTTGTTGAAGGAAAAAAAGTGCAGCAAGTACCTTCCAAAATCTGAAGCACTTCAACAACTCCTGAAGTTAGCCAACAGGCTTGAGCAATATTCAGAAATTTCTAAAATTACTCAAGTTTTGGAGTATACCACATCTGACAGCACTCAGAGGGTATGAAGGGATTTTACTGTAGTGGTAAGAAGTCAGAACAACTCTGTTTTCTTTTTCAGTGATGAGATGCTCCATCTCACAAGGAGCTCAGCTGTACCTTCAGAACAAGTAATCTTATGAACACAGTACTTAAGAAGCATAACATTACTTGAAAAAGTTAGCTATAAATTAGAAAAGCAAGACATGTGCACAGGAAGGCAAAATACTTCATGCATTATTTAAAGTATGCCACAGGTTTTAATGGTATGTATTTAAGGGCTATTGCTAGACCTTTCTAGTTCTAAATGATTTTACATAAAATGACACAAGGGTCCACTTGAATACTACAGCTGGTAAAATTCAGAGTGATCCTACCTCCCAGCAGGAATCAGCTAAAATAAACTGCACGAAATCATGGTTCTGCATGCTGCATCGACAGCCAAAAGAATTCTAGCTATACCACCTAGACTGACTGAAAAAAGGTTTCCATTTCTCTGCCAGCAAAATGTAATTTAGTACAACTAGCACATGACAGTTCTTTTGAAAAGGACATAGGGCTCAAATAAAACCATCTGCTACAGTTCTAAAATGAAGAGATTACCTCCCCAACCAACACAGATGCAGCTAACCTGCACATAATCTCCAAGCCATGATCACGGTCCATTTTAGCTTAAATCGTGTGCTCTGCCATGCATGCAATGAGGCAAGTTACCTGAAGAAGAGAAGCAAGACTGACAGCTAGCATTGGTACCATCATAAAAACTACTTCAGCTAAATCCACCAGAGCTCATTTGTCAGCACATTTTCTTCCCTCATCTCTTTCAGCAGCTAACAGACACAGCTCAAATTTGGCCACAGCTCTGCCACTCACATCCTTGCATGGATATATCCAGCTCAGAAAGACCAAAATTATCCTAGGGACTTCTCAGATGACACAGATTCTTCTCAAGTTGATTGAAAAACATGAAAAAATTAAACTCTTTCTTCCCTAAAACTAACAGTATTAGTATTGTCATCTCATTACTGATGTCAGCTAACTGCAACCCTCTTCTACCAAAAGACTAGATAACATTCTCACACTAACATCTCAATCTTTTCTTGAAAGCTCATCTGTAACTTAAATGACTTTACTCAAGAAAGTCAAGTCATGACACCATGAAGTATCAGTACAGATTTCCACAATCCAGGTGCAATAGTTTCATGAGATCCTGCTTCTCTTCAGTTTGATAGTATTTGATAGTTTGATAGACAGTTTCAGTTGGTAGATGGTAGATGAGGGAAGGGCTGTTTATGTGGTCTACTTAGATTTCAGTAAAGCCTTTGACACAGTCTCCCACAGTATTCTCCTGGGGAAACTGTCTGCCCGTGGCCTGGACAGGTATACTCTTCTCTGGGTAAAGAACTGGCTGGAGGGCCGTGCCCAGAGGGTTGTGGTTAATGGAGTTAAGTCCAGCTGGCGTCCCGTTACGAGTGGTGTCCCCCAGGGGTCGGTACTGGGGCCTATCTTGTTTAATATCTTTATTGATGACCTAGATGAGGGGATTGAGTGCACCCTCAGTAAGTTTGCAGACGACACCAAGTTGGGAGGTAGTGTCGATCTGCCTGAGGGTCGGATGGCCCTTCAGAGGGATCTGGATAGGCTGGACTGCTGGGCTGAGGTGAACGGGATGAGGTTTAACAAGGCCAAGTGCCGGGTCCTGCACTTTGGCCACAATAACCCCATGCAACGCTACAGGCTTGGGGCTGAGTGGCTAGAAGACAGCGATGAGGAAAGGGACCTGGGAGTGTTGATCGATGCAAGGCTGAACATGAGCCGGCAGTGTGCTCAGGTGGCCAAGAAGGCCAATGGCATCCTGGCCTGTATTAGAAACAGTGTGGCCAGCAGGAGCAGGGAGGTGATCATCCCCCTGTACTCAGCTTTGGTGAGGCCGCACCTCGAGTACTGTGTTCAGTTTTGGGCCCCTCACTACAAGAAAGACATCGACGCCCTGGAACGTGTCCAGAGAAGGGCAACGAAACTGGTGAGGGGTATGGAACACAAGCCTTATGAGGAGCAGCTGAGGGAGCTGGGATTGTTTAGTCTGGAGAAGAGGAGGCCCAGGGGAGACCTCATTGCACTCTACAGCTTCCTGAAGGGAGGTTGTGATGAGGAGGGGGTCGGCCTCTTCTTTCAGGTAACTAATGACAGGACTCGAGGTAATGGCCACAAGTTGCGCCTTGGGAAATTTAGATTAGATATCAGGAAAAACTTTTTCTCTCAGAGAGTGGTCAGGCACTAGAACAGCCTGACCAGGGAGGTGGTGGAGTCACCGACCCTTGCGGTTTTTAAGAAGCTCCTGGACAAGGTGCTACAAGATATGGTTTAGTAGCTTAGTGGGTAGTATTGGTGACAGGATGACAGTTGGACTAGATGATCTTGAAGGTCCTTTCCAACCTTGTGATTCTGTGATTACTGATATTCTGCAGAACCTCCTGGTTCACCTTCAGAGCTATTAGTGAAATGCGTCCCAAGCTTAGGTCTTATTGGCAAGAATTTCAGATTTTACTGAGGAAGTCAATACTAACTTCTGAAGAATTTTGTCCAAATATACTCAAAACATGAGGCCTGCAAGACTCTTGAAAGGACTGTTGGAGTGACTTGATGGACATCCTAGTCTGCTTAGGACTCCTTCCAAAAGCCCCAAAGTCAGAGTTCAGTTAGTCTGACTAGAAGGAGATGCAGAGACTAGAAATCAAGAGGAAGGAGAATCAGGTATGGCTGGGACATTCCTACTAGAGACAACAATAAACTTACAACAATCTATAATACCAATGACTGAGAAGTGCCTATGTGAATCCCCTTTAACTAATGAAGTATGTGGGAACAGCACGGGAACAGAAATCGTAAACTAGAAATAGAAAGTTGAATATTAACAAATGGTGATCCACAGCAATTACTGAGAATGATGGCCCAACACTTGGGTCATGGTTACCACAGCAGCAGCTGTTCATGGCTACCCAAAGCATTTCTAGTCAAAATTCCCCTCTTCTGTTACACATTCTACAAGCACGAAAAGGCATACATCTGCTCCTGCTTATTTCGGACCATGATTCCTCAAGTACTACAGAAGTCAGATAGAGGAGGTACAGTCTTTGAAGAGACTGACTGAGGGTTTTTGATTTTTTTTTTTTTTAGTTTGGTTGGTTGTTTTAAGTGAGTATATATTGATACTATACTTATTCCTGAATGTATATTTGATGGGTATTTTCCACTTTGATTGTGAAGGTAGATGGACAAACCAGTGCATGTTTATTTTTAGAACTTATCTCTATGACACTGTGAAGGAAAGGATCGAATAATGGGGATTTAGAGGCTGCTCAAAAATAAATTTCAATCTTCATTCTCAAGAAGTCTTTTCTCCTATAACTGTATACAAAAATCTCTCACGAAAACAAATAGAGAGAGATTTGGGGTCCCTGAAAGTTTTACTCCACAGGATAGATCTATTAGCTCAAAAGACATTTCCCATTTGCCAGTGACTGACTTGTTTCTGACCCAATCTGCAAACTTGCTGAACTACTCTATTAACTGTTCAGAGTGGTGCAGAACACCAATGAACATACTGTTTGCCACATGCTGTTCATACAAAATAACCAAAAATAGGATTTTAAATAGTAACTCAAAACCCCCCACCCTAACATGCAACCGAATGCATAAAAATATGAATTTTAAGCTATTGCAGTCTTCCTCCTATAAACGAACAGCTTAATTTCATTAATAGCTTAAAACAAAGCAAAATAGTATTTTCAAACATTTAAAATACACTAGTGTTTTGCTTCTACAAGAACATCACAAGACAGTCATTTCAAGTTACCTCCTGATACATCAGCAAAAATACTGTAATTTCAGCTCCGTAAAATGTCTGCATTACATGCACCACATTGTTTTTGATCCAGTTTTATCAACTTCAGAAACTATTCTAAAGCCTCTATTTTTAGAAACTGAGACAGAAGATGACTAAAAACGAAGGGGGATTACATTCTGAAGTAACTGCTCTAAATAGATTGATACAATTCACTCTGATTTCTTCTCATCATTTGTAATACTGAGTTGCAAAAAAAAGCAGGCACAGAACAGCATCACGACCTAACCAAGGCTCCAACAACCAAACTGGACTTACCAGAAGAAAGCGGTCCACAGGTCTCCAACCCCACACTTGCCATCCAAAATAATCCAACAGCTAGAGTGCCCAGTCGATAAAGGAGGGTGTACACATACGAAAGGTGAGTGAGGGCAGCCATAAAAGAGAAGAGGCCCTCAGAGATCCAGGTCCATGAACAATATGCTTTCTACATCAAGGATTTTTCAGGGGAGGTAGGAAAAAAAAGACAAGAACCATTCTCCCACATGAACCACTTTACAGTTAAGTAGTTAGGTCAAACTCTTTTGTGATTCACGAGGCTTAGGAGAATTCAAACTGTACTATATGAAATACCAAGTCTACCAATATAAGAGGTAGCTTATACTGAGAAAGAACACACACACACACACACACAAAAGCGCCACAAAAACGGCTTGCTTTTTCAAAGGATAACCGTAGACAAACACCCACAGTAAGAAATCAATTATATTGAATTATCTTTTATAGCCATGACTAAGGAGCCTAGAAAGGCAGGAGGTATTCTGATCAGTCATTGAATCCAGCAGGTAGATTATGGCATTTCCTTTCATCAAGGCTTTATGCACAACTCTTCAAGGAAGTATAACTCCTTCCATCTATCTGCACAGTAAGGCACAGTGCTCAGAGCCCTGGAATAGATACCCAGAGGAGGAGGCAGATTTGAACGAACCTGTGGGCACATGAATTTCTTTGGACCTACAGTTGACTTAAAGTCTTAGTTTTCTACGCATATGCGTTGAAACGTGTTCTCTGCCTCGCGTCCCTATTTCACCTAATTACAGGTCAAGTAAAAAGTGACTTACATGCATGTTTCAGAAGTCAGATTTTGTTGAGAGCAAAACTCCCGCTCAAAATCAACATTATCCTGAGAGATCAAGCACAGAAAGCAAGCTCTAATCTGAGTAAGAAAAGCAAACAAACTATAACGAAGAAAGTTTCAGCCTTCTAAAGCTAAGTTATTCTTCTAACAAAGATTACAGCAGACATGTATAGGACCTGTACAAAATGACTAAGCATTTAATATCACAAAAACCTGCTTCGTTCAACAGATGTAACCCACACATTTGTACTCTAACAGGACGCTGGAAAGTGGATAAAACCCTAATTTAAAACTTCTCAGATTTTTATGCATTTTAGATTTTTAGAATATATTTTTCTTTGTAAGGTTATCACTTCAAATGTAAATAGCATGAAAAGACTTAGTATCATTTAATAAAATGAAATATGTCAAATATATTCCTACTTTAAAAAGTTAAAATAAAACTGATTGGAGCTCAGTAGCTAAGCACTTGGGAAACATCAAAACCAACCATTAAGTGCTGGACACTTCTGCAGTTAAAGGGAGAATATTTTCTTCATTTTGTTTCATTAATTTAGATCAGTTGAATGATAAATTTACCTAATATAGAGAAATAAACCAGGAGCTAAAAAGAGCATTAAAGCTGTTTTTTCTACTTCCAGTGTACTAAAAATTAAAATCTTGAATGAAATTACAAATTTATGCAATTAATTCAGTTACTAAAGATAATACTACCTTTGTGGAATAAACTGGATGACTCTGAAGAGATGTTTTTGTTGTTATAATGACAATACTTAGTTTAATAAAATGCTTTAGAAAAGTGAGGGGTTTGTACGTCTTTAATTCCACTTTCCTTCAAAATGCAGCCAGACAATTCTGAATTAAAAAAAAACAACAACAAATTTTCTAAAGTCAGAAAACGTGATTTACCACTTTCACAATCAAAACTCACAAAGAACTGTTATCAATGCATGGCAGACTATACAACACCATCATTCCGATCACCAATGCCAAGAGATGGAAAGCGTCCTCCTAGCTAAAACTAATTATACTAAACAAGAATAATACTTTCTTCTGAAAAAATACTGAAAAATAGAAATGTAAAACCAGATTAGAACTGCTTTCTTAAAATGTGGAGCACCAAAACTGTGCAGTGTCTGAGAGAGTGTCTCAGCAGGCCCCCATGCAGGAGGTTGCTCATTCCTGCAAGACCTGACCTGTGCCCAGTACTTTTTCAGTCACTTCATGCCAGCTGTTTGAGATCCCACCATCACCCAACTCCACCCTCCAGCATTTTCAAATGACTTGCTCCCACTTAGAGGAAAAGATAGTCTGCAAAAGCGCAACCTCACACGCATAAGCATCCATTTCATACTTTGAAATCTCACGTTTTCTGTTATTTCAATTCCCAAGGTCCTTCAACTCTTGCTGCATAATCTTCCTGTGTACTAATTAAACCTCCTGAAATTCATCAAGTTTCATTTTGAAATTTGCCTATGCAGATAAGATCTACTTCCTGAGTACGAAATTATTTCTCCTACAAAAACTACCAGGTTAGCATGAATGAACAATCTGGAACTCTCATTTTGCACTTCAATGTTTCTCACTGCTTTCCAGTATCCCTTAGGATTTGCTCCAAAGTTTTAAACTCTGAAGTTTACATAAAGCAGAAGTTAGACCAATAGATCTCTATATTTTAGAACTGGACTCAGCATTTTCCACATTTTAAGAATACAAGCACTGTATCTGCTCTTCTCATATCTATACTCGAATACTATCATCTCCTATTCAGAAGACTGCTTTAGGAAGTCACAGGTAAGTGTGAATTTCTGAGTAGGCTTTTCTAGAATCCTGTAAAAGAAACTGACGATTAAAATCTGTAATCTGCATCTATCACAGCGTGGTAATTTCTAATTCCAAATAACTCTCTCCCTCAGGCTTCCACTTTGTGTCTGCTTGAGTTAAAATCACTGCCCTTAGTGAAAACTGATTACCTACACTCCACATCAGTGAGAACAACGCATTGAATAAACATCTGTGCTATTTCCTCTGAGATTTTTGCTACTATTCCTTGGAGTCAGTTTTGAATCAGTAAGTTCCAATAATCCAACCCTGGATCATCCTCTTTTTTTTCTTGCTACAAAATGGCTCCAACTACTTTTTCCCTTATTCTTCTATTTGCATGTTTCTGTTTTCAGTCTTGAAGTGGGCAAAGACTAAGTCTGTTAGGGTTTTACCAATTCTCAGCTCAGACTTTTTGATCAGTAACGTGACTTGCTATTTTCAGTTCCTCATGCTGTTTCTTTCAGGCTCTCCACTAATTCCTAGCAGCCTTTTTGAAATAAGTGTCCATGCAATCAGATCGTCAGGTTTTACTGATGTTTGAAAGTCTCCAGTAGTATTAATATTTTTCATTAAATCAGATTCTCTCCACATTCATTAGAGCCACCTTGTTCAGCCAAATTTCTCAAACTATTTCCTTCTGAAATCTGGAACTTTACTCCAGCCTTATGTGTCATTTACCTCCTTGTAGGATATGTATTTTTTGTTTTTCTGTATATGCATGTAAATTTGGACAACTAAAGCAGGTCTAGCTGTAGAAAACTAACATTTCCTAACATCTACTGTATATACAGCGCCAGTACATCCATTTCTTCTGTTCACCCACATTTTGAGTTGTCAGACTTAATAACCTCTATCTTTAATTTGATCAAAGTCGGTTTCTGCTTTAATTCTTCTTGCAAACAAAAGATGCCTCCACATCCTCCAACTCCATATTAAAGGTAACACCACTAAATAAAATCATGAGTCCACAAAATAATCTTAATAGGCTAATTCCTTCTTTAAAAGTAATTGTCGTAGATGTATACAACAATTTTACAATGAGTTATTTTAAACAATACATGGACTGCATACTTCAATACACAACTTGGTTTGAAAGTATGAGTTCTGTTTCTACAGTAAAACTCCCAAAGATTATTTGGATCTTCTGGGTGGACAACCTCCTGAGCTGGATATGTATCTCCTGTCATTTCACCTAGGAAGATTACTGACTTTCAAACATGCATGTTGACTTTTTTTTTTTTTTTTACACAACAAAGATCCACTGAAGGTGAAATACTAGAAAAATCAGAGGATTAGAAAAAGGATGTGTAATCCACTACCAACCGCCACAATTAAGTAAAGAGAGCTATCAGTGAAGAATGAAATTTTAAGTCCTTGAACTGAAATTTATTTCTGTGAAAACAGCTTCTCTCTTAACCTGGCAGCTTCCCAACTTCTGTGTAAACCTAACTTTTATTCTGCATTCTTCAGCGTTAGCTGATATTTTTAGAGTCACACTGTTCAAAGTCTGTTCCGGGACACCCAGCATAAATACGGGTTCAGCATAAATACGGGTTTAATTTTTAGTGAACAAGTCAAACTCTCCATTACTTTGAAAAACAGAAAGTTAAGATATCCTGTATAACAGAGACTTTGAATAATATATGACATGCTGGATGTGGAGGTATACACCTCACTGCATAGAGTCAACACTGCACAGCCACTCGGGTTTTGCGATGTACTTTCCAGCGCTCCAGACTCCAGAAAGACTGATCAGCTGACACGCAGTACTGAACTTAAGCTGACTCTGTGTGTGACAGCTGCACTCACTAAACCCTTCCAGAGCACAGACCGCACCGGTACCTGCTATACTCATCAGCATCGTCCAGTCCCACCAGCCTAATGAGCTGTGCCACGATGCGTGGAAGGGGTGATACTGAGACTATGTTAAATACCCACAGATCTGGCAGAGCCACTCACAGGCTCCTCTATGCTGTATGTCTCAGTGGCCTGAGTTCTGGCAACACAGTGCAAAATTGTAAAGGTTTATCCACCAACGTTTCTGATCTGGCACGGGTTATATAGTACGGCACTTCAACTAATGAAAGCAACTGTACCACTACCCCTGGAAGCTGTATGTTCACAGACTTGGGCATTTACATCTGCACTTACGTAAACTACTCCCGAACAGCCGATGACTGACTACATGTCATACTTGGAAGAAGTGGGGTTTGGATTTATGGACAAATTTCTGCTGACTAGGATTAACAGAATTAGCTAGTGATCAAGAACTGAACAACCAGAAATTGATTTCTGGTAAGAACACATTATTTCCGGATCACAGTTTGGCTTCCAAATGCTGACAGATGTCAACAGAAATTGTCAGTTTTGAATTTTTTGGTACTGCAACCTAAACACCTACATTAATATGTTTAGGCTTTTCTAATCACAAAGCCTTTAAAAAAATGTATGTATACAGCTAGCCAAACTTCACAAGGTATTTATACCAGAACAGGCACTGTACACCAAAACACCAGAGATCAAAAAGCACAAGATATAACAATACCTGTTTTGCCATATAAGCACTCTACTTGTCCCATGCAACCATCTACACTGCGTATGCTGAGAGCTCTCTCTATCCTCAGCTGGATAAGCAAGAGCATGGTGTACTCCAGGCATCCCAAACCTCACATGACAAATAAAGCCCATACTGGACTTTCTTGCCACTAAGAATAACGCCAAGTGGCATAACCAGGTTATCAGGAAGGCTTTGTGTTCACCTGCAGAGGAACCTGGTGGCCACACAACTTGGTGGAGCCAAACCACCCTGCACATTATTACCCTGAAAATGCCTCGGTACACTGTTCACAGACTAAGGCAGAGATAATTCAATTGGTTCACAACCAAGTGGTTACTGTGACTGAAAACACTTTCAGAACACAGATTTATACTTACTAAAAATATAATAATAATAATTAAATCTATAGTTAGAGAAATGAGTTTCAAGTTCATAGTATGAATGCAAGTGAACTTGCAATGATCCATCAAGCCAGTTGGATAAGTGAATTAATTCTTGAAATTCAGAAATGTGTCTACGACTATAATCTCCTTGCTTAATGCCTGGTGTGAGAATGTGGGAAAGAAGGATGAACCTAACCTTCTTCAAATGTGTGACTTATACAGTTCAAGGAATACGACAGCTGAAGTACAGTCTAAACCAGAATCATAATGCAAGACAGTGAGAAGAGGATATTCTACAGTAGGTTTTAGATAACTAGAAAACTGTGACAGAACGGCTATCGTACTGTTCTTAGTCACCACTTTTCTGAGCAAAATACAAGACATTCTTCCTAAAGAGGAAATAAAACATGTAGTTTGGGTAAAACTAGTTTCAGGTTGTGCAAAACAAATGGCACAAAAACCTGTGCTGTTAATTACTCATTTGTACTCAATTCAGAGAATAAAGTCTATTTCAAAGAGTAACTCTCAATTTAACAATAATAGCAGTGAAAGTTAAATCCTTATAAACAACAACTGTGTTATTGTTTGTTGTTAAGGCACACGCAACACTCAGTAAGATCTAACCAATACAGTATTTAGATAAAATTTGGCATAAAAGTTTCAAAACTCAAGCTCATAACATTTTAAGATCTACTGAGAAGCATCTACCGTCTCCAAAGTAGCAATATCTGATATGGAAATCTACTTAAGAGATCTACTACTACAAAAAATGAAAACTTTTAATCACAACCGTCCTCCATTTACCCAAGACAAACAGGTTCAGTTCATCTGTATTTACAGATTGGTTGTGCAGGGAACAGCTATTGCTTGAGAGCAGACACCCACACCTTCTACTTTTTTCCAGCCAGAGAAAGCTGATCTATTTTTAACAGTGTGATAGTCATTATTTTGGTAGGACTCAGGAGCCATGGCTCATAAAAAGTGGAGCAGGTACCAAAGAAGCAAGGAAGGTGAAGAAGAAAAACGTACAGAACTTGACAAAGGCATTACTGCAAGGCTAGAGATAGCACACTGAGGGCACTCCCCGGCACAGCCCCGCAGCGTTTCCTTCCCTGAGAAAGGTTTCCAGTAGCTAGATGCCCTCTTCTGTCTTACCCAGAGCAGCAGACAGTCTGAGCAGAGTCATCACTTGTCACCAGACAGCCCACAGGGGCCACACAAGGGAACAGTTTTGGTCCCAAGTCCGTATTCACATAGCTGGGAGAGAAGGAAAGGGTTCCCAAGAGAGCAGGCATTTCACTTTCAGCCATGGGTGCGTACTTCCCATGGATGAGATCCTACCTTCAGAAAAGTAAGAGTTGAGAGACTAACTCGCTGTGCTAAAGGATTAATATTACATACTATCATGACACTTCATGTGATACCCATAGTGCAGAAGTCTTGAGCTGTGATCCCTTTCAGTACCTGTCAGTCATTTTCAAGCTTTGGGATTTAATTTCTGATTCAAAAATAGTCATAAGAAATCATTGCTGGTGAACTTCAGGGTCAAATTAGGAAGGAAAAAAATAAAGCATAACTGAAGAACAATCTAATTTTTTGGAAGAAGTAAATAGATGCTTAATACATGTAAGGGATTAAAGAAAAATACTCATGTTCCTTCACTGTAATCTCTCATTCTCTTCATTTTGCAATTGCCCACACCTTGAAAATGGTGACATGAAGGAAAAGGGGATAATCTTAGACTGAAAGTTGTCATGGATGTATCCCTTCTAATGGTGAGATACAAGTATTATTTTACTTGCCTAAAAATGCCTTAGGCCATTGTTTAGGCACTACAGGTTTATACAGGAGGCAGTGTCGAGAGTAAGAGAACTCCATGTATTTAAATATTAACATTAAAGCAAGATTATCATTGTTAACACAGTTAACTATCTTCAGTCTAGAGCAAAATTTTCCTGTTACATACCTTTACTACAGGGTCCTTTTTTCATCAGTAAATGACATTTTTCAAGAATATACTACTCAGTGTGTTAAACTCTACTATATTAACAACTTTTGTTGAACATATGCTAAATCCATGGAGAACTAACTATTGTGTCAAGTGTTGGCAACGCTTTTCTCTACGGAAGACAGTGCCAACTGGTTTAAACAGGAACTTTCATTTTCCACTGTGAAGAAAAACTATTACCCTCTTCAGATGAAGATAATTACTCAATGGATAAAGTACCATAAAAAAAAGTTTTTCAAATATTCACAGACTGAAACACTAAGGAGCATATACTTTATTTCCAATAAGTTTCACATTGTTACAGCTATTTCTTTGAACAAAAACTTCAGAATTACTGCATCAGTCGTATCTTTTTTTTTCCGTGATTATATCTGGAGTAGTAGCATAAGCCCCGTTTTAAAAGTAACTAGCTTTCCACTGTCAATTTTAGCAATATAGGAAAGCTCAACAACTCACAGTGTGTCAGCCTGCATTTGGCAAGCACTGACTTTTTCATAAGATTCTACCATAGATTCTCTTGATCTACCCTACCTGAATTTTAAGATATAGCCTCCGTTCAACCCACCACCACCCTTGGAAAGAAGAGGACAAAAAAAACGGGAATCATGAATTTTAGAAATCAAACTTCAGTATTAGGCACTGTTTTACTATGCATGGATGTTGGCAAGTATCTTCAGTTTTGTCGTATGTAACATACTAATATTTGCGTATTCCCAAAGAATAAGAATTAAAGGTTACGTAGCGATTTAAAAGAGATATATACATAGACTTGATAAGTTCACTTTTGCATAGGTCAAGGGGAGGGAGTACTTTCTTAACAACTAATGCCTTGCTACAATATCATGCAAGTCCATTGGAGAAAATACCTTTCCATTTTTCTTTCCTGCAGTCGTGTTAACACCTGAAAGAAGCATAGCTAATTTGTCTCATGATGCATTTTTTTTTCAAGGACATCTAATAAACTATTCTTATTTGAACTGACGATGTTAGAAATTTAACTAAAAAGCCTTTGACTTTAAAACAACTGGTTCAAATTTAGCCAGTGTCTTTTATATCACCATATTATATTCCAGCTAAAGCTATTTTGGGAAGAGAGAGGGACAAAGCTGGAGCAAAACTGTTTTGGTCATACAATTATGGGAATACTGCTATTATTCAGGCATCAGGAAATAGGAAGCGTCACAAAAATTACTTCCTTACCTACATTTGTTAGAAATAAAGGAAAGATCTTCTTGATCTCTGGTATAAATGCTTATGATGCCAAAATACTGGATGGCTTTAATCCAGGATGTTAAAACAGTTCTACCTTTTGAAGTCTGAATTTACTTTTTAAATACCAATATCCCTTACAAGTCAGTAGATCAGCAGTATTGTCTGTCCTACCCTTCTCCTCACTCCACTGGTCTTTAATCTGCCAGCATAACTACAGATATACACACTTATTACTCAGACCTGGGTTATGCAGTTGGTTTGCATCTTTTTTAATTCCTCTCAAGTGTTGACAACACTTCAGGAGTTATTTTAATAAGATATTGGGAACCCTTAACAGCCAAGTTGATTACAATATTTTTCACATGTCCTTAAAACTAACCAAGTAACCTTTGCCTCAAATCTTCTATGGAAAAGAGTTTATATAAGCTCCTTAAGTGAAAGTTAGAAAAATACTGAATAGAAAAATACTGAAGCACCACCATAGTTAACATTAACAAATCAAAGCATTTGATGAAAGCAATACTGAGCTTCAATCATACAGATGTCATTTACACATTCCCTGTACACAAAACATCACATACCATGTGAAAGACAAACTAAACAGGAAACCCACTCTCTCATATTAATACAAACTGCTTTATATAATAAGAGAATCTACTGATTTTATCCAGGTAACGCAAGAAAGAAAACAACATGCAAAACATAAGTGTTTACAAGTAATAAATTTTGTTTGATCATTTCAAAGTCTGTTGGGTTTTTTTGCATTGTTATTATTGAATTGTCCTTTGTCATAAACCATGCTGCTTCGCATTCTGTTGACATTACATTTATGTTATCAGAGAGGTCCACATATTCCTTCTGAGAAAACCATGTTGTTACATTCAACCACTTTTTAAGTTGCCAGCTCTCTAAAACATGAATATAGGCTATAAAAATGTATCTATGAGTAAGGAATGACATTTAAAAAAAGAAGGAAGGAGTAGACTCGCACGTTGCAGGTTTGTCCTATGGGATCAGAAGTCATTCCCCTCCTTTTTTCCTACTTATTTAGCATCTTGAGAAATCATGAATGCTGTGTACTAATGTCTTCCATTCAGTATCAATACTAACCAAATACTGGCATCAATGGTTTCTTAAGAACTACAAATCCCCAAATTTGCTTAAAGAAAATACCACATTCTTCAAGTTTCAGTTCTAAGCAGAGTATTTTGCTGCAGAACAAAAACATCTACAGCATCCCAGAAAGTAGGAAAAGAAAAGATGACGACAGGAGAAGAAACAGCATGCTGCTTTCATTCATGTAGTAGTGATGTCAATGTCTGCAATGGTAGCTGCGCTGACCTGTAGAGGCTCAAAGCTGAAGTGTTTTCACAGAATCTCATTTACGAAAAGAACCTCCGGCAAATCGCTAAAATATCCGCAACAAAATAGCTTGGTAGGAGACCCAGTTCAAAGAATCTATACTGGAAAAGGCTGAAAAGAGGTGGGGAAGGGGCAGGTGCCTTAAGATGAGAAAAACATCTATCCATCAGAATCATAAGCAGCTTCCAGCACAAGCACATTCGTGAAACAATCTAAGTCAGACTGCAGAGCCAAAGACAAACAGATCTCTTGCACTGGTAAGAAAAACAACAGGATTATACCTAGAGCATAAGCTTACATTTTGCAGCAGTGAGAAATGTTTTTAAAAACTGACAAAAAAAAACTTAATCAAGTAGCTTCCCCAAGACTTGCATACTGATAACAACTATAAATAGCTAGAGTAGCACATTGTTTAACAAGCTGCAGCAAGATGCTCCGTGTTTGAAAACAGAATTTTTTTTCCCCAAGTCCTCCATTATTACTGCAGCAGTCCTTCAGTCCACCGATCAATTTTCTATATACTACTGCCACCGTATACACTACAAACATCATTTTCAGTACCTATACATCATGTATTAAAATGATGGGAACAAGCAGGGAAACAAAGACAAAATCCTGCTCTGTGGCATGCAACCGTATTCCAAATTGTGTAAAACAGCTCTAGATTGGGGGGGTGAAGGGGGGGGTTCAATAACCTTTTTTAATTTGCAAGACTGATGAAACAGGGTACCTTATTGCCCTAACCTGCTAGAAAATGGTGCCTGTATTTCTGTAAAATAAAGCTGTTGACGTGTGCAATTGTGGTCATTATTAGGGCGATCACGTTGTTTTCATTCATTCATTCAGGATTTGCTGGAGGATGTCAGCTTCTGCAGCAGCAGCTGGCTTGACCTGGGAGGTGGGGGGGGAACAAATTCCTCACAGCGCATACAGATTACAGGGTGGATTTCTTGTTGGACCATTTATGATTTTATACGTTGCACTCATTAAACAAAATCAGGCTGTATATGCTGCTAACGTGGTTCACCAAGAGGCAAGTTCAAACAAGTTTAATGACGGAAAAGTCATTCAGTACTAATTTATAGTCTGATTTATTAAGGCTAAAATAGCCCACAGATGAAGATGACTAAAACCACTTTCTAAAATTAAAATTCCCCCTCAAACAAAAAATTCACATGTAATAATGAAATACTTCATGGCGTTGCAGTGTTCTTCCTCGCTTGCAGGTAACTGCCCACATTCCTCCTTCTCCAATACACCTTAAGTGTAGACTTTCATATTTTGCATCACTACAATGTTTTGCACCAGGTTCCCATAATGAAATCATTCACAGTATTTGTCATCAGCTTCAGAGTTAGCACTAGCCATATGCACTGAATTATATATATATATTTTTATTTTGCCTATTTTCCCAGTAGCATTTTCCAAAGGTTAAAGAAAAAGGAAAATAGGAAATTTACATCTAATATTTCATACAGTGGAGAAAACATGACATTAAATTTTTAAATAGAGCTTGAATGAACCAAAACCACTGAAGACCAGTTCCATTTTAAAGCACGCAAAAACTTCTGCAGGAATATATGATCTTTTCGAGAAAGAAGTTATGCAGTATTTCTGTTCCGATTATAACATAACAAATTTGGCCATCTGCATAAGCACGAATATAGTGTAAATTAACTCCATGCATAGGTGGCAGTGACGTGTTGCTCACTTGCAAAATGCTGCCCATGTCCTAGGACCATTCTGATTACGCAGATCTGAAGTTACAACTGCTACAGATTGTAAGGATTTACTACACATTTAAGACTGAAAGGGGGAGGGTTGGGGAGAAGGTAACAGATTCCATTGCTACACAACACGTTGGCAACCAGCACAGACCACGATTTGCCACAGAAACGAAGCACACAGACTTGAGGAAAAGACAGAACAAGTGAGGGGTACTGAACCACATAAAGCGTTCCCAGGAAGAGATAATGCGTGATACCTGATAGCTACAGCTGGGTAACATAAAAAGTGCATTTAGTCTGATTCATTCAACTGCTAGAGTGATGGGGGAGGTAAGATGGCCACTGCCACTTTAACACATTCAATAATTTAGCAGACAACCTGACACAGGTTGAGTCGGACTTATCAGAAATCAATTTTACATTTTAAACTTCACAGGCCCATTTTGGCTACAGGGTTTGTTTGTCTGTTTGTCTTAATCTCAAAGATTCAGTATTAAATATCACACGGAGGCAGACTGTGTTACTTGCTTTTAAGCACTTCAATATGGGAATTTTTTTTGGAGCCTGTGTTTGAAAAGTTGACATAATTTTAACCTGAAGACGTTAGAAAAATGAAAGTCTTTAAGAAGCCAAGCTCTGCAGACGGGAAGAGCGTTCGAGGCTTGGTTTTAATATGCATTTAAGAACTCGGTTATGACATCTCGGACCTACATCTGACCCACTATAGCACCTACCCAACAATTACACCTGCAGACGGGGAAGCGGCTTAACTTCAGCCTCTCCCCCCGCCGCACACGGCCCCGCTCCGCGTGGGGCGGCAGCAGGAACCATCCCGATCCCTCCCGCCCGCCCCGCCGCGGGGCCGGGACC
>VXAL01017229.1:523644-561561 GCA_013399475.1 Chauna torquata | reverse complement strand
CGGTGCGGACGGGTGCAGCTGCCCGCGGCGGCCCCGCGGAAGGGGCGAAGGGCCGGTTGGCGGGGAGAGGGGCCGTCCTGCGGCGTCTCCGGCAGCGGGGCCCGCTGGCCCCGCCGGAGGCGGCCTGGGCGGCGCGGAGCGTGTGGGTTGATCCGGCTTTTCAGTCAGAGCAACGGGCGGCCTTCCCCTGCGAAGCCCCCTCCGTCCCCGCCGCCCAGCGGGGCGCGAAGCGGCCGGTAAAGATGGCCTCCGCGCCGTGGCCTCCCCCAGCGGCGGGAAGGCCGAGCGCAGGGGGAGCCCCGGAGCTGGGCGAACGTACATCCTGCGCCGTGCGGGCAGCCTGAGGAGAGGGAGGAAGTCGGTCCCGGGTGGGCCGTTCAGTGAGACAGGAGGGTGCACCCCCGGTTTAAGTTGACCTGAGTTAAGGAGGATGCTGACTTGGGTCAAACTAGAGACAGCAGAGCTCTGAGCCGAGTTGCCTACTGGCCCTGATCCCAGAAGACTCCCCCCCTCCTCATTCACTTCCCATGCAGGGAGGGCTCAGAAGCGAATCCTAAACTACCTGCAAACAAAATATTCACGTCAATCGTGTGAATATCAGGCCCTAACAATATTTTTCTTTTTGCTGAAAGACGTTCTTCTAATTAAATGTAGTGTCATTACATGTAAGTATATATGAAATTGATACAAAATTTTACCTAATGTACATCAAAAAACACTTTCCAGAGAATGTCAAGGGGAAAATAAGTTCTACAGCAGCATTAAGGAAAGAGCTTTTGTTCTAGGAGAAAGAGCTCCCACTAGATGAATTGGTAAGGCAATGGGACAGAAAGAAAATAAAGATTAAGGTGAGTAACTAGGAAAATAAATGGCTGTAAGATCAGAAAGATGAGTACAGTCCATGAAGAGAGCAATGTTTTTGTTGAGTGTAATGCGAATAGGATGTTAATGGTGGAATACAGGAAAAATGCAGTGAGTCTTGCTTCTTGGAGGAAGCCAGGTTAGTGTGATGGCCTCTCGGATTTAAAATGTGGGTTTCAAAAGAACAGAAAGGACATAGAATAGAGGAAGAAATAGAGTGGGTGATGTTTAACAAGTTGTATTCTACTCTATTTGATACAGCTTTAGAGGCAATCAGTAATTAAGCAATAGTGTCACAATTATCTATATCCCTTGTACTCGTTTCAATTCTATGATAAATGTTAATAATTCTCTTGTACCACACTAAACGTTACTATGCTTACTCTATACTTCCAAAGCTGTCCATACCTATCCTTATCCTCTGGTAGCCCAGGAACCAGTCGATAGTCCCAATGCGAAACTGTATTCTAGGAAAATGCATCTATTCATGGGCTGTTAATGAGACTTTGTTTGCACTAGCATCATGTGATGCAGTCACCACGGTTATGTTACAGAAAGGGTAGAAATAATACACCTCACATCCACATGAACATGTGCTCAGGCAACAGAGCCACTTGTATAAATTAATTTTAAGAAAAGTCAGCAACCATATATTTTTCCATTAGTCCAGTCTTCTAGCATGAGCCAAATTTGCTTGTATAACTGCAGTGTAGAGACTTTGTTCCCCTAGGATTTTACACTGTGCTTAATCATAGCGTATGAAGTCTATCTAGTTTATTTTTTCTACTTCACTGCACTGGAATCAAAATGGCTGAAATCATTCACCTGTAGAAGCAGTCTGCGCACACAAGGATCAGTAGTATTTTAAGCAGTAAGCACATTTTCTTATGTCTGTAACTTTGTCAGATAACATTGCTGATACAGTAATGTCTTACTGACCAAAAATCGTTCAGGATCAGCTGAGGAAAGGCGCATCTTTGTTTGACCAGGACAATAATTGATACGTTGCAGTTATTGCCAGTGCTCAGAGTTACAGCAGACTAAAGGAAAGATGAACTAATAAAACTCTTGAAGTTATACGGTGTTTAAATACTGTTCTGTAACCCCTGCGAATAATTCCATCATGTCCTTCCCCATCAAAACAAGTAAGACATTCGAATAGGAGGAATAGATGCATAAAGACAAGCTAAACCTGTGACAAAAGAAAATCCCACAAGACCTAAAANTGCAGCAATTGGACACAGCAGTGTGACATATCAGTAGTAATTCTTCCCTGCCAAACAAACCAAGAACTACGCTGTAACCTTACAGTCCCAACTGAGTGAACACATAGCCTGCATAGCCTTCAAAGCAATGGTCCACTGGGGGCATTTTCAGTCAAATTTACCAAACCCAACAGCGGTACATGGTAGACTTTGCTCCCCAAAAGTTATTTCCCTCTTTGTCACTGTCTTGGCTAGAATTAGCGTACATCATATAATACCACTGCACCATGCTCCCAGGAAACGTGTGTCAAATATAGTCTGGACAAGATGAAGAAAGCTTTGTTCCTTATTTTAAAGTGATATGCCAACTGCTGCTATTTTCCATTAAGTTTGGTCTAGGTTTCAGAGTGCTTCCCTCAGGGAATACCATAGCTCTGTGACGTTCAGGGGAAGATATAACAGGGAAAGTGAAGTAAAAACTGAGCTCCTATCAGAGTCTACATGTCTTTCAAAAACCTACATTTGCCTTAAATACCTTGAGACAACTTTTTAAAAGCCACATAAAAAGTGTTTCTTGCTTCTCATTTCCATTTCAAGAAACTACCTTGAAAATCTTGTCATATCATGTGTGCTTCAGGGAGTTTACACTGGAGGTAACGGGAATTTCTGAAAGTAAAAGCCTGTGGGGAGGCATGGGCATTCTTAGCACAGCTGAGAGAGGCATCTTGAAAGCGGTGGAAATTGTACATTAAGGCAAGAGAATGGAAGCAAGGGAGTAAACTCAAGGAGCAGGGCAGCCGCAGACAAGTATGGAGCAAAGCTGCACACATCTCTCCTACTATTATCAATTAACGGGTTCATCTCTCTAGGGCAGAAACAGGCTTACTTGAATGCCACGAGCCATGGAAACCGAGAAGGTTTAGGCAGTCACTAGGCACAGCACAATCCTAATCACTGTTAGTTTGTTCCTACCTGAAGGATTTAGAGAGAAAAAACTCTTCAAGTATGGACATGTCTTTTGTTTCTAGGCACTTCCCTGGGTGTGAGGGCATCAATACTCTGCTCCCAGTGTACCAACCTGCTTGTTTCATTTTTATGTCTCTTTTATCTCCCTCTGTCTACGTTTTCTTTGCTGCCCTTTGCCCGTTCCGCTTAGAATCAAGTCCTTTGTGACTGCCTCTGAAGTTTTCACAGTGTCTAACAAAATAGTGATGAAAAAGGGTGCATTTATCTTTACATATCTTCTGATCCATTCCCTACAATTGACTTATTTCTGATGAGTTTACAATTGGGAAAATTATATTTGGGATGAGAAAAATAACAAGGTGAAGTATTTACATCCGAGTGATGTTCTGGAGGAGACAATCAGGTAACGTCAGCCATGGCAGAGTACTAGAACAAGCCAAGGTGCAGCTCTCAAACCGTGAAATTTGGTCTAAACAGAGCTGCACCTGGGGGCTCCGTGGCCAGGAACGAGAACGCCATCTGTAGTCAGGGCTCCCGTGTAAAATAGAGCTTCTGGAGCTGCATAGCTCTGCTGAAGGAGTTGCAAGTTTTCCAAGAAAATGTCTTTATCAAGCTGTGGGGGGTTAGCCTGTCTTTTGGCCCATTTTGCCTTAAAAAGGTTCTTCTAGCTGGAGAAAGCCAGACATTTGAAAAACAAAATATATGGAAATTTTTCACTACAAGGTTTTTTGACAGCTGAACTTTGGAGATTGCCTTAGTCAAGCATGTTCCATCTCCTCACAGCTCCAAAATGTTCAATGGCACAGCTCTGATCTCCTCAGATCAGTTGAGCACTCTCTGTCTATAGGCTTCGTGGGACTTACGCTGCAGCTGTACTCTTGACATCTCCAGGGCTGCTGTTACAAAGTCATTATCCCCACTGCTGTTTTTGTTGATGGTCACCAAAGAAGAGGCTGGCATTGAGAAGTCTGGGTAAAATGCAGAGGAGTGAGACACAGGACAAGACACAGAGAAAAAAAAATAGAAAAAAGAAGGAAAGTATTTGGGAATGGGATAGGAGGGCCAGGAAGTTCAGGCACAGAGAATAAACAGGAGAAGTAAAAAAGAGCAGGAGTGAAAACGGAACAGGTAGATGCAGACAAATCTTCTGTTTCCCAGCTCAGTACCACACAAAGCACTTCCACCTCGTGATACGTTTCAAGTCTCTACATGCTCAGGTTACCTTCCAGCAACAAAAGGAAAGCCATTGCTGAGGACTCACCTTCTCTCTCTCACGCTGCAGCCGTGGAGGCATGCATTCCAGAAGATCACCAGCAGAACCTTGTGCTTCATTGCTCATGATCCAACTTAGGGCCAAACATGATCAAGTGTTAGATTTCCGTTCCTTGTAGTCTTGACTCATGTCTACTCCAAATACTTATGGAGTATTTGTACTGATTCAAATTAGTATTTCTATATACTCACAAATCAGAATATTTCAGAATTAAGTTTAGCATCAAATTTCAGCAAACAGGTGTTACAGTGCTGTCTTTTTAGTCAAATGCTACTTGTTACCATATTTCATGCAGCACACAAGATTGTTGCTGTGAGTAAGGACTGCATAATGAAGAAGCCAGGAAACTCCTGAATAAGAACCGTAAGATTTCCCTTTAAGAAAATCGAAAACCATTTTGGATAATTGTCTTTTTTTCCTGTCTGCCAGAAGCTTTTTTGTGATAGTGGATAACTCATTTAAACCAGAACATGCTCATTAACCATTACTTTTGTTACAACAAAATCTTATCTCATCTGGAATCAGACCTGCTGCTACATCCTCTTCTCGTCTTCATGAAAATAGGTCAGCCACTTGGGACTTCTGAATTATGTATTCCTTGGGCATTCGGTTTTAAACAAAGGCAAGCATTCAACTCACAGCTAAAATCACCAATTCTTCTTCTTTCCAGGCTCCTCATTCATTCTAAACTTTTTCCTTCTGTCTGTTGGTACAGGTAATTCCATTCAAAACTTTCCTTTAGATCACAAGTCAAACATGTCAGACCATACCCCATGAGGAGGTGAATTGTCTCTAGCCTGCAGCCCTGCCTTACATCACCATTCCATGTTTGGTCACTTGACTCAATCATCATCTCAATCTACTTTCCCCGGTTCATCATCTGGGAAAAAATCCGATTTGCACAGCTGGACTAAGCCCAGCTCTTTTCACTGGAGTAGCTGAGGGGTTTTGCAGGTTTGTTTTCCCTTTGTTCCATTTCTAGGCAGTGTGAGGGCACTTGAGGCCAAATTTGTGGGGCTGCTGAGCACCAAGGTGAGGTTCATTGATACGGTGCATTAAATGAATGAAATAGTGTAAAATGCTAAATATTCTGATAATTTGAGGTGTCAAAAAGTAATGGATGTTTCTGGCATTTTTTACCTTAATTTCTCTTGCCAGTGTCATATCTGTTAAATATCGACGATGACAGCTAAATAATGCAACACTTTGTTTTGCAAGAATGTAATGAAAATAATTCCTAGTATTTATAAAGCACTGTCATACTACGTCGTAGAACCACCTGTGAGGAAACAAATTACATTTTCAGAGTAGCTTAGATACTTTATGCTGCAATAGTGAATGGAAAAGACAGAAAGAGTAAGCGAATACCAGAAGCAGTCTGAGTATATTTATGTTGGTTATGTTTATTACTAATCATGCCAAATAGAACAAATGAAAGGAAAGGCACCTTTTCATGCATGCAGTTACTTTCCTAAGGATGTTAGGAAAGCACAAATGTGTTGTGGAGTACATTGATTTTTATGGCATTTTACTTTTTAAATGAGTAGCGTCCCTTTAACAAGCTAGATTTGAAGCCATTCTGTTCCATCAAATCAGTTATAAGTGTCAGACAGTACAGTCCCTAACATCTTTCCATTAAGATTTCTTGATTTGGTCTGCATCTGTTGGGTTTTTTTTGTTTGGTTGGTTGGTTGGTTTTGGTTTTGGTTTGGTTTGGTTTGGTTTTGAACTGCATTGACCATGAAAGCCCCTATCACAACTGTGTCCTAGCTGTCGGGTCTGTGGTTTCTTAGTAAGGGTACATTTTGACGATACCAATTTAAAAAGGCAAATCTGAGGGTTTGGGAACTCCTACCTCCATTTCAGGGAGTCCTCTGGATTTCTTCTACCTCTCTATTTATGCTACTGTACGTTTTCTCACCAATTAAGCCTTGTTCACCACCATCTTTCTTCCTAGGCACAGCAAACAGGACAGAACTTTCTCTGGATAGTCACTTGCCATGACCATTCCTTTACCAGCCTGGGATGCTATATTGAGTGACACAGCGTACTCCACAACCACGGCTAGGGAATAAACATGCTCTCTCTACATCTTCAGAGCAGGAGAATTTTCTCTTCTATGTCAAATAGATACTGCAGTCTGGTAAGAAGAGTAAGAAGAAAATGTATTATAGAGACAAGCTGTTTAAAGAAATTTAGGTTTTACTCCTCCACAGGCTACGTACTCTTAACAAACATGTTCCATTTTGAGAGATTCTGTACTCCCAACAGGTTATGGGGCCACAACAGAGTCACAGCAGTGAGACGAAATGCTGGAAATAATAATTATTTCCAGGCAAGTAATATATTTGCCTGTGGAACAAATATTTACTTGTAAATGTGGTTTGTTGGTGTGACAGCTATAAAACAGGCTTTAACAGTTAGCCTAATGCTAATTTACATACAATAAAAACACATTTACATAACACTGAGGAACAATCCTGTAAAAACAAGGAAGCGTGCAGGTAGCTTAAAAGTATACTGTTGAGGTGGCATCATATTTAAGTGAAACATATGATGCATTTCTTTTTTAACTGCATGTTTCCTTGGGCTGTGGGTTCATGTTGCAGCCTTAATTGCATTTAAAAGAAGGTTTGGGGAGGTGAGTTTCCTTTGTAGCTTTTATATCCCAAACAAAAATAGAATGAAAAACTTAGGCATCATTAAAAGTGAGACAAAAGAAAGGGAACTGCTACTAAGTTTCAGCAGCTGGGATAATCTCCCAAGGGGAGAGGTGGAAACCTTATTCCATGAGTCATTTAATACCAAATAAACAAAGCACTGGAGAATAAATTGTAAGGCGTGATTTTTTGTTGTTGTTCATTGACAGAAGGAGGGCTTATTGACTTAATAGATCTTTTCCTTTTTTTCAGTTCTGTAGTAGTAGAAAGCAGGGACAATATTACAGATACAGTTTTTCTTTACTTCTCATTGTCATGTTGGTTTGTGCTGTAATGGTAATATAGTAAAGATATGAGTAACGTTACCCCCTGCACTGTGAAGTAAAACTTTATTTGCAAGACAGAGTACTCAAGACCTGCTAAAATTCAGGATCCTTTTAGAAAGAAGCCTCCACTGATGTAGTTACATAGAGTTTTAATCACAAGTCCATAAAAAGTTTTGCTGGTCCAGCTATCAGAGGTCCTTATTAAAAGCTTTGCTTTGGTGACACAGCTCTGAAGAAGGCAGCCGAGTAAGCTGTGCGTGCTGGCACGGCATGCTGTTGGTCTCTGGCGGAATCCAGTAGACTGATAGAAGGAAACAAATAACCCCTTTGCATCAGTACAATAGCAACATGTCTGTAATCAAACATAATTATGAAATCACTACCAGTCAGAGCTGTTATAGTCTTGCCTGTAATCAAGAACAGCATTATTGCAGTATTTACTACTCTCGAGAGTAATCTGAGATTTATGGGTCCTTGGATAGAAAAGCATTATTTGGCAAATCTATTTATATGTGTTATTTGCCCAGAAAGAGAGTTTTTTTCTTTGAGAGATCAGGACAGTTCCAATGAAGTATGTCTTCTGGATATTTTCTTCAGATTCTTCATAGCTTTGAATGACAAAAAGCCCACACATTACTTTAAGAAATTCTTTCCAGGATAGTCATGTGCAAACTTGGACTGGCCAGCCAGGTACATACGCATAATTTCCCTGATGCTTGAGATATAATGTAACCACTGTGACTCTGGTGGGGATAGAACTACTTCATTCAGATAAACAGCTTAAATCAGTGTCATCACGCAGAAACTGAACTGTTTGGTGCAATTGTATATTATAAGCCCAGGATTAAACATCTCAAGGAGAAGACCTTCTCCTCCACTACTTAGTTACAGCTTTGGCTCTTCCAGCAAATGGCTTGTCTCTGTTGTGTGAGAGGGAATGTTAAACAGAAAATTTATTTGGAAGAAGAGCAATAAGTGAGATAACTCATCGTATGAAGTGTAGAGAATGGGAGTAAGAAGTGCAGTTGATCATGCAAGAAGATAGAAGCTGTATCTCTTAATTTTGGAAAGGAGAAGGAAAAAGAAAAATAATTTTTAGTGACTTCTTGGCTCCCAAGGGACAGAAGGCAGCTCTGAATTCAGAAGTGGATGTGGGTGGGAAAGCAATGAAAGAAGAAAAAAACTTGTTACTTCAAAAAAAGTTACCTCAAAATGTTTGGAAGCCAATTAATAAACCCGCCTCAAAGCTCCCCAGGGAAATTGTATATTTTGTTTTACAGATTACATAAGTGACCTGTAGAGTTGGTTTGGAGGGCACGCAAGCTGACACAGACTACTCCTAAACCCAAGTGTCTGAGGTTGAGTCAGCTCCTCTGTTTGTGTATATGCGGACAGTTCTGCCAAATACTTCTCAGGTACAGGAACTTTATCAGTGAGAAGGATCTAGACAGCCATGCAAAGATAATCCTCCCCACGGTGTGTCAGGCTTCAGAAAGGGTGTGATTATCATTCCAAAGGAGTGTGATGTGAAGCTATGCCTCCCATTCAGCTGAGTGGTTGCGAGATCCAGAAGGCTTCTGCTCATTGCTTGCTCACTCTTCCTTCCTTCCTTCCTTCCTTCCTTCCTTCCTTCCTTTTTATTTCCTTTCTTTCCTTTCTTCCTGCAAACAATTTATCTTGGTATTAACTTCTTTTATCATTTACATTTAAGTGTTTAAAGTGTGAACCAACACCACAAGGCAGAGTGGTCTTTGGAAATGGATCTCCAACTGGAACGTCGGCAAGGTACTAGGTAGATGGGAGTTTCCCATCTTGGGTTGTTTGGATGGCTGCTGGCTCTTATTGGCACCTTGCAATGAAAAGCTTTGTCTGAAGACAGGATCTGATGAAGTCTTTCACCAGACTGACTCAGCTCTGCTAAACCTGGTGTTTCAAGACTTCTCTACCAGCTGCAGCCTGGCACACACAAAGCTCTGGTCCCCACATAAGGGCGATGTGGCACTTCACTCCTCTGCTTGAATGGGTCTTAAAGATGGATGTTGCCTGTTCTCTCACTTTGAGGAGGCAGGCCCTCATCTAAGATGAAATCAGGTGTCTGATCCCACAGGTCTCCTGAAGTCTTGTGTGTCCTGAAGTCCTGAGCGCCTTTCTTTTTCGGTAGGAAGGATGAGCAAATCGAACACCAGACAGGAGGGTGGTGATCCTCTAACCACACTGGACTGTGTTTATTTATGGATCATAATCCAGAAAAAAATATATATATATGTTTGCTTCAGGTTTTGTTCTGGTCTTGCAGGTCCAGTAGCAATAATGGAGTTAAGCCTGCAACTCACCACACACGCACACACACACACACACACACACACAAAGTAAGGACAACAAAACTCAAGATTAAACAACTAAGTACTGCATGACAACAGCAAGTCTGTTTGATTTTTTTAAAACTGAACAAACTTCTGTGCAGAAGCCCCTCTCCTCACTGCTGGCTGCATAAAGGAAGGCACAGAGGCAGCTGCAGCCACCACAGCATTGGAGATGTGGCTGCGAGTATTCACTCCTCCAAGAAAACACCTGGCCAGGCTTAACGAATGCTATTTTCTAGAAGGTTCCCCAAGCTCCGCCAGCAGGGGCATACACCTTATAAGTGAGAGCATAAAGAGGCAATTCTCAAAGAGCACATGGTTTGACTTACAAAAGCTTTCCTTAAGGGCAGAATTAATTATATATCATACAGATCTATTATATATTCTGTTTATACAATTATAAAGCATTATGGTTAATTAGTTGTGGTACAGGCTCCTGACGCAGAATATGGTTAGAGAATAAACAAAACACTCAGCCAGCTGCAACAGTGGTTAACAACTTGCACTTTCATATCACCTTTCACACTGAACTCTCTTGCAGTGATTTATAAATTATGCAATTCAGTGGGCTAGAGTTGCTGGATTTACACAAAATTAGAACTTGCTGAATCTGACATGACCTGGGATTGTCACACCTTTAAGAAACTAAATTCAAAATATTCCCCAACCTTCTTTAATTGAACTGTTTTTCCTGTTTACTGTCATAGTAGCTGAGTGACCGAGTGATTAATCATGGTCCTATTATGTCTGGCATTGTACATACACAGAAAGTAAGTACTTCTCCATTCCCTCTTCCTCTTCAGATATATACAGCTCTGATTGGCAGCAGTGGGAATCTCTGTCTCAACATCCAAAAGATCAGGGTGAAATCCTGATCAGATTGACTGGACTGACTGTGCGATACTGCATAGGTTTGGTTTTCACGCTATATTTTTACATTATTTTGATGCAATGAAATGGGCCGGCATAACACAGTATTAATGCCTCAAACTATCTGACATCTTTGAACTTAATTCGCTTTTTACCATTACGTTAAATACAAGATAAGATTATAAATGACTGTCCAATGGATGGCCCTAGTTTGCATGGCCCTAATTTGTATTCAAAATCACAGAAAGAGGAATGCCAGGAAAGGATACAAAGACAGGCTGATAAAATCGTAGCAAGAATTCGGGAAGGTCATCTTGGCTTCAACATTTTAGCCCCAAGGGGAGCCAGGTGTGTGTAACGAAAAGCTGAGGACTTGCATTGTAGAGGTGACAGTTGAGTTGATGCAATCACAAGAAATCACCTAAGAAAACACACAAATAGGATAATAAGAGGTAAAAATAGAGGCTGGTGAGATTTCTGTTGAAAGAGAAAGCTTGGATGGAGATCTCCCACTGCTGAAAGAAAGGTTAAGGAATTGGCAATGATTTGGAAAAGAAAACAAGAAAAAACAGGGTCAAGAGAGTTTAGAGTCACAGTAGGATCAATAACATCACTGTGGCTGTGGAGATGGAAGAAGTCCTGAGATGTGGTCACAACATTAATAGTGACCCCTAAACAGCTGACTGGAGCATGCACAGAAGAAACTGAAGAAGATCTGGGAAAAGGTGAAGTTGGCAGGAAGCCATCTGAGGTAATTGCTTCAGGCAATGCATTATTCTATATTAGAAGTTACGGTCAGGAGGAAGACTAAGAAACGGGAGAGCAAAATGAGGTCAAATACAGGGTTTTTCAAAATATGAACGAGACAGGCATCCTTCTATATATGTTGGAATGGCCATGAAGAGTTAAGAAAAATAAAGAACAAGGGAAAAAAGGCAAATAGAAAAAGCGGAGAGGTCAAATGAAAACCTGGTAAGAATTGCCAAGAGAGGGAAAAGTGGGAGAGTAGATGAAATGAAAAAGAACATGGATTTGTTGATTAGATCCTCTCTTGAAAAAGAAAGAACTGATAACATGGATAAGAAGATGGCAGAGGTGTGAAGTTGATTTTAGGAGAGCATTAATTAAGGGTTTGTGTTTTACAAAGCAAATATATTTTTAGATTGTAAACTTGGAGAAATCATAACTTAATTTGAATCAATGCAACAAATGTAAAAAGTAAAAAACTTTTTGCAATCTCATATTTTAAGTATTGTAAATAATACTAAGATCCTTGGTCATATAGGATGGTGACAAAAAAATTTAAATATCATGAATTTGTGTGGGAACTGATTATTTTTCAAGCAACTGTCAGAGAGCTGATTTTTGTTTCCTGCCATTCAGGAAAATATGTGTGTAGATGAGAACAAGATGACATTTTTCAAAAATGTTACTCCATAGTACACATTAACATTTGAGTTAACACAGAGATTAAAAAAAAATAACAAAAACCATGAGTCTTATTCTTGTGTTTTATGCATGTGGAAAGCCACTTTTGCTGCTGTTTTGCCAGCTCCCAGACATTTCTCTGCTTCCTCAATAGCAGTGTGATAAATAGCTCATAATGGGCATTTAAACGTCATTCCTGTATCTGCTTTATTATTCTTACATATCTATAAATCAAGATTCTTGCAGCTTAATTTTAGCAGTGCCAGTGATCAGACACATAGGGGTAGAAAAGATTTAGAAGCTCAGCTTGTCCATCCGGTGGTCCTAAAAACTGGAATGTTCCATCCAGTAGAAGTGCAAATTACCAGGTAAAATGGCTTTTCTTCTTTCAAGTGGCAAACTTTCTAAATAAGAGTTCTGATTTACAACTTCCCATCTAACAGTTTATTAAATGTCAACATTTTTTTAGCTATTTTCCATATATATGTGTTCACTATGCTAAGTAACACTAAAAATATCCCACTTTATTATATGCAAGTGTAGAGTTTTAATTGGTATTAGTGTTGGAGAAACACTCAAGAATTTGAATAGCTGTGCAAGAGTCTTCTATACAAGCCACTATGTAAAGAATGAATATAAGATTTATGAGAACGAAAATCACATTGGTTTTACGTTTGCAATAGCATTTTAAGTAATTTGTCCGGAAACTGTAGTGCACACTAGCATGACCACCTTGCTCCTCTGATCCTGGCACCAGAATGCGTTGAATGGGCATCACTGCGACATCTGAATGCAGCGTTAAGACACGCCGCTCACTTTTAAAAGTTCGTAATAGGTAGGTAGGCCTTTTGTGTTCGCGTACCGGCTTCATTAAGCGTGCCTCCAGTCCCGCACCGGCTTTCTGTCTGAGGCTTTCTTTGTGTTCGGGGAAGCCCTGCTTTGCGCAGACCTAGAAGAGCACTCAGCAGCACAGCTGTATCCCTCGGCTAGCGCGGGCTCCAGGAGTCACTGGCCGTTAAAACAGCTCCGCAGCCACGGAAATGCAAAAATAACCTCCTCCCCCCACTGCTTCTCTAGGGCTTATAGGCAGCCGGACAAAGATGAATATTCTCTCCGCATCCAGGACTATTGCTCTGTTAAATACACAGGGATGAACAGAAAGCATATAAATGCCAGCAGTTAAGAAAAAGTGGAAATTCGGCAGCTTGGTCTTTGTTGCTGACTCTTCTGTATTCCCCGTTGTGGTTCCTGAAGCACAAGCGTGGCTGCGATTCATAGAAAATGGTCGCCTGCAGATGAATGGCTGCTGAATCTTTTTAAACCCGGGTCCGAATCGGTCCCCTCTCTACCAGTCTTTTCTCAAAGCAGAGAAAAGGGGCCGGGGGGAGGAAAGGATATTTAGTTCTGAAACTAGAGAGAGTTTAGGTAATAATAGCATTTTAGGAATAACTTAAGAAGATACATGTATATCAAGCAGTTCCCACCTGCCCCTAAATTATAGCTTGTAGCGAGTGCATCATTCGCCTCAGCAGCTTTACAGACTTGGTACAAAAGTACTGGGCTGAGCCTACGTATAAACTAAAATTTAACATGTTCAAAAAAGAAGCATAAATTAAAAGTACAGAGCAAACTGTTAGAAGACGTTTAAGCTTGTCTCAAAACCACCATTTTCTTTTGAGATCTGCAGCATACTTATGAGCACACAGCAGCAGCTCCAACAAACATCATCCTCCGACATTCCAGCTTTCATGGGTGTGCTTTAATTAAAAGGATTCAGCAGAACAAGGAAACCTGAATCCGTAGAAGTAAAGCATTTATTATAGAAGTACACTGATATGAATTCATATACATTCAGAGAGAAAGGGGAATCTTTGTGGTAAGTACATGACAGACTTTTCAGAAAAGCAAGAAAGTTAGTTGGTGTGCCAAATTCTGTCATATATCAGCAGTTTGGAAAGAGAAACCTTGATTTCGATTTACTGTTATCCTACATCGAAATAATAATGGTACATTGATAGAATAATGACATAGTAACAGTGAGCTGATATAATCCACAATTTATTTAAGGAAGAAAATTCTAGAAGAAATTAATTGGAAGATGAGAGTCAGAATTACCACTTAAGTTCTATATCCACGTATCTTGTTTTCCTCCTGAGACAGTAGGCATATCTGATATACACAGAGAAATGTGTAACTGTTTGCACCAATAAAATATATCAATGGATATCCTATGAGATACTTTTTCACGCTTTACCAAATCAGTCGTAAATGGTTCTAATTTTATATGATTTCTTAGAACATATCTTTGGCACTGGTTACTGTACATTTACGCTGCAAGGGCGAAGAACTCTTCCCAAAAGTAATTCTGCCCTTTGGACATGTTTATATTGCTGGTATTATGCAATGTTCAGTTGTCCTGTTGTCATTTTTTCCCGTAACTGATCTTTCCTGTCCTTCTCTCTATAATGAGATCATCTTTCATTTGTTATGAGAGACTAATACTGCTCTGCACACAGTGGACTTGCACAGATTATCAATGGCAACACAATGTCTACTGCACCTTGGTGTAAGTCACGTCTCTTCGCTGGTCTTTTTGCAGAACATCAGAGAGAGTTTTACCAAGTTCCATTTCTTGCCTGTGGAAAAGTCCACCCTCCTGGCCTCACTCCTGTACTGCCTATCCTGGAATGGTGTCCCAGTCTAGAAATAAAACACCACACAACTACATTTAGTTATATTCGTGTTCAGTCTTTTGAAGAGGTATAGTGATACAAAAGATTTGCGAAGGGATGGCATGCTTTTGGGCAGCATCTTTTGTTTTCGTGTAAAGTGTTGACTGTTCTTATTGTAGATTCCATGCTACAAATCATTTTATCAATTTATACATAATACTATAGAATTTACATTTCTTAACTATTTCTATTGACCTGGAAGGTAAATGATATTATGCATGAAACTACCTGCTGAGAACATACATGGCATGTATGGGTTGACACACTTGGATCCACAGCTGCAAGCTGAGGTCAGCACTCGCTCCAGTTAGTGTAGAGCTGTGGAGCACCTCGCTGCTCGAGGTTCATCCTCACCAAGCAAGGAACTGCCCAGGCAGGCGTGTAAAGGAGCACACCACAGCAGAAAGCACAATTCCTGAAAAGAGCAGGGGGCCAGAGACCCTTCCTCACAGCGGCAGCATTCATCCAGCAGCTCCTTGCAACGCAGCAATGGGAATGAACCCAAAATTTCTTTCCAACCCATCTGGCAGTAGCTTTGACACTGATAGGAGCAGCTGCATGTCACCTGTTATCCAGAGAGTGGTAGCTGGCCAGGAAACCTGTGTTACTCCCTTCTGGTTTTAAGTTTTAATTTTCACCTGCTGTGGAAAGATAAAATGAATTCCAGTTTAGCTTGAAGATCCTGCCCGTGCAGGTGTGCTGTAAGAATACCATTGCAATGTTCAGTTTAAAGCTGGGTGAATGCTATAGATGACTACAGTAATTATCAAAACAACTGGTTTTAGTCCCCCACACTTTAATCTGAATCAGATTAGCCAAATAGTTTCCGACGACCTTTTTTCCCAGATAAATAAAGCTAGAGGAGGAAAAGGAAAGGCTCCTGCCTCCTTTGATGCAGTACCTGGCGCTTGAATGATGTATGACATGGGGGCTGTATATTCAAGACCTTCCTCTTCATGGGACTGTATGAATTCAGATTTTTAATTTCCTACCTAAATTCACCCTCTAATTATCTTTTTTCTCCTGGGTGGGGTCCCCAGTCCCTGCTCATGATACTGGTGTACTTCGTGTGTACTGCCCAGAGCCCTGGCACGGCTGCAGGCAGGGCAGGGGAAAGGCTCGAAGGAGCCCATGAAGGTGCCCAGCTGCAGGCCCTTCTGCCCTCCTCAGCTGAGGACGGGAGGCAAGAGCCAGTATTTATTATGCATTTTGTATAGAAGTGGGATGGAAAGGTTGTCTCCCTCCTGTCTCACATGGCTGGAGGATCCGTCCAAACCCTCTGGTTCTTCCATGGGTTGGGCGGGGAATTTAACCCAGGTTCTTGCGTCTCACTAAATGACCAACAGCATGACCACACAGCTGTTCAGCAGGGGAACCCGTGACTCCAAATTTTTGTGAACCGAGCCCTTTGATTCCTCCTATTCTAACTATCCCTAGATAAAACATCTAACTTCCTGTCCAATGGAAAAACATATTAAAATTGGGACTTTTTCAGTTTTTCTTTTTATCAAGAAAAATGGAAAACATTTCTTGTGGGTCAGTCTAAACAAATTTTAATTTCTTTTTAATTTTTCAGTTTGGCAACTGATCAAAAAATCATTAGCACAGTTCTAGCTCCACTGTTATCACTGAATATTTTCTATAAATATAGCAAGTAATTTGCACACTAAAAAGAGCTTGTACAGAAAAAAGAAGAAAACAACAACAACAAAACCCAACTAGGATGCAAAAGTACACCTCGGTTATTTCTCTGTGTGTTAGTAGTAGCTGTGTCAGGCAAATTAGGCCATCAGTAACATCTTTGTAATCTACAGTTTTTAAATTCCCATCCAGTTACACCTATGGCACTCCTTTGTTTTTGGTGGCATTACATAGGATTAACTGCAGAAGGAATTGAGCCCTCATAGTTAATGAAAATGTTGTTGATGACGATCAGGAAGGCATACTTAGAAGCTATTGGTAAAGAGATTTAGACGCTCGACATGGGCCAGTTGTGGCCAGGCTTTCAAGATCCTTATCCATAGAAGAAAAATGCTTCTAGGTTCTTGCAGTGGCGAAACTGCAAGCTAAAGGCAGGGTGAAGTACAGCTGCTAGGCTTCCCTCGGAGGCTCCTATTTTGTCCTTTCTCTGGAGGCCCTGTCTTCTCAGCCTGGTGCTGTTACATCTTTAATAAGATCAATAATCTTCCCCTGGTTTAGCAGCTTCATGAATTCTGATTAAGCTCCATGACAGTGGCTGTGTATTAAGAATAATAGGCAAGAAGAAGACTTTAGTGTCTTGATCCATGAGGCATTATAGCTTCTTCTTTAGGCAAACTGCTATTGATTTGATCTTGTTTTTTTCAGTGCAGCCTCTGTAAATAAAGCGCTGGAACACAGCACACTTACTGTACTTCTCCTCATCCCTACAGACCAATTGCTTCTGATGAAGACTGACTTTAATTGTTCCATGACTACTGACGTGTTTAATTAAAGGCTCACACGGCTAAGTCTTTGGTGAGAAAATGTAAGGTGCTCACAGGAATTAATATCGTAAGAAATCACAAAGGTACGCTCAGAAGCAAAACATTCAAATGATCTCTAGTGCTGTGTTTCAACAAAACACCAGTATGAGTTTCTGCCTGACATTAAAATTCAATTAAGTATTTTTTGAGGAAAAAGACCTACGACTGGCAGAGTAAGTCATCTGACCACAGGAAGCTGTGTTGACAAAAATTCATAAAGTAGAAACTGGAAACCCATGCTCTGAAGCTTTCTTGCATTAACAGTTTAATGTCCAACTATGTAATATATAATTTATGAGAATTCTCTAATGTGATCCAGCCTTGCATATCTTGCCATTTATTATTCTTATTTAGAAAGCAGTGAAGACCAAACTACTCTCTCTGATTTCTGAAGCCATTTTTTTTACCATTTTTAATACAGATTTCTCATGGTAATTTTCCATATACTCCACTTCTTGCAAATCCCTATTTTCAGTCTTCACTAATGGGCTCGTTTGGGTTCACTTCTTTGCCACTGTTTTCTTTCTGGAGATGGAAAAGTTTAGGGGAATTAGATGTTCGTGTGTGGGGATGACACAGTTGTGCAGAAACGTGGATAGAATTATATTGTTGCTTCATTGTTTTTTATGAAAGTGTCATCTAAATGCAGTTCTGGAATGACTTCTGTTTTCATCTTTTGGAATTTAATCTATGCAAAAACATCCATAAATCCTCTTTCAGTACTTGGAATGTTTTGCTTTCTATACTCTTGTATATACTTGTGTATACTTTGTGTTTTAAAAAGTGGATTTCTTTGTTGCTTATGGTCCTTCTGTGACTACAGTTGCACCTAAGCATCTTGGTTTAATAGCTTTATGTTTTTTCTGTATTGAAAACCTTTTATTTCTGCTATTTTTTTTTCTGAAATGGATTATGTGGATGAGAGCCCTGTAAAAGCTCTTTGTAAATCCCATTTTTGTTTTTTAATATCTGCTACTAGTTGTGAGCGTCCATTCCACTGGGAGCCCTCAAAAGATACGATAGATGCCAAAAGCAGCATATTTGGAAGTGGGCCTTCCAAAATGGGCCCACTTCTGGGAACAAGAAAAAAATTGTCAACATGCTTTATTTGGGAAGGATTCCATGGCCCAAGAAGGGCTTTAAAAAATGGAAATGGAGGGGAGAGGCTGCTGAATATGAAAATATTGACAGGGATAATAAGCAGTGTGTTATGGGTTGAAAATACTCAGAAATGAAAGGAGAAGCAGCAGTGAGTGGCTTGGTAGCTGCCTTGGTAAAGGTGACCATGCCCTTCAGAGCAGTTGCCTCTGCAGTTAGATGGGAAAGCAGATATCCACAGCCTTGGGGAATATCCTGCAGCACAATAAATATTCCACAAAGATGAAGCTAGGGGGAAATTGAATCCAGAAACAGGGAAACTAAAATGAAATGGAAAACAGTCTGATAAGGAGAAGTGAATGAATATCAGTCCATGGAGACTAAAAGAGAGACTTTTTAAAGTTATTTCAGGATGCAAATGCTTCCTCCACTGCTTCCTATTTGCATTTTAAAGTACTTCGGTATCTTGGACTCGAGGTATCTAGAAGAGGACTAACCTGCTTCAGGTCAGTTCAAAGGTGACACAGGAGAGTATTCAAAACACGTTTGTTAAAAAAGTAAACTTCACTGAAGTTTACTTTAAACTTTAACATACTATTTCTCCGAGAACTATTTGAGATTACTGTAACTGAAAAACAGAGGTGGAGAGAAAGGTCAATTTTTTGTCTCTTAATATTGTATGTGTACGTATTTTCATGTTGCTTTTGTTTTTAAATAAAAATGCTCCCATTGGTTGTCTAGGTATTTCATATAGCAACAATGAATTAAAAAAATATATTTAAAAAGTGAACAGTACAAGCCTGAGTACTCACCACTACTTTAAAATCACTTTGGCACAGAGCGGCTCTCAGGCTGATGGTGTGCCTGTGGATCCCAGTACGACAGCAGGCAGCAAGTGCCAAAAAGATCTACACTGATGCTACGGCCAAAATCAGGACCTCATCTGATCACCACACCAGGAACTCCGGCGCACTCTGGCCCGCAAGCAGTCAGTTGCGGGTGTTTGAGCGCAACGTTGCTTTTTCTTCACCGATTCCACACCTACAGACAAAACGGCTTTGCCAGTTATGCAACGGTGCAAAAATAAAGGAAATTTCCCTCTTTGTCCTTTGTAACGATTTGTGTGTTTCCAGCCTGTTCTAACTTGCACTGCAGTGTGGGTGCAGTAAGGCCTAATCCCATAGAAGCCAAGATGAAACTGGAGGAGCCCAGTAACCATGGAGATTAGTGATCAATAATATAATACTGTTTGTTTATAAATTATCCATAGCCCCTATATCCTTTTGTAAAAGGTAAATAGGCAAGTGAGATCCAGGCAGCACGTTCAATTTATAATTATTTTCTAAAATCAAATGTGATTATGCTTTCCGTGGGTGACTGCCCTCCCATTAATAACGTTATTTCCAAATTGTTCGATACAATATGGATCGGTGCAGATGACTGTGTTCTGAGGAGAAACATAAAGCTCCTCAATAAAGGAGCAACTATAAAGCTACATCTAAGGCTGTACAGTGGAAAGTGCTTCTTTTGACCAAAACTCTTAGTAGATAGCACAAGGCTGTGTTACATCTTGTGTTGTGATTAGGAAAAAGTTCTAAAAGCGTGTGCACCACAAACACATCACATCATGAAGCTCTCTAAAGGTGGCAATCATAATTTGAAGGCTATCTCAGATAATGATTAAGAGGAACCTGGAGGAGGTTTCAAATCTTATAGTTGCTTTTCCTTTTGGATAGATTAAGAAATGTTCTGACTAGGCCTTGTTTATCTTCCTCCTGATTTTTAAAGAAGCAACTAATCAGTTTTACTGAGTGTAGTTTCCACTGGAGAGCCGGTAGTCATTAAAATTTCAACTTTTCACTATTCTGGCAAATTTGGAAAGAAAAAATTAATTTTCCTTCATTAATATCTATTTTAATGCTTTTTGTGGTACTTCCACATTTTTAAGATTTCTGATTTGTTTTCGGAATCACTTTGCTAAAAATGGATATTAAAAGTGGAAAAGATTTTTGATATTATTTTACAATTTTAAGTAATGCAAACGTGTCAATGACCTGTTTTGTGTTTCACTCCATGATGAGTTTGTTTGGGAATGATAATTTTAAAATTTTTCCACAAAATACAAAATCTGCCTCTCTAAGAGTTATGTGTATAAAAGGCAAAGCATGGAGAAACAGGAGCCATTTCAGAATAATCTACTGGAGTATTTTAGTATACTCAGAGAGTGAATGAAAGTAAGAAACTGGGTGATATTCTGGAATAAAAATATAGTTACGTGATCTGCATTGAGAGGATAAGAATTAACTGATTATGACAAATCCCACTTTTGTAATAATTACATAATAATTATGTAATTGTCATAACAAATCCTGCTTTTGTGACTTCACAAGAACATTCGTCATCTCTGCCCCTTAATTCTGTGCCCTTGCAGCGAAGAGCCCTTGCAGTGAAGTCCTATTTAAATACAAGGGCGTGTATAAGTTACCATTTCAGCTTGGAAGTCAGTCTCCTGATCATCCCAACAATGTGCTTTTGTTTGAATCCTGGAGTAATTTCAGAGCGTGCAAACTGGTTTCTTTTGAATGAAACCAAACCAGAAGATGTGCTGCAGAGTCCAGTGGGCATTTGGCCCGTTGGACAACAGCAACAGTAGTCTGAACTAGAAATGTTTATAGGAGCGGGTGTTAAGCCCTCAGCCCCAACCTTTTTTACTCTACAGATCCACTCCTGTTGGGCTGCACGACTTGCTAGAGCATGGTCGTGGCTAAAGATAAGTGTTAATACTCCGAGTATTAACAGAGTATAGTACCCAGAGTATAATCTTAAACTGATGTCAAGTTTGAGAGCATGAATGGGACTTGGAATTTTCTGAACACCTCCCATCCTCCACAGATGTGGCCGTCCTATAGAATGTCAAACCGAGCTATTCCACTATTTGCTGCTCCCACAGATTCCGTAAGAGACTTGTGCAGCATATTAAGAAACTGCACTTACACCAGACCCACCCTGAGACGTCTTACCAGTTGCCCTAGTAAGCAGCAGATTGATTTTACATTGGCTCTGCTGAGTTTCCAAGTGCCTGATGGAGCTGGTGCTAGCTGTTTGTGAAATTTTGTCCTAGAGCCTCCCGTGGAGGAGCAATACTTTCACACCCTTCAGAGATTTCTCTGTTCTGCCCTGAGGGAGCTGCGGTGCTGCTAAGGTGAACCCAAGCGTGGAGAACTTGTTTGCCCATGACATCAGGCTTAGTTCATCCTTCACTGCAACACCTGGAAACATTTGTTTTTCAATGGTATTTTTATTTTGACTATGAACAGACTACTCAAATGATCTTTCTTGGATTGTTTTTCTTAAAACCTTCTGTTCATTATATCCAGCCAGTAAAAGCAGAACACATACCCCTCTGTCTGAGATGGAGGAGGAAGGCAAGGATTTAATTCTGAGTTGAGAACCCCCCATGAAAGCAGTCACACTGCCGCTTTGGGAAGGGATGCTCTGGGATGCAGGATGGTGTGCCCTGCGGTCCTGGATCTCTGATGGTCCGCACGGGGATGGGCAGAAATGCACCACAACTCTACCCACACACATTCTTTCCATATGAAGGCAACATGGGGAAAAAACAGGAGATGCCAAGGCCTTATCTTGGTGTGCACCCAGGACACAATTTGGGTGTGTATCTGAATCTGGAAGTTAAGTGTTTCTGACCCCTGAATTAGATGTGTAATTACTAGCAACTGTGACATGGGAGTTGGTGTCCATGAGAAGCGGAGTTCAGATCGAGCAGGAGCTTGGAAGTGGGAGCAGCTACCAGGTACAGAAGCAACATTTTGCCTTTGTAAGAGAAAAAAGCTCCTGGCTCCCAACTGATCTCCTTGCTTCCACTGAGATCAATGATCACTCCGTCTCCAGGAGCAGCAGGTGAACCCAGTGAGGAGCAGCAGGCTCAAATCTATGTCAGCTAGACAGGCAATTAGCTGAATGTGCTACCCCACAAAGCAAGGCTCCTGTGTCGGCTGCTGCCTTTCAGGAACCCTGCAGGACCAGCTACTTTGTTGAGTTTCTGGAAATATTCCAGTTAGAGACTATTCCCCCCAAAGCAGGAGAATTCTCATGCTTAGCTTTGCGATCTTAATGATCTTTTAGATTAGAATTGATATGTTAGTAATTGCCTAGATTTAAAAAAGAAAAACAACCCCCGGGCAAGGTAAACCCAGCTCTTGCCCTTCATCCCATCACGTTGGCTCAAGTTGCCACCCACCTGGGCTATCAACACCACTGGGCTTCAAATTCCCCACAAGAATGACAGTTGAAAACATCCAGAAAAAGGCACAGAAGACTATACCAATGAATTTCTCTGCTCAGTAGAGCAGAGAAAAGGTGAGACACACTTGCCTAAAAATAGAGATGAGATGCAATCATAGGGTGAGTCCTGTTGACGAGAACACACAAGTCGCACACAGGCTCCTTGGCAGGCATTACGCACGCAAACAGCACATTTTTAAAAAGCGTGGAAGCCAGCCACAAGTGAATACACTTTCTCTCTGTCCATTTTTAGTCCTACTTTGAAGAAGAGGTCACCACAAATCTTTTTCCCGAGCTTCAATCTTGGAAATATCTAAGTCGCTTAGACTTAAAAAAAAAAAAAAAAAAGGAAAATGTAGACAAACGTAGATAAAAGACATGAGCTGTGTTTAGACATGTCTCCCTACTACAGGGATCACTGTTCTTGACCAGATTTTGCCAGTTCTTTCATGATGATGATTTTCTCCACATTTAGCACTTAAAATCAATCACTAGGAGAGGAATGAGATGGGGAGTGAAGGCAGCAATCGAAATAACAAACAATTTGGTTCCTGCTGGAGAACATATCTGTATATAAATGATGAGAAAAAGGTAATAATGATTTTTGTGTTTATGAAATCAAGTATTTTCATACAAAATCAGTATTAACAGTCTAAAAAAATGCTTTAAAAACATTCTAGCAGGTTTTATAGTTAAGATGGGAAAACATTTTAAATCGGAAATGTGAATTTAATCCCCTCAATTACATGTAAAATATTTAAATACTTAACCTGATTGCTGCCAACTGCAATTTCCTATAATAAGGAATTATGAGGCTAGAGAGTAGTTCTTAAAGGCACACAGTTCACATGAAACTATCCAAGACTCAGATCTAGAAACTATACCTTCATCTATGTATATAGCCACTTGTAATTAGCCACTTCACGCAAGTTGCAACTGGGAAAATTTTCAGTAGTATTTTTTTATTGGGCATAAAATAATAATAAAAACAATCTTTTTTTTTTTTTTCTTCAGATGGACGAGCTGGTAACTGTGTTATTAACAGCAGATATGGCAAAATGATACAGGATTCCAGCCAATAGAGCCATGTGAAGCATCTGACATCTGAATTAAAGAGCATAAGAAAATTCTTCTGGAAAAACTGAAGACCAGCCTCACGCAACACATCTCTGTGAATAACCACTTTATCTATCTATCTATCTATACACACACACACACACACACGATACATATATATATATATATATTCTGTATATATATATGAGGTTAAAACACACCTCTGCTACCCAAATATTTTACATTATTTTGGCTACAAGCTTTAGGACAAATCTTGTTCTCTGTAAATTATAACAACTTTGCTGAAACCCAAGTTTCTGCAAAAGTCTCTTTTTCCTTTCAGAACTGTTTTTTTTTCCGTGTATGTGTGCATAATATCTTAATGATGAGGACAAGACGTAGGCACCAACTGGCAACTGAGCTTAATAAAAAATACGTGAGCTCACAAGGACATTTGCTTATACATTTGGAGAAAGAAGCAGATCAAAAAACGCTGTTTGCTGGTCTGCAACAATGTCTATATTCTGAATTCCAGATAAATCCATTTCAGGAAGTAGTCATTATAAATTAACTTCCTCTACATCTCTCTACTTTGAACTGTTTTTCACTGCATAGCTAAAATTGCACATACAGAATGAAGTATTATTTTTAAATGACTTTTTCTTTAAATGCTACGTATTCTAATTTCCTCGTCCTCCCTCCATGGCTGGCAACAGACCAGCTCTTTCATTATATTTGGAGCAAAGAAACACCCTGCTGAACCTTTCCCAGACCATATTTTCAGGACTTAAACACTCCGAACAAATCAAAATACTTATTTAAAAGTAAATGAATTCCCATTTGTAATACAGCCTTCCATTCTTAATGACAGGTCTGATCTCCACAGAAATAATTCATCAGGAGAGAAGTGGGACAAAAAGGATGAGATAAATTCAGCTGACTTCCAAGCACTTAGCTGGAGCCATGGCTGGCAGTAACAGTCGCACTTGGCTCCCCTCGTAGACAGCCGAAGGAAGAGAGGACAAGCCAGAAGGTAATTCTGATCTTAAAGCTGGCTGAACAGCTCCTCTTTCCCTCCTCTCCTGCAAGTAGATGGAAACTAGGGTGACTGGGATTGTAATTAAGCACATCAACACGAAGAAAACAGAGAACAGAGAAGATTTGTGTCTGAGAAATTTTCCTCTTGGAACTTCTGGCCTGGATTGAGCCTGCATACTATTAGGCACCTAAAAGTTCAGGTTGGATGTGTCTGGGACAAAAAGTTCAAGGGTGGAAATTCTCAGATAAGAATCTTCTCTGTTTACTCCATATTTCATCATCTTAATAATACAATAAACACTACAGAAGAGGCTTTCTCTAGGTCAGAGGAACTTAAGATCAATAGATATATACAGGGGGAAAAGGTAAACAGAGTAAGCCAAGTTTTACTGAGTTAACATGGACTATTCTGCTAGAGACTGACAGATTACTGGGTCCTCATTTCCAGACTAAAATGATATATCAGAATTGAAGGGTATTTCAAAGGAGAACTTGTTCAACCTTATCTTCGTGGTATGTTTCTTTAAAGAAGACTTGTCAGTCTGTGTATGAGTGAAAATAAGTCTTTGAGGCAAGATGATGCAGTACGTCCCAGAAAGGCCTTGCTCAGTTAATTGCAATTTGTCTATAAACACAATAATCTCTCCTCAAATTTCTAAGCAAGAGTTTATCCTTCACTTGAACTACCTCACCAGTTTAAGAAGGGTGTACTAGTTGGCTTTTAGTTTTCCTAACAGTTCTTCTTCTTTTGGGGAAAATAATCTTTGTACAGCTAAGTTGCTGTTGCAGTGGACATGTTAGGAACACTGTTCCTATTGCATGCTGTTAAGATGAGGGTATACAACCCCACCTGAGTCACCACCAAAGAGTGCTTTTTTTCAGTCACTGTGCACATATTCTTATGAATAGCCAGAGCCAGAGTCCGATTGCTACATGAGATCCTCACAGAACAAGTCTTCTCTGACTTCTTTTTGATGTCTATGATCAGTCTTGGGATGACTTCCCCTTCTAGGAGATGGCCTTTAGCATCTTGGCCTATAACTCCCATTCGGGTCTAAGCAAGGTGAAATGGCCCAGGCAATCTGCTAAGATTGGTGGACCACCAGAAGATGAACTTGCTCAGTTCAAAGTTTTTAAAGGTATCCTGTTTATCAAGAAGACAAAGTAGGACCAGCACCACCTTGCATGCTTAGAACGATTGTGTCAGGTCTCTGTCATTATGTGGGTAGTCATGTAGGAGATAGATAGAAATGGAGTTTGGTCTGGTCTGCATTGCTTTTGCCCACAGGATATCAATATAAGACATACTTTTCTCTAAGGACTATAACCATTGAGATGCCTGACTACCAGGACATGCCCCATCCCAGAAGCAAAGCATCTGTCAAGACCCAACTGGATGGAGCAGAGCATCCCCCGACAGGTATTTGACTGAGGTTTCTAAAACAGTGCGTTCTGTAGTCCCTCTTCTGAAGGAGGGGCATCCACTGGAGGTGGTGGGGAAGAGAGTTAGAGAAATGCAGAGATTGTAACCACACATAGAGGTCTTAAATATGAAAGTGAACTGGTTTGGACAAAACCTATAATCCTGGAAAAGGGTTTTGTTCCTAAACGTTCTCTCAGATTTGTACAAATGAACAGCTAGAACAAGCTTGTCATACAAAATTTTTTACAGAAATAACTGCAACATGAATAGAGGTAATTTCACTAGCTAGTCTCTACGTAAACAAAAATACATCAGCCGCTTTTGATCATTCACTCTAATTTTTACAGCTGTCTTAAGATTTAAAACTTGCCTTCAGTTTAATTTATATTAAGATTCAAGATGAATATTAATACTGATTTCTACTGTAAAGCATTTTAGAGATCTACAGGAAAACACTACATTTCAATTTCTCAATCAACAGCCTCTTATTTGATGCCATTTAAAAATCAGATGGCAACTTCTAGCTTTGAAGCAGTTATTTTAACTTTGTCATTGACAGTGGATGCATATACTGCACAGTACATGCAGAAAAAGTATATAAAGGAAGTAATTTTAAATCCCTCTATTAATCCAATATCCATTGCCCATATGATGCCTTCCCAGTTTGCCTGCCCCCAAAGCATGAGTTAAACTGCAATACGAATTAAACTACATCAAAATACAGACAATGTTAACCCTGTAGATTAAATTTCAGCCATAACTATACTAAGACTGATATATAATATCTGCAAGTACTGTAACACTACTTGAAATAAAATTTGGCAATCCTTTCTGGGATAGATTTAATGCATATGTTCTATTCCATCTTATCAAGTACAGGGAGAAGTATAAATGTTTTTTTATTTGAGACAACTGAAGGAGAACTAACCAAACTACAAAAGACATTAAAGTCAAACAACAACAAAAAGATCCTTTGACTCAGTTGGTAAGATAAATATTACATCTTTGACAAAAGCCCTATCTAAACATGTAATAGACAAAATCAGTGCTACAGGAATCTAAAAATGTCTGCAAGAGCAAAATAAGCCAAGCAGATGCACCAGTAGTTTCTAAAAACAGCTGAAAAAGGAAATTACAGCATAGTTCCTAAACCATCAGACATTGCTTTATTTTCTTGAGGAAAACAGACAAATAGCAGATTTCCTCACAAAAAAAGGGTGACAGTGGTCAGACTAAAGTCCCAAAGTCACTGAAAAAGTGAACTGAAAAAGTTCTAACAAGTATCAGTTTCTTTAAATAAGCAATTCCCTTCTCATCATGATTTTACCTGAGCCTGTGTTTTCTGAGCCCATCTGCTTCAGGCTTCTTTTCCAGTGAGATTTAGATGGATGCCCAAAGCTGACCTCTGAGAACAGCTACACGAACATTTGGATATGAGTGGCTACTCTAACCGTAATGCTGATACCCACAAACAGTCGGATGAGGGATGTTTATAATTGAGGCTCATCTTTTTTTTGTTTGCTTGTGAGCAGTTTCTTTTATGTTCTGTTATTGAAGTGCATGTGTTGACTGACTTAAGAGGATGGTCTTGTAAATGAGATCTTTGATCTCAAGAGTTCATTTTATCTTTGCAGCAAAGAAAAGTGAATTGAATTGGCTGGCAGAACTAAGCCCTCTCTTTTTCTGTTCTACAGCTGCTACATCCTTCTGGGGTCATTGTAACTTCCACTTCAACCGCCAGATACTCTATTTTGCCGAAGAATTAAAAAAAGGCTTCTCCAACATATCATAACCTGCAGCACAGCGATGAAAACTTTGCAGCTCCTGGTTTATTATATGAACCATGCAGCATGCTCAGACTGTTCCGCTTCTGTAGCGGGAATGTGTTGGACAAACCACTGAGCTCTGATACAGCAAATCTCTTTGAGCTACCCTGATGCCTCATTAGAAAGTAAACTTTAATATTCACTGTTCTTTTCTGGTAAAACACAGTCTAGAAAGACTACAGCGTGGAAGGCTGCAGACAGAAAACAAGTATCCGCTCTGAGATGTTGAAAGAAGTATGTGATAGATCGTTAATCTCCCACTATCTATATTAATGCACAGAGGTATTAGCATTAGGGACCACTGTGCTACCTACTACATGTGCACAGAGAAGGACACCACAGGGCACAGTACCAATTTACTTCCCAGTTTGGATCACCAATATAATAGTGTCATCATATTCTTACCACCTGCACTTCATTTAGTTTCTGCATTTTCATTACAGCGTTAGCTACTACAGAAATAACCTTCAATGAACACTTCTTTACATGTCCTTCCTGTCCCTCCCCCCTTAGTTTGATTTAATTTTACTATGTATTTTTCCTTCTATACAGCTAAAAGAAATAATGGACACATGAGAACTCTGCCATTTCATAGTAGGTAGATATTTGTACAAAACCAGTAATTTTTAATTGCCTCAAAGTAATTGCATACAGAATAGCCAGGCTTAGTCAAGACCTCTAGCACTCCCCATGAAAGCAGAAAAGCTTCCCATCAGTGTCTCTGAAAATGAAGTTTAAAACATTATTTTTGAGGAGTTCGACTAAATGCTTGAAACCATTTATACATGGAGGAAAAAGTTTCTGCCTACAGAATTGTCTTACTAAGGACTTCATCCACAGAGGTCAAAAAAGTGCAGATCTTATTGCTTCTTAGATCATTCAGCAGGCTCATCAGCATGTGCGGAAGAGTTAAAACAGTCTTACTCATTAGCATCATACAGAGCAGAGAAGCACTATGTACCTGTATACAGCACCTAAAATATGCTCTCAAGAACTAAACAGACAGTGAGGTGCCATGCCTAGACGGAATTTCCTTCTTACACTCCTGGCATCTAAAAATGATGAAATTCTAAACTGACAAAATCTAAGTTGCATTTTATGTGCAGTAATGCTTCCAAATTAACTGACCATTAACACAATGGGAACAAGGTAGCAACTTGTCTCCCGTTCCAGAAAGTAAGAATACTTACGTTTCTTCTCTTGGATGGTTTAGATTCAGACGGAAGGAAGGTGCCTATGCAAACAGATCCCTTTTACAGAATGAAGCCTGGGTCTTTTTTCTGGAAACAGTCTCATCTCTGTGAAAGATTTTGAAAAGAAAGAGGTAGTTCTCTAGAAGAATCAAAGGAAGTAAATATCTAATTGGTAAAGAAAGAACACTGCCTCAATGGATGACACAGGGTGATTAATGACTTTCCTTACTTTAAGGAATGTGACATATTGATGGGAAGAAATCAGACCTCATGTACCTACGTCTAACTTTGCAAGCTCGTTACAGATCGTCACGGTCATGAAGAGATGCAGCACAACAGAAAGGCTGAACGAACCCAACATGGCTTATTAAACCTTCCTCTTCCCTCAGCAATAAAAAGGAGCCACCTTTGGATTTTAAGGAGTTACTCGCTGGATTCTGCCTCTTCGTTGCCGTAACAGACACTCACTGGCTTTGAAAGGAAATCTGGTCAGTCTAGAATTGCCTTCTCATCAGTGGAACAGTTGCAGTTACCTAAGAAGGGAAGGAGTTATCCCCTGTTAGTTGCAGTTCTGGTTCCTCTCCATACTCACTAGGCTGAGAAGAGAAAACCCAAAGCAAGATGAACTATCATGTCATAATAAAAGGGTGGTGGCGGGGAGGAAAGCAAAGCAGTTTCTCAAGCACATGTTTAATGCTATTGTTCTGAACAACCCACTCATCTTGCGCAGGAGGTTGCTTTAGTTTTTTTGTGTTTTTTTTCTGTGAGCATGACAGGTTCTCCAGCTAAAATGCAATAAACTGTGTATTATTTTGATCTACTATAATTACGATAGTGAATATGCTCCTTACCTTTTCCCCTTTTTTGCTCTAGGGTAAAACCTCTCATCTGTGACCACACAAGAGAGCATTGCCAGCTGCAGTATCAAGGTTCAGATCATACTTTACAGAAAACATCAGAAAGTGGATCTGTAAGCATCTCCTTGACTGACCTCCTGTACACGGTGTTGTCTGGTTCCACTTCTGGGTTTGTCACCAGGGAATTGTCTGTAGGGACTAGCTCATGCTCAGCCTTCCGTCGGGCTGTTCTGGATGCAATTACTCTTTGATTTACCTTTGAACATGTGGGCTTCATTCTCCTTTTTCTACATTTAAAATTAGACTTTTCCAGAAGCCTTTATTTACAACTTTTCCAGAGGAAATAGGAAGTGTCTTGTTATGTTTGATTTACTAGAAAGCTCCATAAGGGAGCTATCACACAAAGCAGAGTACACCTCTTGCAAGGAAAATGTACAAAACTGCAAATGAAACTCAAAATCTCCCATGAACCAAACTCCACCTAAATAAACTATTTAATAAAGGAGTAAAGGCCTAGTAACATGTCCACTAATGGCAGTAATGAAGCTCCCATTTACAGTGCTCCACTGGCACAGGATACCTCAGTCTTTCGTTATTAGTTCTGGAGTTAACAATCTGTCTTAACTCTGACGTTACTGATACCAGCTATGAAGTATCTTTCAGTTCTGTCTAAACAGCTTACACACATATTCATAACACAAAGCAAACACTTCTGTTCAAGTTCTCATTTTTATATACAGCACATACGGCAAGGACTGCCAGGGTATTTTATTATTTTGATCTCAATATTGATTATATTATAACAGTTTTGATTTATTTATTTAAAATCGATGGTCAAATGTTTGAAGGACAATATACAGAACCACTCAGTATTTGTTGACAGTGACAGAAACACACTTATTCTATGTAATAAGCACCTAGAATATGATGCTAACGATATCTTACACAAGTGCTACGCATTTTTATATGAACTAAGACTGTCTGAAATCTTTCACTTTCTGAAGATTTTGTGCCATCTTCATGTTATTAGTGGGCAACTAGTATCTATAAATCTCACTAATTTATAACAGTTCAAGTGTATTTGTTCTTATCCCAGTGGGAAGAAATTCACCTTTGCTGTCTGGATACCATTAGGCTTCAATCCACTTTTTATGGATGATGTCAAGCAAGAGAGAGATCTGAGCACCAACCTTTGCTAGAGAGAGGGCAGCGAGGAGACACGTTCCCAGTACCCTTGCTCATTACAAGTACTCCTGCTATGTGTAAATTTTACCCTTTATGGAACACAGCCAAATGTTTAACCTACAGTCCATATTTCTCATCATGGGTGAATAAAACCGCCTTCCCACCATCCTTTGCATCTTCTTTTCTTTTGAAAGGACAGCATATTGGCTTGCAATGGTCTGTGTAACAGAGCATAATTCTGACAAGATATAATTATTTTAGATGAATTATCTAACTTTAATAAAAAATGAATGCCAAAAAGTTGTATGCTATGGCAGGTAACAAGGAAAGAACAAGTATTGTGAGTTTGCTGGCTTTTCAACAGTGTCGTACAGTTCTCCTTCCAGACCAGCTGAGCTGGAGAAACATTTCAGATTTGAAATGAACAGCTTGAATGGAAACATTTTATTTGCAGAATGGTTAATTTTTAAAGGTTAAACATAAAACAACCATGAAAATTAAATCTAGTACTTCAGGTATGTGTTAACTAGAAAACTCAGCACACAAAACAGTTCTAAGCAGCTCTGTAAAATTAATGTTTCCTTCTATGAGGTCTGAGTACCACTCAGCTCACAGCAGTGCTATCCTCAGAACAGCGTCACGGATACCAGCTAACGACTGCAGGTCACCAACACAGTACACAGAAGACAACAGATGAAGGTGTGATGTACTTGTTTAAAAGGGCCCTGATTTTTAAATGATGCTGAAAATAATTTCCAGATTAAAGCAAGCTCAAGCTCTCATGAACTCTGAATGGTCACAGCTATAGAAAACAACACAGGTCAAGCCAAGTAATAACTCTCACACATTACTTAACACTTTTTTATTGGAGTGCAGCACAGATACTTTCCCTGAAACAATTACTTCAAAACATTTACGAACATAACTGTCAAAAATATGCTAACAAATTTACTTAAATACGTACATTAAAAAAAATCTAAAATATGAATATTTAACAACCTAAGACATATTCACAATGTAATTACTCCATCATTTATGGTATTTATCTCTAATACCTTAAGAGGACAAAAGTCTGAAAATATATATATATATTAAGCTATCACAGAGCATAGAAAATATATGAAAATATCTACTAGCATTTGGCACAATATAAATATTCTACCCCAAGAGAGAAAACAAGTGTAATCTTTTAAGCCACACAGATCATTATTCACACAAATCATGATGCTACATCAGAGAGCTGTTGCTCATGCAACAGCAACTCTGGTTTTAGTTGGAAAAACCATGCTCAAAGCTTGTGAGCAGGGGACACAGTGGTCTGTGAGAAAGCGTGTTTAGGTACTTAGCCATCTAATTTAGCTGGATAAGAAACAATGTAATGTTTTCCTGTTGTTAAACATTGCCATCTGTATCTCTGGCACACAAATTAAAAAAAGAAGGGTGTGACCATTAAAAGTACGTGTCCTGAGATTTCCTTCTTTAGGGGGCAAAGAGGTTAAAATGGAAAAGCTGATCCGCGTATAAATCAGGAACACATGTGGCAGTGAGAACAAACAGCAGCCAACAGGCAGCCCGAGAGGACTTCTCCAGGCAACAGGAGCGGCACAAAATGGAGTGGACACAAATACCATCTGCTGGGCAGACAGTGGAGCAACTGATTGTCACTTTCAAATCGGTAAGTTTAATCGATTTTATTAAGTACTCCTAACTATGTCAGTACTCAGAATTAAGTCTGAGTTTTAAAACTTTTTGACTGGAAAGCTCTCTGTCCAGTAGTACAAAGAAGCATTGCTTTAACATTAATACTGGCTTCTATCTGCAGAAAATCAAAGGTGATCTCAAAGAAACAGGCATAACAGGATATATGTATTGAGTATCAGAGTGAAATAACAAAACAGTGCAGATGTGCACAGACTTCATCTTAAAGTTATGAAATGTTTGTGTCTACAGCCTGCCTATGGGAAGTAGATACCAACAGCCAGCCCAGGCTGAAACAGTTTTGCTTGATTTCTTTGGAGATAAACAGAATACTTAACAAAGTAAGTTACAGTTCACTTAAAGCTAAGAAATGTAACATAGTATTGAATAACAATCCTTTTGATCCAATGGATCTCATATCCAGTGATAGGCCCCTAAAATATTAAGATGTTTAAAATCAGTCTTTATCTTCACATTAAGACTTTTTCATTCACACATACAGAAAAGATCAAGAAAACATTACAGATCACAAAGTACTGAATTTTCAAGTGTAAAGTCATACCAAAATCTTGATAAATTGTCATTGATGTCGTAGGTGAGCAATCGGTCAGGAACGTCATTACCGGTGCCCTGCACTGCTAACACATGTGGTGCTAGGGCAAAGGGTACGTCGCTCAGAAGATCTGACATGAAAGGGCTGCTTTCCAAATTTTGACTCCTTTCATTTCCCACCTCTGCACCTGATACAGTCAACTGCGATCGGTGCCCTGTATTTATCTGAAGAGAACAGAAGAACAGTAATTTAGACACTACAGATCAGGCAGCTAAGGCTTTTTACTTAGAACCATCATGAATGAATTAAACAACAACAACAACAAAAAAATCAGTTGCAGAGTTTAGTTCAGGTAGATCTGAAATAGCAAATCCCAATGCAAGTTGATATAATTCTTTGGGTTAGGCTGATTTTTAATTGAGGTTTAAAAAAACTTTTTTTTTTTTTTTTCTGAATGGTTGTTGTAATTTCTCTATCTAATGTTACTCTGCATTTAAGAAAACTGAGGCTGGTGGGACTTTTTGTCATCAAGTCCAGTCTTGTTTAGAGGAAATTACTCCATATAATTCCTTTCATAAACTGATGAAGCTCCTTTTTAAATATAGAGTTTGTTTTGTTCCTTCTACACCCTTTCAGAAGTTGTCCTACAAATGTAGGACTCTGATTATTAAAAACAAACAAACAAAAACCACCTCCTGTCCTAGTTCTTTCAAAGTATTACTGATATTGATTTCCAATTTGAAACAGAGTTGTTTCACTGGCTGGTGAGGTCTCTTATATGGCAATGTATGTGTTGCCAAATATGTGCTTTATAGATTATTAGAAAAGCACAGTTAGTGAAACTAAAACAAACAAATAAAACCCCTAAACCAAAACCAACAATGAAATAAAAAAGCCCTGCCATACAGAATAAGTCAATATAATTTATGGAAAATGCCATCAGATAGGATGCTAGACCCAACAGTCTTATAGGCTTTGATATTGGCTTACCAAAATGATCTTATTAAGTGTCTATCCTGAAAGTTCTACCATTTTAAAAACAAAGAAAAGACTATTTACTCTGCCTCCGAACGCAAATCTAACTTCCTTTACTATTTATAACAACAAAGTGCTAGGCAAACTGATAGTTCTCACATCATCTTGAAGAGTAAGATGATTGCCATAGGGATTTCTATTTTATATAAGCAGACACAGAGAAATATTCAAATTTGACTTGTACAAAAGTGCTTAACAAGTCATGTCAGAGCCAAAAACATTACACGTGAACTTCTGACTGCAGTCCTGACTTCTCCCTTTCAACCCTTTCTGCTCAACACACATCCAGAAAAATTCAAAGCTTACACTGTTATTAAGCGAAGGGAAAGCACTGAAAGCTTTAAATTTGCTAAACCGATGTTCAACTGATCATAAAAGTTACATGGATTTAGTTGTATGGAGGTTGCTTTCATCCTGAATTATGACATGATTTGAGGGGAAGTTGTTGTGCTCTGGATCTGACCTGTGCTAGAGCTGAATGTTACAGATCATGGTTGGTACAGAGAATCTGAGGTTGTCTGGCAGAAGGATAGTCTGGGTGGTGGGGTGGTGGTGGGGCTCTTTGTTTTCTAGTCTGGAGAGTATATAACATAGCCAGGCAAAAGGCGCTCTGTCTGCTTCTTGAAGAAGGACTGGATTTGACTCGGATGCAACCTGAGAACTAGTCATTCCTTACACAACCCAAAATTTCAGCTAGTAGGACAGATAAACAAACTTTAAACATTCTATTAAAGTGTCAACAGTTAAATAGATAATCTTGCCACTCAAAGCCAGTTCAGAGTCAGTACTTCTCTCAGCTGAATGGAGGAAGCTTGCTCCTCCAGGGGCTGCAGGGACAGAAGGGGTTAGTGATGCTCCATGCTCTGAAATGGACACGTATTTGGAAGCTTTTGTTTATAACCACGATGACTGGACATCCAAAGCTTAAGCTAAGCTTCCCAAGATCCATTACCAATATGTCACAGGATATTAATGTAAAATTTCCTAAGGTTAAGAAGTTTTATCAAAAGTAATGACTGCTAGATATAAGTATTATATCATCCAACACAGAAGAGGAGCAAACAAGCTCCAAAGGAAGCAAGTGATGAAAGCAGCTTCCTACTGAGCTTCTGGGACTCACTTCCCAGTATAAATCCTATTTGATTCTTTTCCCCTCTTTCAGACCACCTTCTGGCTAATTGCTATAAAACTTTATTTTATTTATAGGTATCAAAAAGGACAGAGTAGTCTTATCTCCCCCTCACTACAAGAAAGACATCAACGCCCTGGGACATGTCCAGAGAAGGGCAACGAAACTGGTGAGGGGTATGGAACACAAGTCTTATGAGGAGCGGCTGAGGGAGCTGGGACTGTTTAGTTTGGAGAAGAGGAGGCTCAGGAGAGACCTCATTGCACTCTACAACCTCCTGAAGGGAGGTTGTGATGAGGAGGGGGTTGGCCTCTTCTTTCAGATAACTAATGATAGGACTCGAGGTAATGGCCAGAAGTTGCGCCTGGGGAGATTTAGATTAGATATCAGGAAAAACTTTTTCTCTCAGAGAGTGGTCAGGCACAGGAACGGCCTGACCAGGGAGGTGGTGGAGTCACCGACCCTCGTGGTGTTCAAGAAGCGCCTGGACAAGGTGCTGCAAGATATGGTTTAGTAGCTTAGTGGGTAGTATTGGTGACAGGCTGACGGTTGGACTAGAGGATCTTGTAGGTCCTTTCCAACCTTGTGTTTCTATGATTCTATGATCTTTGTCTATTCTTCTAGTCCATTTCAGAGCCTTCTGGAGATAGACAGGATACATGGCTGGGTTTCTCCTGTTTTAATAATGTTCTGCACCCTGCCTCTGAGCTACCGTAATGCTGACATGTCTGTACTATATAATTCCTCCAGTTACAGTTTATAGGTGTTTCTTCTTTTTCTTCATATCCCTTAGCTTTCTTTTTCGCAGTTCACTATTCTTGTGAGTACCTAACAGCACTTCAGAAAGCTACACACAACAGTAAAGGCAAGAGTTGATAAAGAAGATTTCTTTTATCTTTCCTTACTGATTCTGGTACCTTTAAAGGGCAGGGAACATAGGAAAGCTAGCAGAGAAGTTAGAAAGATAGCCTGTGCATAGCTCTCCTACTGCAGCTTTCCAAGCTCTGAGGAAAAAAAACACAAGCAATAGCACCATAAGTCTGTAAGTTCAAGAAAAACCCTAAAATCTCTTGTATTTGTCTCTTCTAATCAGCGCAGTTACCTTCAAGTTGAAGACCAGCAGCTCTCACTTTAAAAGAGATGTTAGCTTCTGTAGTTGCTAATCAACTAGCAACACTTACAGGGAAGTCTTCCTTCTCATTATGGCCAAATAGGCTCAAGGTGTGCATCATAACAAAGTTCAAAACGATCTTTCTGATATAGACATATTGGTATAGACATATAGGACACTGCCAAACACACAGAACACTTATTTGTGTTAATGATATTTATCTGACACCCCCCCACACACACTTCTAATATGTACTTAAATTTGTAGCTGCTGTAAATTTCAAAATTTTGTAGCAAGTTCTATAAGTTCTACTCTGCACAAATTTGTTATATTCCCTGTTGAAAGAAAGAACCTGTGGAGCTTTTATTGAGGTGCTGGTATTTGCTTTTATGACATCAGTCCCATATTCTGAAGAGGAGAGCAGAGCCAGAAAGCCCCAAATGAAAAACAGGAAAAGGTTACATCTAGAAATCAATTAAACAAAATCTTCAAAGAGCCTTCTGCCTCCCCCACTCCCACATTCCAGGGAAGAATGCTCTCACTCACTGTCCTATTCCCATAGCTCGGATGATAATCAGAAATCCCTACAATCTAATGTTTATTTTGTTTGGCAAATTATACATTTAAGAACACCTGTTTCTACCTTAATTGTCCCACAAGCTGGATGAACTCAATTTACAATGCAAATTAGACCATCATGTGGCAAAACATTTTGTGGTTAATGGAGTTAAGTCCAGCTGGCGTCCCGTGACAAGTGGTGTCCCCCAGGGGTCGGTACTGGGGCCTATCTTGTTTAATATCTTTATTGATGACCTAGATGAGGGGATTGAGTGCACCCTCAGTAAGTTTGCAGACGACACCAAGTTGGGAGGTAGTGTCGATCTGCCTGAGGGTCGGGTGGCCCTTCAGAGGGATCTGGATAGGCTGGGCTGCTGGACTGAGGCGAACGGGATGAGGTTTAACAAGGCCAAGTGCCGGGTCCTGCACTTTGGCCACAATAACCCCATGCAACGCTATAGGCTTGGGGCTGAGTGGCTAGAAGACTGTGATGAGGAAAGGGACCTGGGAGTGTTGATCGATGCAAGGCTGAACATGAGCCGGCAGTGTGCTCAGGGGGCCAAGAAGGCCAATGGCATCCTGGCCTGTATTAGAAACAGTGTGGCCAGCAGGAGCAGGGAGGTGATCATCCCCCTGTACTCAGCTTTGGTGAGGCCGCACCTCGAGT
>VXAL01017229.1:484432-523322 GCA_013399475.1 Chauna torquata | reverse complement strand
CTTGAAGGTCCTTTCCAACCTTGTGATTCTTTGAAAACTAACTTCGAAGAGGAAAAAAAAATCGGACAGAGCACAAAGCATTCTGGATCTTCTTTTTTCTTCCAGAAGCCTTACAGTTGTTACGAGGGTGCCAAAGGGGCAGCCCCAGAAATGAAACTCTTTCTGCAGATACGATGTATTGACAATGATAAGGCAAGAACCAGCTTTCCTTACTCTCAGTCCCATTCCATGTTTCAAAGCAAGACTGTATAAGGGAGGATGAATTACATGAGTAATATTTTATGGTTAAACACCATTTTACCATTCTCAATCTCTACATATGGTTGTGAAGTTCTTAATAGTCTGTAGGTGCTGACACTATTTGAATAATCAAAACAATATAATAAACAAAGCCTGAAAGGGATGGGAGGAACATAGTACAGATAAGCCAGGAACAAAGAAAAAAAGTGTCTGGTCAGTATAACAAATGCCATAACCTGATCTCTGATCCAATAGTCTTTGGGTCTCAGTCCACCCATGAGAAGGTCTTCGGTCCAACATCACAAGATGAGCTTACAGCAGAAATAAGAACTCAAGATTTCCTATTTCAGCTCCACACACTAACCACTACTATCTCTCCCAAGAAAAAAACTTTTTTTTTAAAATATCTTAAAATATTCACACTCACTTTTTCATTTATAGAAAGTCACATCTTACATTACTTTATTGGACGGACTTCCCAGCAAATTATGCAGTGTGAAAAATACATAACCTGTGAAGGATGGCTGTTTAATGCAATGTGCAAAACCCAAGTGTGGTCGAAAAAAACTGGCCAAAGTCAACCTGGTCATACCTCCCTGCTTCCATGCTGTTCAGGTAAGCATGGCTTAACAATGCAAGAGGCAGCATTAAAGTATGCCACAGAGAATATAGAGCAAAGCTGACTCTTCTGGCACTTTGTCCCCTTCCAAAAGCAAGGAGAACTGCTCCAGGGTGCAGAGATGGAGGCTGCGACGGACAGTGCAAGCAATGCCTTGCATTGAAGATGGGCAGCTGGAAAACTTACATTTGCAGTTTAAATCCTTGAATATTGTGGACTCCATCGTTATACCTGGTACTCAGCGTCATGTGTGTTACAACAGTGTCCATTATCTGCCAGCTATCTACATACAAAGAAAAAACTTCCTGTCCTGAAAAAGTCAGGTTGCAAAAAGTATTTTTTCAGTTTTGCCCAGTGTAGTGATTATAGGCAATTGTTGCCCTTCGCTATGAAGCATTGTTCCTGAACACTCTTACAATGATATTCAGATAATGGCCTTGTGCAAGATCTTATCAAGCTAGATATATTTTTGTGCCTCCTAATCATAAAGGTATCCTATAAAAGGGCTGAGACATATTTCACTCATATGCTGGAGAATCCACATCATTGAAAAGATCTTGATGAAGCCAACCTGACCAGCAGGCTTTTATAGTGCCTGTGGTAATGGAATGAAGAACTGGACACTCCAGTAGAGAACATCAATCACCCATCAAGGCTAAAATCACTCAAGCTGGTTACAATACAAACACCAGCACAAAGCTGTTATGTAATCAAAGTCAAGGTTATGAAATGGCTTATGTTTTCATGCATGCATTCCTCAAGCATATATAGAACTGCAAGTCCTAGAGAATTTGATATCCCACATTAGTCACACTGTTTTCTACTTAAATGTCTAACTTATTTATCCAGAATACAATCTATTCAGAGCCTATTCTCTGGACATTAGCAAAACAAAGCACTGCCAAATGCTATGACACACAATCCTGCTATGAGAAATATTAATTGAACGCACTTAGAATATCACCAAACAATTTACATTTCACCAAGCACCAGGGAGTTAAAAAATCAGTTAAAATTACAGAAGGTATGGTACTCAGATTTAATTCAAATAAGCAAGGTGTTTTCTTCATTCTTGGCTTGGAATCCAAATGAAGAGGGAAAAAAGAAACAGTATGTAAACATATATGGTAGCTTGCTACCAGATACTAATTGTGCTTTGACGGCACGGGTGTTTTATGTTATTTCAAAACTAACAAACTATAAAATTATCCTCTAAAGTATATTCCTCCTCTTATGCTCTTTTAGCTTTATTTTTTATGTTCCTCAGATGCTTTTAAAAACATCTAACTTGCAGCATGTATGTGTGCTAACCACAAAGTCTGCCAGGAGTCTCGTAAGGAAGAAAAAATGCAGAGTTTACGATGTACTGGGAAGCTAGATTTACAGTGCTCTGAAGATGAATCAAAGATTAGTGCTAGCATTATTACCATCCAAATTATTGAACAAGGTTTTCTACCAAACAGTGATTTCTCTCAATAAATTTGTACTTTCTGTAAAAGAGGCTTTTTTTTCCCTGAAAAGCAGATCCATTTTCCTTAAAAAGAAAGCTTTAAGAAACAAACAGTATGTTCAATATTCCAGACTGTTTAGTAAATATCCAGCAATATCATAACTATGCCAAAGACAGAGACCTACAACACTGATGTTGATATAGAAATATTATCTTTAATTCAGGCAATTTTGTGGTATTACAGCAAGTAGTGTGTCATAATGTGTCTTAGAATTTAGGTAGCGTTATGCATTTATTTCTGATGTCTCTAGAAATGGAAATTGTCTTAGTGGATTGTTCTTCCAATTGTGTTTCAATTGATGCTTTTAAGATATTCACTGGGTCTTTTTAGAAAATTTGTAGAAATTCCAGAGCGAGCATCACCACTGATGACAATGAATCACTTTGCCATTACTTTTCTTATTTGAAAAGAGGAACAGATGGGAAAAGTAAAATTACTTGCAAGGCTCTCTGAATGTTCAGCACTTTGTATTCAGAAGTTTAAGCTAGGAGAAAAGCATCAGTAAAACCTTGCTGTAGTGCAGAAAAAGTGTACACAACATGATAGTTTCTAAATGTAACAAAAAATCAAACCAAAACAACAACAACAACAAAAACCCACACCCAGCACACCAATAAGTATGTGGCCTACATCTTTACAGAATTTACCCGGACAAGTAAAATACAGATGTCACCAAAATCACTCAGAAAACTTCATGTGAATCTTGAGAGCTGCTATTCTTTTGAGGCTTACTTGAAAGTTTAGTCAGCATCCCCTCCAGGGACTCAAGAAAAAAAATTGTTTCTGCTCTGGGACAAAAGTAAGTGGAAGAGAAAGTGCAGGAGACCTTGCAGTGGCTGGCTGCAGTATCATAATGTATTTTGGCCAGTGTATTTCTTTCTTAAGAGAAATGCAGTGAATGTAATTGTAATCCTAGCCTCAGATTGGTTTTGTCATTGGTTTCAACAGGGACAACTTGCACGCTGAAAGCTCCAGGCTAAGATCGAGTCCTTGGAGAGGCTTTTAGAGCAACAACGGCTGTCAATGGAAATCAGCTTTCCCGTTCGCTTTGGGCTCTTGTTTCCCAACTTTTCATGACTCATATTCTGTAATACAGCAGTGATCTGTCTTTCTTAAAGAGCTCCTGCTACCTGCACAAATTTCATGTTATTAGTACACAGCATGTTTTTTTCTCCATTTATCAATATTGTTAGTCAGAGTAAAACAGAACCAGATTCTAAAATAAGTATTTAAGTACATTTTCATTGATTTGTGACATACATTTTAGATATTTTTCTTTTCCATCTTCCACTTTAAAGCATGTTTTTCAGCTGTTTCCTAGACTAGGACAGAATCAAGGTCAGGTTAATGTTGCTGAGATCTTAAAGAATAAAACTCTGAAGAAATAGTGAAAAGAACTTCTGACATTCTACAGGATTTTATTACTATAGAAAAGCTCCCCACAGAGTACCATGACATGCAGACAACAGTAGGGGAATCTTTGCTAAACCACACTTTCAGTATTAGCAATGATATGCATTTGTACATCTTTATTGGCCTTAAAGCAATTAGAAAAGTATAACTAGCTTTTTCTGTCATGCAGGAACAATTTGATATTCTAAATGCAGAATGAGCTTTCTGTATTTAATACATGTTCCTTGCCCCCTCAAACAGCTAAAACTGTTAATCTCTGTAGAGAGGAAGCATTGCAAGGTTGCCATTTGAACTTGTGGTACTCTGAATGTTCCACGGTTAAAGTGTGTTAGTTTAATTATCCTAGTAAATACTAGAGATGCCTGTGAGTTTTATCTATTAAGCACTTGTAAAATGCATTTCTACCCTGAAAAGTATTCTTAAGTAACACAAAACACTGCGCATCTAGTGTCTAAACCAACCATCTCATTTGTTCATGCTAGAAGAAAAACATTTTTTTTCTTAGTCAACAATTTTGCAAACTTGAACTGAAATAAAATCAAGCTTCTGTTTGATTCAGTCCCCTATAATAATGATGTGACAAAGAAAATACTTGGAGGGTGTTTGGTGATAAATTTAGCTAAGATATTGAACTTAATATAGCTGAAATTGTATAATGATATTTTTATTTCTAATTCCTATTATAGTCCTTTATCCCTAATAACATTTATTTTATTTAACTCTTTTATTCAATAATTGTTTAAAGACAGAGAATTGTAACATCTCAAATGTGGGCATTCATAATAAGAAATTATACAATTGTGAACAAATGGGGATGCAACATGAGGAAAAACCATAGAACTAACAGAGCAAAAATACAAAGGAGGCAGAAAAGGATTCTAAATCTTCATTAAAAATATGTCTTAATTTCCCACCATAACTAAAATAATACTTCTGTCACAGGAATTTGGACTACATAAACTTTTAAAGTGAATATACCTAGCTTTCCGTACAATGAAAATAACACCAAGTTGTACAAACCAAAAATGCATAACCTCAAAGATCCAAAAATAGTAACTGATCTGAGTAAGATCTGGCTCTGAGCTCCGCCACAGATTTGGAGCTCTGTCACTCAGTGTAGAAAAATACCACATAGAAAAGAAAGCCTGATCTTTATGCTGATCATAGTGAGGGGTCTGAAATAAGAAACGCAAAAAAACATAAAACCCTAGTTTCTGCATTAAGCCGCAAGTGAGTTAGGGCCTGAATTTCTTTTTCTTTAGGGCCCAAATTTCTTTTTTCTTTAACAGAATTCTTTTCCTTGTTCCCCTTTCCTGGAGCCAGGGATATTCCAGCACACGAATGATTTTGCCACCAATTTAAAATGTCAGAACTCACTTCTTTCTGGGAGTAGCACAATATTGTATCATAGGATCCTTCTACGGCAAAACGTTTTTATGATAAAATGAATTTTTTGAACAATTACATTTGCACTGGAATCAAAACTTTATTCCCTTCCTTATTGTTCCTTCTATCCCAACCAATTGCAGCACTTTTGAATCTGATAATTTGAGATGCGTAGCAGCATTTACGCATGCTCAGTAGCAGGGTTCCTGTTCCTGCTGCCTCCCCTGGCCTCTCTGCAGGCCCTTGAGCTTAGGGAACTGTCCTAACAGGTGAATTTTGGACAACTTTCCCCTCTACAACATGAACACTGTGATAAGAATTATATTAGGAGAGAGAGAGAGATGTAGGTTCAGTAAGGAACGGTTTATCTAGTTCCCCTGCTCCTTTGAAGCACTATGCAAGCTATTCATAGCAAAGATCTCATACAGTAGAATAAGCAACACGAACAATATTCAACACGTTGTGCTTGTGCCAGTGCCAGGAAATGTTGCTAACTAGGCCAGATCGTTGTCGTATTTTTTTGCTGTAGCATATATGCTGAAAGATTAAAAAGTTCATGAAAACTACTACAGTGAATAAACTACAAGCCAGAAGAACTGTAATTGAAAATGCAGGCACCTCTAACCATCCAGCAGTGCATTCCACTGCCACAAATCAGAAGTGAAGGACAAGTCAATATATTGAAAAACGAACAGAGAAGTCTGATAAATGCTGATAGCAGATTTCTTCTGCAACTTCTGTGTTATCCAAAAGCACAAAATACTCAAATTTATTTTGCTGCTAGCTTCATTCCTGATGTAATACAAACCTCTGATATTCACTATTAAAATTCAGTTATCTATTGAAGCTACTTTGAACCATGAATGAGTTCTTTGTATGTGGGGCAATCATTTTTAAGCAACTGGAATGCAAATGTTACACATCCCCCTACAAAATACTCTTTTAATAGGGTTGAAATCAGGAGAAAAGGTAATATTTTAACTTTTCAATATACTCAGAGAACATACTAAGAAATGAATTTTCTACAAAACTTTGCATATTTAAATAAACAGTATTTAAATAATCACTTTTAATTTAGCAGCTACATTTGGGCGCTGTAGTTATCTGTAGGTCACTTGTAGTGACAAGATTTGAGTTTCCCTATACTGCTCCAGGCAAAAAAATAAAAAATATCCTTTTGGGCAGCTGGTGTCCTGAACAGGAGCTTAGACATACTGAGTCCCTGCTTCCATGTCTTTACCTTTTGTTCCCAACCTCTGCTATTGTAGAAGCTCCAAAACAGTAACCTTCCATGGCAGGAGAAAGATGACAGTTTCTCTGAGATGGTAGATGGCCATGGAACAAAACCTCTAAAAAAGAGGGGTAATACTGCGTTCTCAATGTTCTACTAAGTGTATCAAAATCCAAGGACTTGAATGGGAAAGGAAGCTGTCTACTTCAGAAAAGAACTTAGAGAAGTCAATTAAAAATAAAAGTCTAGTAAGCAAATATTTAACAAACATGGTTTCACAAAAGAAGTCAATAATTTTTTCAGCCAATTGGACCAAGTGCGAAAAGCTGCCTAAGTCAGAAGTTAAAATGATGTTATTGTTTGAGAAGAAAAGTAAATCTCTCCTTGAGTTGTCAAGGTCATCAGGACATCCATGAAACTTCTCCCTAGGATTTAAACGTCAGTGAGAGGAAAAAGACCAATGGGTAACTTCCATCTACAACAAGAGCAAAGCAAAAGGTAATTATCTTGGATTTGATCTTCCGAAAGTGCTAATTGATTAGAGTGATTATAGGAAAGAATTACTAGTCTGAACCCAGGTGAAGCTTTCCTCCAGTGACAACTGTGAATAATGTTCTCAGCGGTTCTTGCCAAAATTTTGTTAGGTAACTGAATCCCCAGATCTTCCCAACAGTATCTCTCCTCAGTCTTAAAGAACATAAATGGATTCTCAGGCAGATGTGTGAATAAAAATCACTGTACTAAGTGCTTTATTCTGAGGTTTTTATCCTGCTGCATATAAATCCAAGCTTGTGTCAAGACTAGCAAGATGTTCTATCTAAAAATTAAAAATATTCTAATACTGAAAAAGTGAATTAGGCAATTATATCCTAATGCAACTTTCTACCCGCTCTCTCCACAGAGCTTCAAGCCAATAAGAGAAAGGAAGGATGGATATTTGACTCTAAGGTCCTCCATACACAGTGTGTAGCTGGAGCACTTGTAAACAGCACCTTCAGCAAAGAGCTTACCAGGAGCAGGAGTTTGTAAAGCTTCAAACTACGAACAGTAACAACAAAGACTGAGCTGCCCTCAGCACCTACCGCTTAGGCTTTTGTACAGGAATAAGAGCAAGATGACTCTCAAAGCAGAAGAGGACCAAATAAATAAATAAAACAAAAAAGAAACAAATATTTGTCATCTCTTTCAATTATGTTGGCCTCTTGCAGCCTCCTGATTTTCTGTGGAAGGAAGATAATTGAACCATAATGAAAAGGAAGAAGCATAGTTTTTCGACGTTTAAAATAGATTTGTTTTTATCAAGCAGGTCTATTAATTACATCGCAACACTAGAAAAGTATTCTTAAGATTTGTAATAATGTGGAAGAAAACAAAAAGAATTTGCAAACAAATCAATTTTATCTTGATGTATTTTTAAAAAGTACTTTAGAATAAAATTTGACTATGTGCCACCCAATGCACACTCTTTTTAAAATCTGATACAGCTGAGAACTGGTGAAGTTTGGGATGATTTTTAAAAGGTAGAAATTACAGCAGTAGCACATTATGGTGAAAGCATCAAATCACACTGACGGAAAGTACAGAAAAACATATTCCTCTCTTAACAATCTTGCATTTTGGACTGAAACGAAGCAGTTTTCATGTCATTTTTTCCTTTCTATTAAAATGGACTGGTCACTGCTGTTTGTGTTTTTTTTTTCTTTTTTTTTTCCCCTGACAGTGGCAGTGAAACTAACCTAAGAACACTGTTACTCTCCTTACGTGGTGTTTAGAGTAATTATTAATAAGCTGCCCTATACTACAGTCTTTTAGCCACCATTTTACACTAATGCATCACATTGTAAATATCACTGTACCATCAGGCTGTATTAGCACACTGTCTCATCAAGTGAGGTATGATCTACAATGTATTTTAGAGCCATTTTAATATTTTGAAAGCCCGGAAGGGTTACTCCCAGAGGCAGGATGACTGACCAATCAATGTGTTGACAGCAGCAAAGTGAACTGGCATTACTGGCTTTTAGTCCAACCACATGTGTTTGGGCAAGAGACACAGGATAATCAGGAGTTTTATCTGGGGATTAAGTTAGTCAGAAGATTCCAAAATTAGACAAAGGCTAAAAAATGTGAGTGGGAAGATCTGGGCACCTAATTTGACAATCTCCTACTACAAATAACCATCCAGTGTAACTGAATAAGCATACAATTACATTACGTGTATAGTGAGTCTCTGCCCAAACTAAATAGCGAGGTATGCACGTTGTGCTTCTGGATACGTGCGCCTTGGTCACTGTTTGGAGTACATGTGCCTTTACTGAAGCCTAGCTCTCAAAATGAAGAGGCTGCCAATCAAGGCAATTTTGCTATTTTATAACATCTACATGTGGGTAAGTACATTGCTATTTTTAGGCAGTAAACAATGAAAATATATCATATTTGTGTGCCATTCTTTCCCTAGAGGAGGTGGTTTTGTCTTCTGTTGCGCAAGCCCCGCCAATGGTACAGACCCATCACAGCAGCGACTCTGTGCTCCCTGAGCGTGGTGCTGGGAGGCAGGGATACCCCAAATGCCTCTGCTGGTGCTTTGCTACTGTTTACAAGTATTTTCTAACCAGGCAGAACATTCAAGCCCCTTCTTAAAAGAATGTAAAGCATCCTCAGTTCTTGTCATAATGAAATCTCAACAGAAGTTAAACAAAGGGACTGCGTTATAAGTAGCAGTAACTTGCAAAGTGCTGTAGAAAAATGCTTTGTAAGAAAACTGCATTACTTTTTTGAAAATGAACTGTTTTGATCAGTTCAGAGGTGAAGTTGGTGACAACCACGTTAATTCACATCTCTCCATTCCCGCTCCAGTTCCCTATATCTAAAAATATTACACTTCCGTTTAAAAAAAAGACAATTGACACAGCATTCTTGACATTGCTATGACTGCTAAGTATCTGAAGTAACCCCAATTGTATATCATGTTACACAGATAATGACTCTAACTATTCACTTTAGAATTGAAAAAAATTCTACAATGTGGTAATCTTATAAGACTTGCCCAGGTCTTACTGGTTGACTCTAGGTCAATAGATTGCCCAAATCAGAGTTTATACAGTATTTTTTGTGAGGCCACAGTAACTGACCCTTTGTGAAGAAAGCAGACTTTCTTATGGATGATCATGTTGTTTAAATTTTACACATGTATGTATGTATACATAATATATTTATATATAACATGTACACACCCACATACCCGCAACCCCCCCAAGTTGCTCAACTGTAGAGGGCTAGCAGAAGTCCACTGGTCAGTAACTTCTGGAGATCTTCCTAGTATGAAAAGACCTCTTAGATATTTTGAGCAATTACCTAACAGGTAGCAATGTTAACATTACAATGTAATTAAGGTTTATGAAGTAAATACGTTAATACAATGCAATAGCTGATTTTTTGCTGACTGGCTATTTACCTTCTTTCTCAGTAAGATCACAACCATATACTGCAACCTTCTTATCATATGGCAGCTCTACCTAGTAGGCACTCTCAATCTGCAGCTGCACAGCAAATGCAGGTCACCTAAAGAACTGCCAGCTGTGTACTTACTATACATGCCAAGGATGGAAAGAACTAAGAAAGATGATGTCCATTGCAACCACCAACACTGAAAACTAGTCATTATTCTTTAAAATAAAAAACTTCCTTCTTTAATGTAAAAGCTTCGCTTCCTATAGTTTATAATCATACACAATAGTTGAATAAAACATAAGATATTTCTTCTGAAAATATCAGCATTCAGAGAAAAGTACATGCTTGATGACCTGATGCAGACAGTCTTATTCCAGTCCCTTCTAGAGTGGGTAATTTCATTAAGTGATTACTGCTTACATACCCAATTAAGAAGAAAGAAAATATGAACCAACTTGCTTTAAGGGGTTTATAAGTGAAGAAGTACTTGTAGTTAATATGACATATGACAAGCAATTAATCTAACCAGGCCACAACTAGAATCCTAGCTTAAGAGGGCTTTAAAACAAAAAAAAACAAAAACAAAACAAACAAAAACCAAACCAAAACAAAACAAAAACCCACCTAATCTGCTAATCTAAGCAGTTTTATTTTCTATAAACATTAAAATTTGTCAAAATGGAGCAAACTACTTACAAACATTGGCCAATAACTTTGAAATATTGACCACCTACTCTAAAGCAAATGTAGGGAATTTAAAATGATGTAGTAAATCTACCCCGGAACACCCCTCTTGAGTTTTTAAATACAGGATCTTCTGAACCATAAATTAAGAGTTGGGTGACTAAATGGAGACACAATCAGTAATATCTCCTTTTCCAGTAACTTGTAAAAATATTCATGACAGCCAAGCTTTACTAAAAACTGGACAATAATAAGTCTGGAAGAACTGATTAATATACACACACACATATATATATGTATACATATATACATATATATAATATACATACATATATAATATACATACAAAAAGGAAAACAAGGTAGCATTAGCATTATTCATGTGCTTCAATTATATCAGATGACGCCAGGTGACCTGCTCAAAGGAGATCTTAAAAGTCTATCAGCTTCAGCAATACTTACTAATCTCTGTAGAAGAGTAAAAGTAACAATGAATTCTTTCTTTTTCTTCACTTTAATACTGTGCACTCACAAATTGCATTCTCTCTTCCTCGGTATTTTATATCTTACACTATTTCTGTCTTCCCAATTGACAAGTATGGCCCCAAAACAAATGCCAAAGAAACTGTTATTTACATCTATTCAGAATCCTTAAACAGCAGACCATTAAAAAAGATCAATTTAATGAGGATATCATCTGCAAATTCTGATATAAAAATATTTTTTCTAATTTACTTGAATATCAAAATAGTGCACACTAGTATCTATATACAGGAAGCCATAGATAATTTTAAATTTACTTCAGGAAACATGGCCTATCTGCTACTTCTCAGTTCGCAGTATCAAATTATGCAAAGAAAGGTCACAAGAACTATAAGAGAACAACTGCAATTCATAACAAAAGCTATGTCCTATGATGATAAGTATCACAGCAAGGTACATAATTAAGAGTGGCTATAACAACAACATATAAATTAGATAATTATGGATTAAGCAATCCCTTGGAGGATTCTCTCTTGCCCTAGAAAACGTATAACAAGGTCCTTAGATAGAAGGCAATAGCAATTAAGTATTTGAGGGAGAAATAGGGCTATAAAGAAAAACAAAAACCAACACACAGTACGAGAAAAATCTTAATTTACAATCTAAATGTGGCTCTCATTTTTAGTAGTTTACTTTAATATACTTACTGGTACAGTTTCCCTCCGTTAAATCTGCTGACATCTGTTGGCTAAAGAGCGCATGTCAGATCATCAAGAAGTGCAATATCAAATAAACACGAGCTGCTTCTTAAGGTGACAGTAGCGAGATGCAAAACATTGCAGCTATTATCAGAGTTTTTTTTCCTTTCTTGCATCAATTTAGTAATCCCAGGTGCCCTGGACACCAGACATACAATAATCTTCATAAATCCTAAATCACAGCCATACCATCTGTCAAAAATATTTTTTATGTCTCCTAATAGATATGCTACGTAATTGCTCTCACAGTAGGACAAAAATACATGGTTGCACTAATTTGCTTTACCAATGGAATAGCTCATTATCAAAAATAACTCCAACACATTACTGGAGTTTCTAGCACTTTTCATATATCAAAACTAACCTTTCCATTTAGTTACTTTCTACAACCTTAAATTCCCAATGAAAGCAGATAAAGATTGAATTATCTGGAAATTGTACTATAATAATGGCAAACCCACAAGCACAAAAAAAAAAAACAAAAAAACCACCATAATATCTCTTTCTGTTATGATGGCTTTGCACTGTTAAAATTAGAAGCTTTGCATTTCACAGTCACAAAGAGACTAATTTAAGTTCTCAGTCCTGCAGAGTGCTAAGCATTTTGGCCCCAACCCAGAAAAGCACTTAAATGCACGTGTAACTTTTAGTTCATGAGCCTGAAGCAACTTCGGTGGGATTGTACATGCTTAATTAGGCCCAGAGCACTCACTACCCTGCCGGACAACCCATCTCCCTAGGACTAACTCGGCATCAGGAGATGACCCTCCCAAGCCTCTGTCTACTCGCTGGCAATGGAGAGGATGCTCCACACGCGACTGTGCAAAGCAGGAGCTTCTGTTCCCACTCTCTGCAGCAGAAGGATAAACTTTCAGACTAAAGTTGGCTTGCGAAAACACCTTTCCTCCAACAAGTTTCTAAACGTCTGCAGTTCCGCTAACACATGCAGTACGAAAACCTCTTAAACAAGGCAGACTGCAGGTACTGCATTTGTTACGGGAGGTTCTGTTAAATGCTCCTAGTTGCAGCAAGACAATCTTGTTTCAAGCTTTTATTTGTGCATTAGTTTATATAAATTAAGCAACATTGTACAAAAATATGTATTTGAGAATTCAATAATTGTACAGAAAACAAATCCATTAGTACCTAAGTAAGTGGGAAATTCCAAAGATGATGATGGTTACAGAAAAATACTAGAGAAAACTCTTTCTTCAAAAATCAAACTCAACCTCATTTTCCTTTCGAATAAGGAAGTGACCCATGAACCAAGTATTACTTCATTCTTCTTTAAATCATATTTCTAAAAGCACTTGTTCATGTTCCACAAAGTCTACATCTATTAAGTTGTCAAACAGATAATATTTTAAAAAAAAAGCAAGTTTCCAGCAACTGAAAGATTCAGTTGAAAAACTAAACACTTTTCTGTTCAACTATGCATGACAAATATCTGGTACAACTTTGCAGTCTAACCAAGTATCTTTTAACATAGTGTACTATGTTTATGAAGTATTCTTATTTTAATGCTGCGAAGTTTATCATTTCAATTAATGTTCTGTCTCAATGACATATTGAGTATGTAATACAATGCCTTTCCAGTTTCGCTGAATTGGTAGGTTTCTCCCACAAATTTGTAAAAACATACTCACCACTGCAAATAGAAATATTGCTTTCCTAATGGCCAAAATTATCCATTTCATTTCCATGATCCTCAGTTACTCTACTTAATTTGAGAAACTGAGAACTCCTTTGAGTAAACGTGAAGTCCAAACACCCAAATCCAGAGACTGGAATTAAAATGCTGTATCTTAATTTAACTGATGGTGTCAATTTGTACAATCATTTTTGTGACATATAAGTCTTTCAATATAAAGATTAAAATAAATATGTATTTTATTTTCATGGTAATATCTGCTATTTTATTTTGAAAACTGCTTCTTTCCTCTAACTCAGACACTTAAAATCCATAAGATTACACAAGTTCCTATTTTACCGAAGCTCCACAGAACTGAACAAACCACAGAGGCTACAATAACTGGCAGTTCACCATACCTAGCAAGAACACCACATTAAGGGAAATTATATCTGTGCAGTCAGTAAACACAATACCAATGCATTTTCCTGCCTCAAAATTGCAGGACTTCAGTGGCAAAACACCTTGCTTATATGTGCATGGATCCAGAAATAGACTAAAGTTTTTCTATTTACTGTAACTAATTAATAATTCCATGTTATCAAAAGGCAAACCATTCACTGCTTATGATGAATGAAAGATTTCTGTATCAGGCACAGTTTTTAATTTAAAGTTGAAAAATGAGACCCTAGAACACACCCACACCCACATTGACCACTCTTAGATGAGCAACATTAACACACACACTTCTGATACACCAAGGGACTTAGCAATAACAAATATTACAGTGGCACTGAGAAGAGAGAGAGACAGAGACACAGTTAGTTCCAAGGTAAGATATAAGAAAGAGAGGGAAAGAATGGGTTAAGCAAAAACTAAAAACAAAACAAAACAAAAAAACCATACTACAAAAGCACCAAAAAAAAAAAGAAAGAAAGAAATGTTTTACAGTTATCTTGCAAATATCTAAGACTATACAGGAACGGAAAACAGGCTCGTATTTATTGCAAAACCTTTTTCAGAGGAGGTGGAGAAGAAAATACGTGCACACCATATGCAGAAATCTCAAAAGCCCTCTTTGGTATACATAAAGTATTAAATAAACCAGATGAAGAAAAAGAAATCCAGATTTACAGCCACACAGTACTGAAACAGAAAGCAAACACACAATAAAGACAGTCTACTATACTCCCATATTTACAACGTGTAACTTCTAATGGTAGCTGTATAAATAAGTAACTTATGTAAATGTTTGACATTTTCCATTACTGCTCACTACACTAATACCTGTATGCAGTTCATTAATACTCTAGCTACAGTTTCATGATTGCAAGTCTCAAGTCTAAAAATAAGATACACAGCAATACCACACCGCCCAGCCTTCTTACTGTCCCTTTTTCAAATCACTCTTGGTGGTCTTGAGAGTACTGCCATCATCTAATTATTAATAATGATTCTTTTATGATAGACGGCAAGAAAGGCTGAGTAAGCACTTAGTCTACAGAAGATGTGAATGTGTTGAAGCCTTCTCCTGCAGGACATTCATGCTTTTCACATGAGCTGCTATCAAAGTTTCATCATGCATGAGTAAGGAAATTATCTCCTACCTGTGGAGGTTGGTTGTAGATTGGTCTGGTCTCTGGAAATGAAGTTTTATCCTTTGATTCTCTACTTTGGTCATCGACTGTGTCACCTAGCAAAGTAAGAAAATACCTATTAAATCACTGAAATCCTTCATATGCTATAGGGAATAAGAAAAAGTCTTGAAGTCTTCCTAAAATCAAATTGTACGATTCCTTGGGCAAGGGAAAACTCTGTTGCCACATCTATATTTTGCAGTTTTGACCACGAGGAAACAAACATTGAGAAGTGGTCTGCAAAAACTGTGAGTAAAACTGTCTCAATTAGTTAAAAGTGAAAAATACAGAGAAACAAAAAATAAGAAAAAAAGCAGGGCCCTTATTTTTGAACACTTTAGAACCATTAAGTTTTAACAATGGCAAACTGTCAAGCAAAGGAGACACAGAAGTGTGAAGACCATAGCTGGTGAACGCATCAGTCATGTTCCAACCCCAAGTCAGGCTAGGAGGACACGTGCACAGTTATTCTATCACGTGCATGGTGCATGAGTAACAGACATCCCCCTGTATGGAAGAGACACAGCAAATGCAGAGAAATTCCCTGGTTTTGGCCATACAGGGAAAATGACTACTGGGCAGGCTGGACATTAACCTCCCCCCATTGCATGGATGTGGCTACCTCTGCCCAGGATTTTACAGATGAAACATGATCTAGTTCATCCTAAAAGCTGCAGCTGGTACCAATCTAAGATGGGCAGATCACAGACTAGAGGCAGAGTAGTTAAGCTGATTTTAGAGAGAGAAGTTTTATTAGTAATTTTATTAAAAACGTAGAGGTAGTAAACCAGAAAGGCAGCATTTCTCAGGTATGGTAAAAAAAAAAAAAAGCACCTAGCCTATCTTCTCTAATCATCTTCGACTGTAGGAGGTTGTATAAGAAATTGTAAAGATCTTGTGGATTATCTCCTTATGCTGTTAGTAAGAAGAGACAACTTAGAAAGATGAAAAAGATTCGGTTGCATAACTCTGGTTTTATTTTTATTTGAACTAATGGTGCTTTCCGTAATGGATTATTTTGAAAGCCTGTATTCTTAAAAAAAAAAGTCCTGCAGCCACAGTTCTAAATGAAAGGGTTCAAGTTACTGTAGTTTAGCTTCTTTGCTAAGCCTGTGTTTTTGGCTTTCCGGTTCCATTTTCTCCAGAGGTTTAGTTAGAAGCGGTGCACCTGGCAGAGGCCGCCCGGAACAGCAGCCAGCTTCTGTCCATGCCCAGTTAGCCTGGAAGCCGATGACACCCAGGTCTACTTGTGCTTGCACCAAGCCGTCACCTGCCCCAAGGACTGACCAGTCAGACCCCTGGGTACAATGCAATATTTGGTAAAGCATCTTACGAAAACAAGCAGTAATATTTAGTCATCGGGTATATTTTTAATACTCCAGCATTATTCCTAAGAGCGTATTTGGAGCATCATCAATAAATACATGTTGTAGGTCATTAATGCCTACTAATCCCATTAATGTCTACACCTTTTGAGAACTTTTCTGGAGTTGAAAAATGCTTCTCAGTAAACTAGCAATTCTCTACATGAAGTACTCTGAAATACTTGCACTTATATCATCTCAACATACAGGCGGGAGGGGAGGGGAAGTGCGAAAAAAATGGGAAGAGAACACAGGAGATGGGGAGTCAGTTCATCTTCAATTCCTCCCCACAACACTGTGAAAAACAAAATTTGTAAGCACCTATAAGATAATGATATAAGTAACAGCAATGAAAATAAACTATGTCAAACCATTAGTTTACGTGTGTCATGAAGTAGACGACTGCAAAGAAAAATTATTAGAGGTCTTGTAAATGCCATCTGCAATGAAATACCGCAAAGACTTTGGGAAGTGTGAAAATAGTTGGCAGATGTATGAAGAGGAGAGCAAAACATATTTTTGGTACGTTTGCTGTGGATGAGAGTGCAAACAAGTTTAAATTGTAACAAATATAGGCTAGATCAGCTTCTCCAGAAGTAAGGCTGCTGAAGCAATTGAATCAACTACTCAAGGAAGTAGTGGAATGTCCACCGCCAAAGTATTTTAGAGAGAGGTTGACGAAACTTCTGTTATGAATGGCTTCAGGCCTGCCAAGACAAGGAGGATGAATGACCTTTTGTGTTCCCTCCTAGTCCTATATTCTATGAAAGATGTGGGAGGAAAAACACAGGATACCCCTCCCTGAGATCACGATTTGTCAAGGGAACTTATGCCGGCTGCATGGAGACTTGTGAAGATGCAAGTAGACTGCAGCTAGCTGGACAAAGACTAACCAAACGTGTAAGGGAAGAGCTGGGCAGCCAGTCAGTAGCAAAGGGACAGCTAATTGAAATCAGTGAGATGACTCATACTGGGTAAAGTTGGGAGTATGCATACACATACTGCAACAGAGTTACACTGGATATTTAAGAAACATGTGAACCGACTTTTTTCTCCTCATCTTTACATACCGTTTCTAAGAAAGCACTTGAAAGTTTTTATATTCAAAGAAACAAAAGACCAAATTAATTTGTTTAATACTGTCTGGAATATACCTTTTTTCCTGCGATTAGCTTTCCTTAGGATGAAAAGAAATCATTGCTTGAAATCAGGACCAAAAGGTCAAAAATGTAAAAATGCTCACAGGAAAGGAGGAATAAGAACAGCTCATTTGGAGAGAAATGAAACATTTTTTGAGTTAGAACTTTGACATCCAACTCCCACAGGTGGGAAGTTCATAATATCTGGTGTTTCACAACTTGAATTCACTTTGTAAACTGAACTTTAATGCAGATCACCTTGCTTAAAAAAAAGAAAAATAAAAAGGCGCAAATGGGAAAACCTCTATATCTTCCCAGATTTTCAGGTATAAAAAGATAACCTCTACAAAGATAACGCATGAATCTTCCTACAGACTAGTATTATTTGAATTAATGGAGTTAAAGCAGTTATAGGCAGCTGCACACTAAGTTGCCTAAGACGTCCACTAGATAGAATAGTTTTCTGGAGAAAGTACTCTTGGTGTACTTCTTTGACTGGTTCCTATCTCAAATATCCAAGCAGATTAATCATCCTTATTTCTACTAGCCCAAGTGATGAATTGACTTTCACATACCTCCCCAATCTCAGCCTCTCCCAGCTCCACCAGTTCCCAGCCTTATTGCGCTTGCCATAACCAACCCATCTTGTCTTGCCACCCCCAGTTTTTTTTTTTGTTCAGCTTGCCTTGGTTTCCCATTGACCTCAGTTCTAATCTTCCTTAACTGCAAGTCAAAGTTTCTCTTCCCTCTTCAGTCTCAGCCTCTCAAATGCTTCCCTCTGATCTGGTTATCCTCTTCTCCACTGCAGCCCTACAATCCTCTCTTCCTGCCTATCTAGATGTTAGGAAGGCGGATGAAGGTGAACACTGAAACAGACATCCCATGAGAGCAGACCTTTGGGAGCAGGAACTAAGATGTGTTCTTTTGAGCACCTCACACACACAGGTTTATAGTTTTTGACTGGAAGAAAAAGAAATCCCCTTACACAATCCTGATGTAAATCGGTATGTAATTATAATTTTGTCAAACTAAGCAACTGAAATCTGGCTCTAAAAAAAACATGAACACATGACCTTAGTAGGCAGGGCTACCAGCTTCCCCCCCCCCCAAGTCTTTCATCAGAACTGAACAGCAAATACGTTCATAGATAAGGCCAGAGGGACCACTGTAATCATCCTGCCTAACCTCCTATATAAATATAGGCCATAAGATTTCTTGAATTAATTTGTTTGAACTAGAGCAAGTTTAAAGCTGTATTTTAATTAAGAGATAACAGGCAAAATGATTCATTTTACAAGACAATTAGATTCTGGCTCATATATCCCTTGGTTTAAAAGCATTATGCAAAGTTTTAGTCATAAAACTCCTACTAAAAAAAAATGAAGTCATGCACCTAAAATGTCGTATATTTAGAGAATATAAGAATTAGAAATGAAGGGATGCTGTGTGCAGTGTAACGTGGTTTAAACATCAGCGGCATAATCCGTGATATGCAGGACGTCACTGGGAGAATTCATCAGGAAAAAAGTCACGCTTATTCCTATAAAATACTCCCTTACTTATCAATGGAAATATATTTTCAAGTTTGAAAAGAAAGCAGTAGACATTTATCCTACTGTCCAGATGAGCCCGTATTTCAAAACCTCAGTTTTGGGAGGCTGTTTTTGAGTTATATTAAGCCTCTTTCAGGTCCAAATGAATGATGTTGCACCCAAAGGTCAGAAACAGGTTTTTCCTTTCACTGAGCTGGTGCTGGATTTGCACCAACATACCCCAAGTTCCACTGGTACTTTCTTTTTATCATGAACTGCAGACAGGTGTTGCCCAGGAAAGAAACACACAGTCTAGTCTACAGTATGTACTATGTACATCCCCCCGTCTCCCCTCAGATCTCAGAATTTTTGGCATCTTCAAAAAATGGCATTTACCTTCCTATCTGGACCTCAGCAGACTCTTGTATATAAAGGTTCAACCACAAGTTTGGCTTCTACTCAACAAGGAAGTGGGGTTTCTATTTATACTCTTTCCTCTTCCAGCATTTTGTCATCCTCAAGCGGTGTAGTCTCTTGATCAACAGACAGCATTTAAAAGTCTATCCCACCCTCCGCTTAAAAAAGGGAAAAGAATTGTAAATACATGTTAGAGTCTTCTGTAACTTAGATTGCCATTTGTCCTGGTCTGTGCAAGAATCCTGTGAGAAAGTGAACCATGTGCAACACAGCAAGCAGTAACTAGATACCAAATTTCCACGTCACCTTCAGCTTCAAAGGAAGACGGTTATTTTCCATTATACTTCAGTTAGTTGCTTAACTATTTCTTGCCTGTCACTACCTTTTCTATCCTACCTAAAAATGGCAGGAACAAATAGTATTCAGGCTTCTGCTTAGAAACAAAAAGGCAAACAGTTCTAAGAGAGGATTAGTAGGATCTGAAAATGGGAGAGGCTGATGCTATGGAAACATAAAGGTTTTACTGCGGTTTCTTGCCCCTCTTCCCTACTCATAAATCTTCCCCTCCTTCCCTGAGATAAGGAAGAAAGACCAAATGCACCAATTTTAAGTCACTAACAGAACTTCAAACTTCAGTCCATTGACAGCTGCAACAACACTGTAACACTATCAACCTAGATAGGTATTTAAGAAGTACTGTAATTCCCTCTCCCCTCTGAACATCTGACTCAGGTCTCCCTACAACGTCACTTCTGTGCAAAGGGGTGGTTCGATAGTATCGCTTTTCAGAGTCCTGCTCTTCTGTCGGCCTCACTTAGCAGCTTCCAGCTACTTCAGCTTCCGTTTGCTTCCAGATCCACTTCAAGCATATTTAGTAAAAAGTTCCTCTTTTCCTTTCTTTGTGCATGCAACATACAAGCAATCAACAATGGATGCCAAATTGCCACTGTTCTCCTTGTTGCCATTTCTATCCTCAAACCTCGTCTCAACAGCCATGGTTCCTTTTAAGAAGAGTCCATAGCCACAGTTAGTGCCAATCCAGACTAGCAGTCAAATAAGTTTTCCAGGCACCTCCTGCCCAATGAGTGAGCCGTGGACTGTAGGGGAGTGGTTCCAGGGAACACAGACGGCAGTATCCAGACCTTTAGAAATCTTTGCTAATGAGCACATATTGTATACCAACAGAGCAAACTGTAATAAATTGTGATTTGACACTTGCTATTACAGATTAACATATCACTCACTGATTCACCTGGATCAAATAAGGCACTAGCCAGGTGTTGTCATCCTCAATGCACGAGATGGGACATGGATGGATGGGTGGTTCGTCTTTTTTCTTAAAAGTGGGACTACCATTTTGTACCGCATTAGTGCTATACAACCTATACATTAATTCTCATTAACTTTTATGTGCCCATGACCAAGACATAATGGTCTTACAAGAATACGTATAGTTGGCAAAACAATGAAGTCATCCTAGTTTCAGGTCACCTCACCCTGGTTTCATATTAAAGCTTTCCATATCAACAGCAGTTTCATTTCAACAAGCTAATAATACCTCCTAAAAATTCAATATATCAGCAAAAAGAATCTCTACAGCTGCAATTTTCAGCAAAACAAGACTTCAAGAGTTTATGCTGCATAAGGGTGAATGAGAAGGAAGTCTGTATAAGCCCATGCTAAGGCACAGGTCTGTGTTAGTTAAAGCAGGCCCACAGTAAGGCTTCGGCAGCCTGATATTGAATTTCAGTAGTGCTTTTATAACTGGGTATTAAGAGGTCCTATAAATGAACCTTTCATCAGTAGTAAAACTTACCAGTGTCTTCTCTGATTATTCTGATGAACCATGAGAAAATTTGCATAGACTTTGCAGAGTGAGAACCCAGAAAGACTGATTTCTTCAAACTTGTAAAAACGGAGGGGGAAAAATGTAACAAGGTAAACATTATCCTGAATGTTTTTGCACTTGCAGACATGAAGCAGAAAGGTCCAGTCCTTACTAAGAGGAATAGCAAATCCAACCACTGCACATGCCACCGAAGTTTATGGGAGCGCAATTCCAAATTGCCTCCCAGTTTCATTTTGGTATCCTATCCCTCTGTAAGTTAATTTAAAGCACACTCTCCATTTTGTTTAACAACTCTGTCACAGTCTTCTCAACCCGCATCCCACTATTCAGACCACAGATTAAAAACTCCCCAACAGACACTTTTTTTTCTTCCAAGCTAAAACTCTTAGGAAGATGGCAACAGAAAAACATTATGAGAGTTTCTCATGTAACTCTTGTAGAGTTTCAGTATCACAGATCTACATATTGTTAAATTTGCAAAAAGCTTTTTATTTCTGTGTTTTTTTCTTTTTTTAATATAATTTATTTCCAACTTCTTAAAATTCAACTTCTTTCAAAGCTTTCCTGGATCCTAAGACAAGGGACCCTTAGAGCTTAAATCCAACTCCATCTTCAACCACTTCACTGAGACTAAAGCATTCCTTCTCCACCCATTTACCTGGCTTTCTTTCAGGGGGTGGCGAGCTCTTTCAGAAAACTGATTAATTGAAAGCCAAAGATTCATAGTAAAATCTTGGTTGGAAGGAATCCCTGGAGGTCACATTAGTCCAACCTCCATTTCAGTGCAGAGCTAACTTCAAAGTTAAACTATGTTGCTCAGGTCCTTGTCCAGCTGCATTTTTAAAGTCTCTGAAGATGAAGATTCCATAGCCTCTCGGCTCTCATTTAATTCTGTCCTTCTACTATTTGCTCCTTCCAAGTCCATAGTCACATTCAAAGAAAACTATAGAATTCATTCATCAATGACCTATTATGCCAGGTTCCCCTATCATGAAGTTTTGTTTCCCTTTGTTTTTAACTTATGATACTTCTATGTCAAGCAAAAAGAAACACTGAGGATCAATCTCATTCTGTTTTACTGGTGTGATGCTTCCATGCGAGTACTTTCCTCATTATGTGCTCCTACCAACCTCTCTAAGTAGCCCACAAAAACACTGAATCCCCTCACCACTTTCAGCAGACCTTACTCTTCCATTTTGCTGTCTGGAAATCCCATTCTCAAGTTCATTACCCTATATGCTGCCGCAGCTTTCTTATCTTGCTTTGTTATCAGCGTATTGCTACTCAATACATCCTTAGCACTGAAGCAACCAACATAGTACAGATGCAAGTAAGGGCTTATGACACATTCAGTCATTTTATAAGAAAGAAGTTGAGAACACCAGCTACACAACAGAAGCATGTCCTCAAAGTCATCTGACCCAACAATCGTGCTGATCTGGGCATGTGTGCCGATGCCTAAGGGAGAACTTTAAAACTATTCACTACTCTTCCTGTGTTAAACTGATACTGCTCTACCAGTAAGCCTCAGCATATCTATTATATGTTGGCATTTTTCATGAATGTTGTCCCTAAAAAAATCCACAAAACTGCCTGGAAGGCATAGATTAGATGCCACAGGCCAGTCTCCACATGCGTTCAGTTGCAGTTCTTGACATTCCTAGAGAATCTTCAATTCTTCCTGTCATTCACTTTATCTGTCAATAAAGCCCCTCCTCTTCATATCAAAACAAATGCAATCTTCTAAGCCGAAGTGAATCATACTTTACTGAGGAAGTAAGTCATTTAATCTTTTTTTTTTTTTAAAAGAAAAGTTTTATAAATTAATTACTTTTTTCTTTAGATTTACTGTTTACATAATCACTGAGAGCTTACTGTCATGGCCATCTAGACCAGCTCAATCATCCCACAGAACAACTAGGTTGTTTTAAGGTTAAGAATAAAACAAGAAGTCCTTTACATTTTTAGATGTTTGGAGAAGTTTAGACTTAAACTGTATTATCTCTTTCCTTTTCACCTCACCCTCAAATCTGCTTCCTGGGTAGTGACTTAGCATAATCCAGCTTTGTTATACAGATAGTCTGGTATGCAGCAACTGCAAAAGAAGCAGTAGTTTGAAAGCTAGATTTTCTCCTGGGGCTACAGACTCTTCCTGGATCCTTTTTGCTTTTCCAAGGGAGGGAGGTAAAGACAATATTATCTGCCTTTATTTGTTCTATTTCTCTTGCCTATCTCCATCTTTACCTTTGATGAGGATATGAGAGACATGATCTTCACAATCCCTCCTGCATTTTCTTACTTTGATTGGAAGGATGATAAGAGGTTTAAACTCAAAACAACAGAAGTTTTTACCTCTTCAGTTCCTGATGAGTGGCAAAAGGCTATGGGGAAACAGTAATAACAACAAACTTAGTTGAGACAATAGTACAGCAGCTTACAGAGTACACAGCTGGTGAGCAACCTTCCCTTAAAAACATTTTAGCAGTATCATTTTCTTGCTACTAGTTCAACTAACCTATAAAATCTATCTCAGAAAGAAACATTTTTTATAACACTCAACTTTTCACTACGAAATTATGAGTATTTTACTGTCCTCATTCCATTGTGAGGTTAAGGCTCCCCTCCTCCTGTTTTATTCATGATGTGGTTCTGAAGGCAATCCTGGCCAGAATGAAAACAGCATATTGAAGCCCACTTTGGTCAGGACAGAAGAGCATTTTCCTAGCACTTAAAGATCTGCAGTGTGGTCTGCCTGTTCAGTCTCTCAGTTACACTGTGTAACTTGCATGTCACTAGGTCCAGCATGCATTAAAATGATTTGCCTGTCAAAAATTTTGGTGCTGATAGTCTCATATTTGCATGTGAAAGTTGCTACATAAATGCAAATTATGTTAGAAAACAAATAATGTAAGTTTAAGCTGGTTTCCTAAGGAATTGGATTTACATGGCCAATCTTCTGTCGCTGATAAGAATATATTTACAAAATATAATCATCTGCACCTGGGTAGTAAAAAGAGACCAAAAGTAATGCCACTGCTGAAGGAAAAACCCATTGCTGTCTGTTCTTCTTGGCCTGTTAGTAGCACAACTAGTAAATATTGCTGTGGTTGGTCACTGAGAATGATGGCAAGGGAAGGGCAAAAGTAAAAGTCACTAAATAATGCAGGGAAATAGCTTTGGCTATTGTAGAGGAGTAGAGTGACTAGGAGATCCTCAAGGAGGTCCTTGAGAAACTGAGCTTCGTCATTTTCTCCTGTTTGAGGGAAACCATGTTTTATTCTGTCTTGTGTGAGCAGCTACCTATGGCACTCATGTTAGTTATTTTAGTTAGTTATTAAGAACTTTTTTCATCTTCTAGAAACTCTGAAAGCTGAGTTAATACTTCTTGGGAGAAGAATTAATGCATAGGACAGAACACTCATTTAAGATAACTTTTATGGTACATAATTGTAAGGAATCTTCTTCAAAGTAATCATTATTTCTGATTTAGAGTGCTACCATCCTCCCAGAGACATGGTAGTCCCCAACTCAGTTCTGAAACAAAGTTAAGCAGAATTAATTTAAAACATGAACAACTCACATAAAGTTATATGGATGCACTGATCCACAGTTTGTATGTGTCTGTGACACACAGGTGCCAAAACACCTGATGCAGAAAGTTAAGTCATAGTATCTAAGTTTCTGTCCAACATGCTTTAGACAAGGATTACAAATATTCTGGCTCAAGAAGTTCTCTTCCCCTCATTTTTCTAAATGATCTTCTAGAAGGCAGCCTGACTGCTGGAATCCTGCATCACTGGGACAATCTATATAACGTCAATTCTAAGTGGAAAAACTTATGCTACATCTACCGCTGCTTTTGCGTTTCAGACACATGCTTGCAGAACATTTATGAGCATAGCATATGTTGTTTTCCTCTAAAAAGAAGTACAAATTCTGTCTTTGGAGTTTGTGTAGTAACAAACACAAGTTTATGAATACACTTAAAATTGTTACACAACGGTTCTGAATATGAAAAAAGGAAAACCTACACTCAAAAGCAATTATAACACATTATTCAAGGAAACAAGCAAAGCTTCTCTGCCTCCAAAACTCCTTGAAATATTAGTTTTGGTTTCCAACATCAATTTCATTGTATTGCTACCACCCTCTGACCTACCTCAATCTTAGGAAGGAGATATAAAATTGAAAATCAAATCAACAAAAGCAGTTAAGAATTAGGCAGTCACTTTACAAAATCCATTTAACCTGTCCTCAGAAACGGCAAAAACAACACAAATGATTAAAGGATTACATAATTGTATTTATTTATTTTATTTATTTAGAGTGCATAGGTCAATAATGTTGATTAACTAGGATTAAAGTGTTATTTTCCGATTACTTTTGTGGTTTAAGCTGGTTTAGTATTTCTAGGAACTTTATTTTAAAGCCAGCTTTGCAGAAGAAACTACACTATGGAACTTCTTGTTTACTTTTGACTTGTATGTAAGCAACATGGAAATGTTCACTTTAACATATTATCAGTAGACTACTTGTTTTTAAAGGCAATGAGATAAATAGCAACAAATATTCACAGATTTTTAGTGTGCCTGACTTCAATACATTAAAACCTTTCTAACCACTGCTTGGACCTTCAATTGCATTTCCATGTTACACAAACAGAGTGGCATAGATCTGTAAAAATTTGAAGCATCAGCACAAAAAAGCACTAGCAGAATTCCCTAAAATCATGCAAAGAGGAAGGCAGAAGCTATTTTTGGGAAAAAAAAAGAATTTCTGAACAGACAGAGAAGCTTAGTTTATATAGTCTAAAAAAAAAAAACCATTAAAATATCCATTTACAAAGATAACAGATCAAAAAGTCTCGCTGGTATGTTTTTGCTTGCGGTGTTCAATGAAACATCGAATCATTTGCATGCACACAAAAAAGTGACATTAACACTGCCCACAAAGCAAAGAGAAAGAAATAATAATAAAAAATGTGCAGTATTTCAGTTTTTCATTAAAGCATTTTTGCCAGGGCTTTGTACTGTATTCTTATCATACATGGAAAAAACGAAAAAGCTGGCTGTAACTTTTATCATCAACCGACGGCAGCGAGCACACACGCCAAGTTATGCCAACACTGTACATCAGTCCCCTCCCTGAACTCTGCAAGCAAATGGCATTTTCCAGCTGAAACCAAAGCATTTTAACCATCCAAAACCATTAACAAGGAACCCGTGCAGTATCACGCCAGGTTCAGGAGCACGAAGGGAGGCAGGCACTTTTCGACAAACAGCACTTCTGGTTTCCTAGCGCGGCAAGCACGCACCTCCCCAGAGGCTTTTGGGAGCCAGCGGGGTGACCAGCAGTGGGTTTCGCACTCTGCAGCCAGGGTTTCCAGTGAACTTCAGGCTTATGGGAGCCCCAGTGCATGCAGAGCAATGTGTCAGCTATGTCAACAGGGGCTATCAGACCTTCTAAGAAGAACGTCCTAATGTTCAAAGACGAAGGACTGCTCTCTGTCTTAGGCTTTCAAGCTTGCAATGAAGGCTCCCAAATTCCCCAAAATCCAATGGGCAGACTGATCCAGATTTCGAAGTACAAATTTTTCCAGCTTCTGCAGCTTCTTACCTACTTGCTCAATGTCAAGTTCCCAGGCAGGTATGCCCAGCACACGCAATTTTTCTGCGGAAAGTTTTCATGCAATAACACAATCAGAACAGAGTATCTATTTCAAAACACAACACACCGAAAACAGACAAGGCCATCCTACAAAAACAAACTACACAGATCTGGCAACTTCCTTCTGGCTACTATTTGAAGAAGTGTCATTCAATCTGTAGCATGAACACTATTACCCAAGGGTGAGTTTTCACAATGTGGCTGAGTCAGGCTAAGAGCTTGGTGCTGCCAAGAGGAGCAGCCCTGCCTCTCCCACTGGTCCCACCAGTGCCCCGCTGCTCCTGCTGCCACCTTTGTGGTGACTCCCACTGAGGTCTTGTGAGCCACCTGAGCTCAGTGAACCAGTCACAAAAGGATAATAATACTTCCTTTTTTTGCTGGGTTAGTTTTCTGCCAGTTGAGTGAGCTAAATCAGAGACGTCAAATGAGTCCCAGTGCTGGCAGAGGAAGATGGAAAGTAATGCTGCTTCCAGGAGCAAGGAGAAGCACGATGACCCTTTTTTAATGACAGTCTTAGTGGCTCAGCTGTTTTGTGAGAATATACCCTGTCATAGCACCAGTCCTGCTTGCCATCATGAAAACAGAGATAGCGGTATTTCAGACCTAAAAATAGTCTCCGCTCTAGACATTATACAAATCAACATGGAAATGTTCAAAGGCATGTTAGAACTCACATATCAAAAATATCATGAAATTCTTAAACACACCGAAGAAAACGAACAATTTATTCTATTAGGAAATGCTTTGTTTATTTGTTTTTTTGTTTTTTCCAGAACAAATTGCTGCTATCAGTGGGGTGTAGGAAATGAAAGAAATACATATTTTTAGGTTTCCTCCTTTTCTTCCCAAGTGGTCTACAGCACAGCTCTTGAGAAACTTGTATTAGCTTTTGTGTTGGCAGCCTCAGGGAATCAGACAAGTCAACACCCACTACACAAAGCTGAATTGCTGTGTTCAAGGAGCCACCTCTGGAAGAAAACAACATTAGTCCGGATGACAGGTCTGTCAGGATTTCCATAAACTGGCTTTAAAAATTACTATGGGCAAAGTAATTTTATGGAAAATCTGAAATTTTATTTGGTCAATGCAAAGGATCCATTCAAGCATTTTATTTCTTTCTGGAATACTGACAAAAATGTATGTAAGGTTGTGCAATTTTTATAAATTCTGTTTAGGATGCACTTAAATGAACCCTGAAGATCAGGAATTTTGCAAAGTCGAGACCAAAACATTCATATTCATACTGTTTCCCATTTCTAGCCATATTCCTAACCATCTCAATTTTGAATTCAGTACTCACTTAGAGAAAAGCACAGACCAACTGTATCACTGTGCTGTCTTCTTATAAAACAAACCAACAGACTAACCCAGCCTGCACAAAGGGCTGTGTTACCAGATGCTATTCAACTGGTTGAAGACTAGCAGATGAAATTCTAGGTCACAAAGACCTGAACGTTTGTATCTGATAGGCAGCCGCTATGGTAGATTAATAATTTTCCCAAAACAAGACCAAATTCAGTTTCCATGATGCAGTTACTGTGTTATATGTACTCTTCTCAGGAACACGTCCTGTATTTGGAACCTGAAATTCTTGTGCTATAACCTGCCCACAATCATTATGCAGCCTGATATGCAATGAAAACTAGAAGGGGAAAAAAAAAATCCAGGGCCGTGAGCACAAAATGACACTCCTTTCTCCCCCAAGGAACATGGCCTCTGCCTAGAAGATAAATGATTACAAATCTCCTTCTAAGAGATGAGGAACTCAGGCTTAGTGCCCAGACGTCTACACACACAAGCACCGCAACAGGGCAGATACCACACATGGCTGCCGTCGGACCAACTCAATGCTGCTGCAATGGGTGGGCCCTTCTTTCCTTTCCGCTTTGGGCTGTTTGCTCTTGCCTTTGACCTCATCCATTCTAGGGCTCATCTAGTTCCTCAGGGCAGCAGTTCAGCTCTCTAATCCAGAAGGACTCTTTCTGCTGGCTGAATTTGCTGTCATCTTAGTAAGCAGATCCAGCTCACTATCAGGTACCCAAATAGTACTGCCTGATGAGACATTAGGAGGTAATCAAGCAGCTCACCCACGCGCAAGGATGTGTTGCCATTCATTCTTCCCTTTTCCTCAGCACTCCGTCTTCCCTCTTACCTTCTTCCCTGGCTCTATCACTCAAGCCCTTCGAGCCAATTCCCTTTACTAGCACAGCACAACCTTAACCCAGAAGAAAGACAGCTCACAAAATTGCAGAAAATCAAACGGTAAGACTGTAGAGTCTGCAGCGAGATGAAGGACCTGGCCCTCCCTCAGGAGGCCAAAAGATCAGCCCAGCTACATACAGAGCTAGCCTAAGGCAGGGAGATTTCCTCAACAGAGCAACTATTTCTGCATGCAATATGATCAGTCGTCTTTCATTTTTGTCTGGATTAAGGGGTCTGAGACCACGAAAGCTGATCAAATCCCTCACTGCCTCTGAGGAGGGGAATTCCTCTTCTCTCGCCCTCCAAGGCTCTGCCCTTGCTGTGGCCTAACCCAGCACAAGTTCATCCACCTTTTTTTCTGACAATTGAGCTGGCTCACAAAGAAGTCCAGGAAACACCGGTGCTGGGGCAAAGGAAGATTGACTGAAACGGAGGAAAGTAGTACCTTTGCTTTTGGGTGGCAGCAAGCTGATAAAATCAGTTTATCCTCTCTCTCAAAATCACTACTGGCCAAAAAACTCTAAGATAAATAAGATCAGACATGTGAGAAGACGGCATAAAGGATTTTGCCTTGGAGATATCCCACAGGAGTTAACTTTAAAGCTTTTGTGGTTAGACAAAATTCCTTTGTTTTACTGTCCTGCCTCAAAGGGATTAATTAGGAACTAAGGCCTCAAAACTAGCCTCCAACTTTCTAGGCAACTTGGAGGTTAGGAGACCATGCCTGTTTTGAGTTTGCTAAAACGTAGGTGTAGTGTACAAATGCACAGATCACTTTGGGGCTCATTTACTGGGGAAGGGGAACAGCTGCAACATAGACACCTAAGTTAGGAGACCAGGCTCCCCATGCTGTTATTACTAAAAGACTTCCCCAAAAAGCAACAAGGATGCACCTAAATTATACACCTGCTCCATATGCAGTGTGGAGTACTTTCCATCCAGTGACTAAATTGGAAGAATTGCTCCCAAATGAAGGCATCTGCAGTCAAACACTCCTATAAGCGAACTAATCGATGATTTCTGCAGCATGCAGAAGAGCAGACCTCACTTAGGCATCTTTCCTAAAAGGCTGCAATGAGAAGAAAAGCTCTGTTATATGACAAGTTCAGATGAGGGATGTGAGCGTGTTTTTACAGCCCCCAGCCACTAAAGAAATCTGGGGAAGAAGAAAATGCTTCAGAGCACAAGAGATGCCCCCACTTCCCTCTAGGCACCTGAGGTCCATCCCAAACTGCTGCCACCCCATGTGTGCTTCCTTTTAGGCATCAGTGCAGGTGAAATAATGCCTGCAGTGAAAGAATGAGCCGCGAACAGGCATCTCTGCCTTAATCATGGGAAGATCCAAGCCAGAAGCAGCAGGGGACAGGAGCAGACCCTTTGCCTGGACTTACACCTTCTTCCTATGTATACATATACAAGAGGGATTCTGAGCTCGCCTTGCTTGAATTTGCTTCTAAATTAATAAAGCATTGTAAAAAGTAACTGAACTACAAAAGCATTCAGAAGCATGACTTCCTTCTCCCCATCTCCTGCTTTAATAAGTTTACTGTTATAGTTGCGATCAAAAGTAATAAAAACACACTCCATCTTGGAATTAGTGTCTCTTTACTACATTCCCAGAATCATAAATTAAAAGCTCAGGATAGATCATAGAAACATTACCGCTGTATTAATATGTCACAAGAGATGTTGGATTTAAGAAAGGGGCTCTCAGCTGCACAGGCCTTGCAAATAGTTGCACAGCTATGCAAATAATGACTTTCTTTCATCGCCTTACTTCTAACACACAATGCCAGGTGAGCGCACCCACAGCTAGAGCCCCCAGCAGCACATTAGAGAATGGAGTTCAGAAAACAACCTGACCACCTTTCGATCTATCACATGTAAGCTTAAAATATCCCAGCCCTATCAACACTCTCAGTGTTCCCAGGGGTCCAGGAAAACAGGATTATTTTCTTATCTCGACCCACATGGCATGGATATATTTACCTGTCTTAACCTGAGACCAGGCCGTTCTCATCTAAAGTCTGCTTTACCTACCATCCTCCCAGCTTGCTACACACAAAACTAAGTGTCATTTGTGATAATCGGTGCTAAGTGAACCAGAAATGAGAGAATGGCAGGGATCCAGCTGACTCATTAATACCAGCATAACGGATTAACCCTTTTACATTGCCTTCCCCACCCCCCCCAATTAGTCAGCATCAAAGAGGTTTGAGACTGCACACATCGGAAACATAAAATGGGACAAAGTGTTTGAAAACAAAGGCGGACATCGAGGAGCAACATAATATCTGCCACAAGGACTGCTATCTTCAGGGGTCTCTGTATACAGTTGGGTATAGTATTTTGAAAGAAGTTAGGTTAAATGTTATGCAAAAGGCAGCAACAGAATGAAATAGCTGGTCTGTAAAGAGTGAAACACTCTGATCTGCATAATTAACCGCAGATCCATAACAAACTGGTCACGTATATGAGGAATGCATATTTCAGCAGGAAACATAACTGGCCACTCCACGTTCAAACTACTTATTAGCTGTGATTATAGAATTACTACAAAATGTCAAAACTCAACCTTTATTCTTTTCTCTTTTCTTTTTTTTTCTCTTTTCTTTTCTTTTCTTTTCTTTTCTTTTCTTTTGTCTTTTCTTTTCTACATATGGGCAGCACTTTCTGATTTTTGATCAGAAACAAGATATTTTTGGTTTAGTCAAACACTGCTATTTAGAAAATTCCCTTCTAAAACAAACTCTCAGTCTAAGGTTTTACATTATACGAGATGGAACACTTGTTTCCCCATACTTAACCTGCTTCAAAAAATTCTTCTAAATGTGTAACTGCCATAACTGCCACTACAGATTAATGACTGACCTTGGTGCCTCCAGTCGCCTTCTATTCCATCTGATAAAACACAACCATCTTTATTTGTTCAAGTGAGCATATATATTAAAGTGTGGCATATGTACTGCCATTCAGACAAACAACACATCCCAGACAATTTAAGAAAGAGGCCTCAGCTATATTTGTAATAATGTTTTTGGAAAAGTGGAGTGTTTCTCATTGTGCAGTAATGAACACACACCTCGTCACCAAAACCTGGATTTTTGCATGCTGTAACTTCCGTGATAATGCTGAAGACTTCAACCCTGCTTTGTGCAATATATATAAGAACATCTCTATACATAAAATGTTTCATCATGTAGTAAATTCCTGTCTGTATAAATGTTTCTCATCCTTTTAAAAGTTCAGTAACAGTTTAGGGAATATTCTGCTTTTAAGACATCCATTTGGCATTTATATTTGCTTCACATAGTCTGTCTCAATTATACTACAGCTGTCTCACAGGGCATAGCCGGCCATCTCCATCATGAACAACCACCGTAGAATCTGAAGTTCTTGATTAAAAAGCAAATGGTTTTGTGAGCCAAGCTAAAACTACCGCAGCTGCTCCATTTCACAAACTGAGCACCATTCAGCTGGGAAGAATGGCACCGACTATGAATTGTTCTTCCTGAGAGTTTTCACAATAAAAACAAACCACACTACTTCCAAATTGTCAAAGACTTTAAAAAAAAAAAAAAAAAAAAAGGAAAGAAAAGAAAAAAAAAGTCTCCACTATTCTGGAAACAAGTGTTTTCTTTTTAGTCTGGACTTTTTCTACATCAGTGTTCCTCTATGAATTAAAAAACCAAAACCGAAAACAACCCCTCCCCCAAGCATGCACACACACACCACACGGGTTCCTGTAGATGCCCTTAATAACTATTTACAGCAAGCTTGCAGATTTATTAAATAGGAACTGCAACGCTCAACTTTAAACTGAAAAAAAACAAGAAGATACTGCTCATCAGCTGATCACTACTGATGCTGTTATCATATTCAGTGACAGGACAACTCTTGGGAGATATTATTATAATTATTGTTATTGATATATATTAACACAGTGATAGAAAGAAGCTGTAATTTCCTTCATCAAGACAAAATATCTATCAACTTCTGATCAGCTGCACTCCAAGAACTTACCTACCTTTTCTACAACATATGAAATAAAACAATCACAGTACAGTCAAAGTGCAGCAAATTAAGTCATAATATGTATTTGGGATGAAAGTTATGTTTTGGACTTCTAAGTACACAATTTTATATGTGTCACTTCCCTTTTTAGGTAATTGTAACTAAACATAACTATTCATAATAATAAAAAGTATAAGACACCCAAAACATACCCATGAAAATGCTGAAGCAGAATTTTTTCAGGTTTGTTGAAACTGATTTCATTAAAATATCAAAACCAAAACTATTATGTAGGTTTCCTACAATATCCTAATAACACTTGGTAGGCAGGCTAGCACATGTTCAGGAAACAATTACAGCTAAACTAACTTTTATACTTCAAAAACAGTGAATGGTTAGTCAGATTTTTCTTTTTTAGTTATTTGGCTACATGAAATTTATTTGATGTCTTTGTCAGGAATAAGTTGTATGTAGCTGAAAATATTTTCCATTTTATTCAAATGAAAATATTCAGGAATTTTCCTGAAGCTAATGCTGAATGATGCAAAAATGAGAACTCCTTCAAGGTGTTAAATTCAGTTATTTCTCAGTAATGAGAAAAAAAGTTGAGCTCCATTAGGGAATTTTCTTTAAAATATTGTCTGTAGCTTCCCTGTCACCATTTCATTTCTTTTGCCTTTATCCATATTGTACTTGAGCTAGATTAAGAAATACCAGGTTACATACAGACTAGACATTACACAATGCTTCAGAGTATTAACTTTTTAGCATATAAAAAGAGAAAAAAACAAAAACTTAGTCTACCTTACTTTTCTTTCTATCTTTAGGAGTTGGAAAAGGTTTGATTTTTTTGTTGCCAATTAATGAGGAGTGTTTTTAGGCTATACATATCACTGCAGCATTTTAGCAAAATTAACTTTTTTGTTGCTTTTTAAATGTAGTCTGAGAACAGTAACTGAGGATAATAAACTAACACTACTGGATATCTTTTGAGTATTTCATAAAAAAAATCTCTCAATATTTTAAAAACAAACAAGTTGATTGGTTTTGCTTCACAATCAGCACACTCCATATGAAAAGGTTAGCAGATTTGCAAATTGCTTTAAAGATTTTTTTTAGTCTCTGCTGTAAACAACAGACACTGTGAAAGATGAAGAGAAAGTGAATGTTTATCTGCAAACAAACAATAATTTCAGATTTCAATGGCAAGACTACTTTCATTCTGAAAACCTTATATTCCATGGCACAGAACTAATCTGTTTGGTGGTTTTTTTTTTAATAGAAAAATTCTGCCCCTCAGAAAAATAAGGATTCACAATGGTTTAACTGCAGCTCCTTTCACAAAGTTATTCTGCCACTTCAATTTTTTTTATTGTCTTTCAGGAAGTTAAATTTAGCATGAATTTTGAATTTTTTTAAGCAAAACTACTTTTTTACTTCATTTTTAGAGTCACTCCTTAGTAACTGTCAAACAGTATTTTCACTTTAATGACTGCATCCAAAATAGTATGAATTTTCAATACTTATGCTAAGAACAAAGGCTAACAATTGGAATTTACTTTTGATTTTCAATACTGTTACTTCAGAAGACAAGGAAAACGCAGGCTCTGTGGAGCCCACATGGCAAGGAAAAGACTTCAATTCGTAACGGCAGCACAGAGGCCAGGCCCACAGACTCAACCTGCTGGTGTTTCCCAGCCCTTATTCTCGTATGAAAATGTTGCTGAGTTTCTGGTATTTGGACAATTATACACACTACTGTATACATTATAACTCAGTAAAGAGATGTTTAAAATTTTCCCCAAAGTAGTTTCCAGCAATATTCGGGCGACATTAAGATTGAAAAAAAGAAACCAAACCACGTTCAACACCATGTGTTCAACAGCTCCTGTTTCAACGTGGTCTTCTGTGAGAAACAAGCAACCCATTTCAACCAAGTGACACAAGGATGTAAGTCTCAAAAATAATTATATCTTCACAGGTTTCATGAACAAGGCAGCTGGACAGACAGAAATTAACCCTCCAACTGTAGGTAAACCTTCAGCCAGATCTTGCAATAAATCATGAGACAAATCCATAGGAGTTAGGACTGCAGTAATTCCAGCCCTCCCAAAAACACCAGTGTAATTCTCATTCTCAACAACTTTTTTCTGTTTTTTTTTTTTTTTTTTTTGCCTTTTCAGGTTAACTGTCATACACAAGGAGCAGGGGGGAAGAAGGAGGGACTGACAGGACCTACAGAGTGAAGCTGCATCCCCTTTTGAATATTCACATCCTTATCTACTCCAAGCCCCCCAAGGTTTTCAGGAAGAGACCAAGGTACTTCTTTGCTGGCTCTTCCCCTGTTTCGGAGCTCTCCCTTCAACCACAGGTGGGCCTAGCAGGAAAATGTCTCACTTAAATCATCAAATGTGGGGGTGGGGTAAGGAGAGACAAATATTACAAGCTTTAGTGAAAAATCCATTAGATGTCTGTTACATTGTGCGTATCGCATGTCGCCATTTTTACACTCCATGGATTACTCTTGTGGCAACTGAATATTTCTGAACAGGGAGACTGAGAAAGTTAAGAGAAGAATCTAATCTTTAATAATCTAATAAATGCTTCATCATGAACATTATCTAGCCAGGAGGTTTTGAATTAAATGAAATGCAGAATCATCATTAGGATGCAAATTAAAGAAACTGGTTTTAACCATAATAGAGTATTATAAAACTACTATTGTAGTTTTTACTTTTGATAATACTCTCCAATTCACTCAGATGGAAGACCTGCTACCACAGCAATGTTAGTAAGATAAATCAGGTGACATTCCTCAAGGGCTCCAGAGAAAGCTAGTAAAGAACAAGTAAACTAAGGTCAAAAAATGAGTCAGCTTCAAAAAAGTCTTGAGGTCTGCACTTATAAACATATTCTTCATAAACAGCTACTTCAAAAGGAAGCTAATCTTGCTCAGACATTTAGAAAACTAAAATAAAAACTAAGCACAATCAATATACCTTTATGAACACCAAAATGCACTACACGCAAACAGCAGTCATTGTGTTACTCATTTAGCAGGCCTGAAAGTTTGTGCTGGGTATTACAAGCGGTAATACCTTTTCTGAAATCCCAGCTATTTAAGATTGATAGGGATTTTGTGCCAGGGCGCAAGGCACAACCTGTAAAATCTAGATCAAAAATAATATCAGAATCAGAAATAAGCAGACCTAACAGTATTCCAAGGGGCAAGAGGGAGCGTTTGGATTCAGTTCCCACCTTGATAAAATACCCTGGCAGTAATGGAATCAACTGGATACTATCATAATCTTTGTTTGGAAGTAAACCTTGATACATGTTTTAAACAAGCTATATACATTGTCAGTTACTATGAAAAGCAGTAAAATCGCAAGCATTTTCCTCCCACTTAGTATGTTTTAAGGTCAAGTTCTGACTGATAATCCAGGATTAAAACCATTCAAATCACATGAACCCTTTGTTCTCAATCATCTGCACTTCCATTAATTTGAAAATGGCAGTGCTGATACTGATGTTTGGAAGTGTGTACCATCACCAGATTAAGAATCCACAACATTTCTTCCAATACAAAAAAAAGCCTTATAAACCTCCTTTTCAGTCTGGACAACTGAAAGAGATAAACAAGAGACAATGGATTAACTTCAGTACTATCAAACTAACATTAAAAATAAGTGGATATATATGACAAAGCAACACTAGTGTCTTTTTACTGCGATGGAACACTTTCCATATTCCATGAAGTTTACCCTCTGATTCCCTTACTGTCTTTCTACTACAAATGTGGGAGCAATCTAAAGCAATGGTTGTGTAGAAGGTCAGTGATAGTTTACATTCTTTTTTATTGATCGTGATAGGTGACAGAATTTTATTTCTTCACACAACATTTACTGACACAAGTTTGTCCTAAAAAGATAAGTCAGTCTAGAAATAGGCAGTGTGAGTGGCAAGCTACAGAGCTGGAAGATAAGACTGAAAGGCTGAAGTCACTGACATACAGAGCAGTAGAAGAAAGCAAAAGCACAGAGCCTTTGTAACATAACTTGCCTGGGAAGACTTCAGTCTATGTTATTAGGGCCACTGTGTGGACAAGTTTCCACTGTCACATTTCACAAAGACACCACCCAGTTTGCATGGTGACCTCCTTTCTCAGTATTAGATTGGAGGCCAAGTGGCTTCTACACACTTTTGGTCATACTTCTTGCTAAATTTGCACCATTTCAGAGAACTGGCAAGGGCTGATTTTACCACTTGCACATTTTAGATATTAGAGAAGCAAAGTAACTAGTACACAGAATCAGCATATTGCTTTCTGCAAGCTTCCATTTAGCTAATAAAACATTTGTTTAGTGATCAACATGTGTCTCTTCAGTCTAATGAAGCAACACAAACATCAAGCTACTAGCTATGAAAGGGTTAAATGTTTAGAAAATTATTTATTTATGATACAGCAGAAAAATGTGGCATCATGCTCCTTGGGCCCATTCACAAGGTAAGGTAAATGGGAATCAACATTTGGGAAGACCATGCTCCTTTGGGCTATCAGACACCCCACAGCTTAGATTGGCTGCTCTTGATGGTAATATTCATCTTCCAGGGGTATCGCTAGCAGAACAAAAGTCATCCCTTTGTTCTACACCTTCTGCTTTACTTTGCTCTTAATGAAGCTCTTCCATGCAGTTATGCCACTTCCTTTCTATGCTCTCGTTACTGCTCCACCTTTGTTCAACAGCAGCAGAGCACCTTTGCATTTTTACTGCAGTTTGAAACACATGACCTGTGAACGGTATCTCAAGCTGATTTTACAAAGTACGTACCTGAAGTAATATGGTTTTTTTTCTCATAAATTATGCACCATGCAGTCTCATTCCTAGCCCGTAGTTTTAAGACAGCTAGGCCAATTTAAGACCTTGCTGCCACCGGAAGAGCTGGTCTTTCACACTGGCTCTGCCCTTCACCTGACGCTTTGTTGAGAGTTCAGTTTACTAAGCAGGCAGGTAACCCCAACACGTGTGTGTGTGGAGGGGGGTGACTTGTTTTTCACCAGCTTAGTGAAATGAATCAAATTGCCAAGAAATCAGACAAGTGGCTAGACTGACTGTAGGTGCAGGGGAGAACAGGCCAGCCCCTCTTGGTGACATAGATCTGTTAAATTAACTCATCAGTTCTATCTGCACCTTAAGTGGAAGCCTCTTAAGTGAAGCCCCATGAGATTAGGCTCCACTATTCATAAATTATCTTGCCTCTTCTTTTTTTTTTTTTTTAACCAGAAGCATGTTATAAGAACGGCACTTGAAGCTAGTGCTGGACTGTGCATCAGAACTGCTGTGTGTGTGAACACTGAAGAACAATTATTGCAGACAATATTACAGATAATTTCAAATAATAACCAAAAAACAGCAATTCATTGAGCTCTAAAATTTCATCACTTATCACACATTAACAGAACGCTGTTTATTGCGCAAAGTTTTAATATGCAGATGTACCAGTCAAAAAGCACCACTTCTTTGGTGCCATTTTATATTAAATATTTGTGATGGGTTTCTCCAGGGGCAGGTATGATGGACTGTTTTCAAATTCTTCCTCTTGCTTTGAAATTATCCATAAATAGAATGTTTCCTTAAAATTCTTCAGAGCAGAAGCCGTTGGC
>VXAL01017229.1:443820-484426 GCA_013399475.1 Chauna torquata | reverse complement strand
TTTAGAATTTTAAAATTGAAAAAGCAAAGTAAAACCCCAAAAAAGAAAAAGAAAAAAAAAAAAAAAAACTATTACAGCTCTGATGAAAATGAAGTAGGGGAATTTTAAAAAAATCACTTCATGCATGTCCAATGGAATCCAAATGACTTCTTTAAATTGCAGCCTGGGATTTAGTACAAAATGCTATGTTGTGCATACCCTAAATTTCATTTGCATTTGACTCTGTAATTCCTTGAGATATGAGTGTATTTTCAAACTCTGAGTACCAAGTGTCTTGGAGCATTCACAATTTCCAGGATGTTGCCACTGTTCCCCAGAACTACACTTAAAATTACCTCTACGGCGGACAAAGGTCTTAAAACATTGCAGAAGAAAAGAAGTTATAAGTATGCAAACCAAAGACAAAACAGCAAAGTTAAATATTAACTGTTGGTCAAGGTTTGCATGCACTTACCTGACTGCAGCACCACTAGATCAAAAATATCACACTACGTATGGCTGTGGGGCTAGACGGCCATGACTAATGACTGCTGTGTAGCTGCACTGGCCCAGAAGCAGATATAAAAATATCCAAAATCCCTGCAACTCAGACATATTTATTTTATTCTTTTTGTGCTCTGAGAAGAATCACTTTACTTAATTTCCAACAAGACCATATTCTTGTTGGCAACATTCCTTTGCGGGTAAAAGAAGCGATGCAGAGTCAAGTTGTTTCCCCCCCCTCCCTGTTCCCTCCCTGTTGACTTACATTAGCATTACATTTATATCTCTGCATTTTAAATGAGGCCCAATATTTCCTTCTTTTTAATTTTTTTTATGGTGGGTGGGGAAAGAACAAAGGATTTGTTTTGTTTTTCTCAACCAGACAAGTACTACCAAGTTATGTATGCTTTGTAAAAGAAATTTTAAAATCATTAAGTTACCAGAGTGAAGAGCAGCACCATCAAACTCCCTGGTATCATTAGTACCAAACTTAGTACATCTATTAAAACTCTACTGAACATCTATGTGGCATCACTCTTCCCCAAAATAACTCCAATACAAAAAAATTGCCAAGCAGATCCCCATGCGATTTGGAGACTAAATGGAAATTTGTACCATTCCCAACAGCCCTGACGTGATGCTTGGAAAAGCTGCACAGAAGCCAGAAATTCCAGATAACAGCACGTTTGCAAATAATGTTATTGCTTCCCTTCATTGCGTTACCCTTAAAATACTCTTAAATATCCTCTCATGGGGTTTGATTCTCATCCTATGAAAAGTAGATAGCTTTAGTGATGCAGGATCAAGCCTACTGTAGGAGGAGAAAGGTTCCACTATCTATACGCTGAAAATAAGCTTGACACAGATAACCACATGATCCAATGCAAGGAATTCAATGAAGGTACCTAAATTAGAGACCAGTGAGTTAACATCGTCACCAACGCTTTCCGGGGGGCAATTTAAGGTATTGAAGTAGAAATGCTAAATGTTTTATAGTAAGATTTGACTCTGTTACAAGAGCTCTTGATTTGTTTATAACTGCTGTCCCTCTGCATCTAACACAATGCTTTTTTGCCTCCCTGTTTATCCAACTTAGATCACTGCCATTATTCTGGTACTGAGGAAAAGGAAGGGAAGAAACATTAATCATATCCTTACTTGCTAACTTTGAGCTAATAATTCAAGATTTTTGCAGTTAGTTTGAATAATGATGGCTATACCTAGATTATTAAGCCTACAATTACATTGTCCATGCTATTTACCACAACATGCACACCTAGCTGTGCTTTGTGCATGTAATTGTTTTATATAGAATAGCATCACTCATCTGCTATTAAAAAAAAAATCTATCAATTATTAAAACATACATAGATTTCTTTGCAAAGAAACATGGTCAGCCCCCCTCCCCCTTTTTTTTTAACTTCATGACTTCTGATCTATTAATTGTCTCAGTTCTGTGATTCTTTGTATAGCCTTCATGCTGCAGAGACAGATGATGTTTCTTTGTTAAATGCTTTGCTGTTTCCCGTTGTGAAAAATTAATTGACTGTTACTATTCAAGTCCTAACAAACAGCATTTCTACTGTCCTTTGCTAATTACGCCATGCCTGCGTTTTACATAACATTTCACACTACATTTGTTTTTCTACTTTATATTTTAGGGAAGCTTATTTGTAAGAACGTGCATTTATGTTCATATTATCTTGACCTAACAGACCAGATCTGATTGCTTTTTAAACATATGCGAATAATTGCCTTGGAAACAACAGACAAATACAAGTGCTGCATTTAGTGTGACCGCAAGAAAAGTTAAATTGGGCTGGCACTTTAAATAAGCTCAACTTGCCATTTTAAGTGCGTATTTTGCTTTGGTCCTACTGATAATATAATGTATCTGTCTTTGGGATAATAATGTCTACTTATCTCATTGAAAAATAAGTGCTGGAGAACCCAAATACTGGATTATGACCAGCATAAAATGGCTGGTCAAGAAAGAGTGAAGGTGGAAATATCCAAGACGACCTCTTAGCATTACCACACACGCTCTCAGACAACTAATATTAGTTTGCCAAAAATGTACAGGGTCTTTCTACTGCCATGGTTAAAGCATACGAATTCAAAATAAAAGTGCTAGTATGCATAACTGCCAAAACATCAAGTAATAAAACAGAAACTGTTTCGGTTGTCAGTCAAAAAGTGTTACTTAAGATTAGTTTCTTAACAAAATGCCAGAAGGAAAAGAGAAAGGTTAAAAAGGATGGATGGGCCAGATTGGGGAGGAAAGGTAACAGATGCATCTTTTTGTTTTTTGAAGATTAGACCAAGAACCAGCAAAGATTTTGAGCAGATGAAAAAACTGCTTGAATGATGTAACAAAGGTCTACAGTTGTATACAGGCTGATCTATGACATATCTTTGATTATTACAATATATCTTTTAGTCTGGGATCTTGGGGTATGTTTTCTCAATTTTAGCATTGAAAAAAGTTGGACAAGTAGACCTAAAGTCTCACTGAAGAACAGAGTACAAAAAAATTTGGCAGCTACCAGAATAAAATAAATCTCTGTCAGAGTATGGACAAATAGCAAGTGACTTTTAAAAGTAACTGTATAGGTGGTTTGTTGTACTTATAAAGGTCTAAGAACTCAGGCAGGACAAAGTCTATAGGCAAAGGTAATATGTCTTATTAAATCAGCTAGAGTAGACAGAAATATTAGGCTTTGGGTCACAGAAGCCCTTTGAGCCTAAAACTGGAAGCAATAGCTTTGAAAACGAGCAATGAGTGCAAAATGATTGTTTAGAGCTGACTACAGGTTTGCAAGCAGTTTGTAAATAGTATCTTTTATCTGATGGACATTAAAAACCATGGCCTCAGAAAAGATCTTTCTTTTACAGTAATTCTAAATGCCTGTCTCCTCCATATACCTGTCACCTTCCCTCCCACCCCATCAGCTCTTCCTCTCCTTTCAAAAGCATCAACCATCTTTCCTTCCCAGGATGGTTTAGTTTACCTAAATTTTGAGCCACTGTCTCAGATGCTATCTGGTTGAGGAGCAGCATCTTTCCCTTCCACCTGAAGAAGAGTTTGCCTCTCCAAAAAGCCAGTCTAGTTTTTTGTGAAGATATTCATGGTTAATGGGAGATATTACCTCTGCCTATAACAGTAGTCCTGCCTAAAGGCCTTTTACCAAACAAACATATAAAGTATGTAAAATAAAACCTAAATGAATAAAAAATAATTCTGAAAGACAAACTGTATGCCAGTTACACAGAGATCAGGTTACCTCAGAGCTACAACTGTTCAATATTGCCTTTCAGAAGGAGAGCAGAAATACAGAAGCTTTCAATATAACATGCAAGTATGTTTTCATAGGCTGTGATTTAGTAAGAGAAAATCTGAACTAAAATTCAAAGACTGATCTGCTTTTGAAACATGAAGCAAATACAATTACATTTCTGCAATTATAAGTCCAAAGACATTAGACCAAATAATTCGTAACATAAGGCAAAAATCGTTTTTAAGCACAGAAAGCAACATGTAGTCACATCTTAAGCATTTCTATTTTAAAATAGCCTGTTGCCATTAATTAGAGCCGTTACTGTGACGTGTAGAGACAAACAGTTAACACAGTGTAATCAAGCCTTAACTTCTGCATTTCCTGAGTTCGGTTCTCGGTTCTATAACTGACACCACCTGGCCAAAACCTCATGTATGGTCTCACACATTATCACAGTCAGGATAGTAATTTGATCTCCTTCTGTGATAACGTCACCCACTTGGGGGATGAAGGGAGGGCAGTCGACGTAATCTTTCTGGATTTCAGCAAGGCCTTTGGTACCATCCCTCACAGCATCCTTCTGGACAGATTGTCCAACTGTGAGATGAACAGGTTCACACTATGCTGGGTGATGAACTGGCTCGACGGTAGAGTTCAAGGGGTTGTAGGGAATGGGGCTACATCTGGCTGGTGGCCGGTCACCAGCAACGTTCCCCAGGGCTCTATTCTAGGGCCAGTCCTGTTCAACAGTTTTATCAGTGATCTGGATGCAGGACTGCAGTGCATCCTCAGCAAGTTTGCCGAGGATGCTAAACTGGGAGGTGCTGTTGATTCCCTGGAGGGAGGAGAGGCCTTGCAGGGGGTTCTAATAGGTTGGAGCACTGGGCAATCAGCAACGGCAAGAAGTCCAACAGAGGCAAATGCCGGGTGCTGCACCTGGGACAGAGGGAGCAGTGCCGGACCCAGGCACAGACCGGGGGACGAGCGGCAGGAGAGCAGCTCAGCAGAAAGGGACCTGGGGGTGCTGGCCGACAGCAGGCTCAGCGTGAGCCAGCAGCGTGCCCTGGCAGCCACGAGGGCAAACGGCGTTTTGGGGTGCGTTAAACGCAGCACAGCCAGCCGGTCACAAGAGGTGATTCTCCTGCTGCATTCAGCGTTGGTGCGGCCTCACCTGGAATATTCGTGTGCAGCTCTGGGCTCCACAATATAAAAGGGATGCACAGGGACTTGGCAGCGTCCAGAGGAGGGCAGCAAAGCTGGCAGCAGGGCTGGAAGGCATGTCCTGCGAGGAGAGGCCGAGGGCACTGGGGCTGCCTGGTCTGGAGAAGAGGAGGCTGAGGGGCGACCTCAGTGCTCCCTGCAGCTCCCTGAGGAGGGGAAGCGGGAGGGGAGGTGCCGGTCTCTGCTCCCTGGTCAGCGGTGACGGGACGTGCGGGAACGGCACAAAGCTGCGCCGGGGAGGTTCAGACTGGGCATGAGGAAGAGTTTCTGTGCCGCGAGGGTGGTCAAACACTGGAACGGGCTTCCCAGCGAGGTGGTTGATGCCCCACGCCTGTCCGTGTTCAAGAGGCATTTGGGCAGTGCCCTCAATAACATGCTGTAACCTTTGGTTAGCCCTGAAGGGGTCAGGCGGTTGGACTTGATGGTCTTTGTGGGTCCCTTCCAACTGAACTGTTCTATTCTATATCTGACACCAGTTGGAGCAGCTCAAGCAGTTCTCATCCCCACTGATGATTATTACCAGGAGCAGAATTAATGACAATTAGTGTAAGTAACTGAGTTTCCTGTACTCTAAAGGGTAGTAATGGCCATAATATAATGGTTAATGAGAAAAAACCTTAGCAGGTAACAATTCAGTCCTAAAAGCCAGTATTCCATGTCCAAGCACATGCTTGTCTGGAGCATGATAATCCAAAGCCAGTGCAATGCACAGGTCTCTCAAACCTGCTGAGATGACAGGCTGACAAAATTGGTTTTAAATCCATGATGGCTTGCACCTCACTGCATCAGTTAATATACTAACTCTATAATTAAAAAGTCTCCATGTAAAGCACAAAAATCTGCAGTCATCGCTGGTCTCTACAAAATGTCCATATGCATGGCTTGAGCATCATTTCAGCTAAGACCATGAAGATTTGCTCCAGGTAATTACCAAATTACTGCTGATGCCAAAATCACTCTGAGCTCCTTTTCTGACTACACCTCATCGCCACCCTCTCCACATTAGCTCCTTACTCTGAATAAACCTTCAACGTTTTTATTGCTGCTAATTTTTTTTTCCAATTTACCCATGAAGATAACATCAGCTGGTTTCTCTGATGAACTTCCTGATGCCATCAGCCATGTGTGGGAAAAACTACAAAACAAAATTCATAAGAGTTTTCAAGATAATTCCCAAAGTTCTGCTCCCTGGAACATGTAGACCAAAGTGCCACTCAGTAACAACCACCCCAACTTTATTTTTGAAAAAGGAGGAGGAAAAAAAAAAGAAAAAAAGCATCTCCACAACCTTTCATATTTTTCTTGATTTATGCAACTCTTATCTATCTTTCAGATGACAAATTCTTGGGACTGGGGCTTTCTGTGACATGCACACACCTTCCATAACACTGTATCACACAGATGGCTACTAGACAAAACTAAGTTATTACCAAACAGGAATTGCTACTATAGAATGATTTTGTTTAAATAAGAACTGAAATATAGCTTTTATTACAAAGACTAAGGGGATGGGATGGCAAAGAGAATAAGTAACTGCAGCTGTAATTTTCTGGAAGCTATGTGCAACCTTTTTTATTGCAACCCTAGAGTGAAAAGTGTCTGGCTCTGGCCTTTAATATGTCCATGTCCAATAGAGAAATTAAGCTAGTTTATTACTTTGTATTTTGCTCTAATGGACTGTTTCTTTTCAAGCTATAGCCCCTGTACTAACACAATAAAATCTTAAAAAAAAAAAAGAGTTTTGCTTCAGTGAGGACTTCAGAACAAAGAACAAGACTGTCAGAAAATAATCCAATGTCCGCTCCTCTAATGACTAGCCAGCAGGAGTGTTCAGGCACAGTGTAATCATTCCTCCACTGTACCCATCACTATTACATTAAACTATAATTCAGCTGATCTGCTGCTGGGAGTCATTTCTTACATTCCGAGTTCTGTGGATGGTGATAGTGCCATAAATGAAGCTATAAAAAACAAACTCTTATCAACTGGATGTATATTTCTATTACGTAAGCGTTTGCTAAATATGAAGATTTATTACCTGAGCAAAGCTCCATGAAAACATTGTTTAGATATTAAAGTAGAAGTGATTTTTCTCTTTCATCCTGTAGTTTCCTTCATTGGCTACTTGCACGCTGAAAGTTGAATCGGTTGCAGATTTATAATGTAAGTGTATATCTCAAAGTGAGATTTAATTCTTGACAAATTAAGACAAGGTTTTTAAAAGCATGTCTAATCAAGACTGAAACATGTTATGGTGTCAGTATCTGCACGGTTTCTTTAGGTTAGTGAGCAGTGACAACACAGAAGTAATTGTTGTGAACTGCCATGTGCCTAGTCCCATGCTCTGTGAAGGCTAGAATTGGAACACAGGACTAGATTGAAACCCAAGGATTTATACTGGTCAGTTAAAACTGTACATTCTGTAGGTGTCAAATAGATATCAAATAAATCTGCTCTTTTCAGTTTTAAGGAAGAAATTATTTTTGGTCTGTATTTAGCAGAACTTTTTGGTAAAAACAAATTTCTAAATGATCTGTCACTTAACAGGAAGTTGCAATCAACTAAGGCAAACTAGACAACCTTTTTCTTTTAAAAACTCCAAAAATACTACTATGTTCTTCAAAACATCCCTATCATCCTTATCATCACCATAAATAAAGGTAAAATAGCATGCCTGTGAAAAGTGTACACATACATCTTTGTTGGCATTTAAGAACCATCTCCATTTGTGTGATTTTAAGCAAAGCTGCAAACAGCACTGAAGGATCGTGTAAGGAAGTAGTTAGTTTTACTAGGGTTTTCCTATATATAGCTCCCTAATTTCTTAAGATTTTCTACGAAGCATTATGTCTTGGTTTTAAACTGTTAAGTGAAACTGTTTGAAATCCCCAACATATTAAACACTATACAGTAAACCAGCTTAGGAAAAAAAAAAATCTAAAGGTTAAAAACACAGTAATCTTTACCCAGTTTGGTGATACTCTATTGCACAATAAAATAAAATAATCAAAAAAAAGAGAGAGAAAAACACCATTACTTAATCACACACACACACAAAAACCCCTGACAAAATGTACCATACATGAATAACTCAGGAATCAGAAATTTTTAGTCTGTGTGATTTTTATGGAAGAAAAATTTCTAGTTTAATACCAAGAATCTACCAGTTGCTTAAAGTATATCCCTTACTTAGAAACCAAGGCTCGTATTTGCCTTAAACCTTGCCGGCACAGAATTTTGCACCTACAGAAAATTCTGACCAAGCCTCCAATGGACACAAAAGCCCCTGAAAGATCTGCATACAGATGTATCATGATCTCTGCCTCCTCACTGATTTAACCTGCTGGGTCTACCTGTGCAATGGAAAGGCAATGAAATTCAGTAAGACAAGCAAGCTAGACCAGCATCCAGAGAGTGAACTACTGAATCACTGTGGCAGTAGAATCAATATAGGCAAGATACACTAACTCAAACTGAGTTTTCTTTTATTTAAACATATTCTCCACTTAATTGTAAGATATATTTCTAAGTACTTTCTCCTACTTCGAGTTTCAGAAGTGGCCAATTTTCAGAAAAAGAACTACTATTGAAAACAAGCCTCCCTCACATTGCCTATGCATTTCTTCTGACCTCACCACCCTAGAATTCACATGTGAAAAACAGCAACATTTACTATGAAAATTCAGACAATTGTAATAATCGTGTTATAAAATGCACTAGATTTTCCTCATTACATTTTTCTTCTAAAAAGAATTTAATAAGTACACGCATAGATTTACCTCAAGTGCTGGTGTCACAATCAATTTGACCAACGTAAGAGCAAGCTGCAGCTGCACTAGGCTGCGCTGGCACCCGCATCCCCATCCCGGCCAGGCTCCAGCATCGCCCCAGGCCAGATGACTGACATGTAGCTGATTCATTGATCAGTTCTCTCATCCAACCTGTGTGTGGTCACGCCAGTAACGTTGGCACATTTTCAGGGGTTACACATATAGGCTTGCAAAAAGCAATCAAGGAACCATGGACTAACAAAAAACTATCTGCCAGCCTATCCCAAAATAGCATGCAAGACAGCAAATGTCACGGATAATAGTAATTGCTACAAACAAACGCATATAAATTTCCATATATGTTATTTGGCAAATGATATATTGATTTTCTTTATATACACTCTGTTTCAGCCCTACAATCCTTTTACAGAAAGTTTAACATTGCATGTACAAAAATCTTACTTTAGAATCCACAGGTCTTATGACAGGTGGGTTTGGGGACTTTCTTATTATTCTTATTTCATGTGGTAACTGATTGATGGAATTCTTTCAGTCATGATTGAGGGAGCAAGTTACTCTCCACTCTAACATGTTGTTTGCGTCATTTGAAATTAATTCGCTGAAGCCTAGATTCTAGACGTCTTCTCGTAAAGCACCAAAAGTGTCCTTAATTGGCACACTTCATGAAAACTTCTCTTTACTATCCTACAGAGTCTGTACTGGGTCACCAAAACTATCCATGTTATTATCAATGTAAGTGTTGAACCTTTATTGCACAAAAAGTACACAACAGCTGAGTCCTGATTTATTCAGACAACAGACAGCTTTCAAGTTTAATATTATACAGAGATTTAGACTTCAATAAGTTCGTAAGACACAAATCAGAATTTTCAACATTCAAATAATTGTTTTCAAGAATACACTGCATGGATGCATGATTAAAAGCCAAAATAGATCTTAATCATACAGCAACACGCTACAATGACTCACTGAATAAAAATGTCAACAAGAGATCAGTCAGTTTATTTTTAATATGTTATTCAGGAACAGCTGAACACAAAAGTGAAAGAAAAAGATCAAGGATGAGGTTCTTTGCTAGCTAAACATGCTTATCACAGGATGTAGTGGGAAATTAACATGGTTCACCATATAAATTTACAATAAAAACAAACAAACAAACATGAAACCAACAACACTCACAAATTAGTTTAAAATTCTAAAAGGGAAACAATTAATGGTAAAAGTCTGGATTTCCCCATACCTTCAAAGTTGGTAAATGTGGTCCTTAGTATCAAACAAACAGCAAAGAATCAGACAAGCTCTTTAGTAAACAGTTAGACTGAACTATTACAGATCAATTGTATAACCTTTCACTACAGCAGATTTATGCTATTTGTCAAAGAAAATGTTTCTTGAGCAAACAAAGAAAAAATCAAAACCAAAAGAGAGTGTTTCAAAATATTTCACATCTGCAATTTTAGAGGCTCTCCTAAAATCAGCAGCTGGCCAGAAATACCATGGCAAAAATCAAATGTAAATATATCTGACAACTATTTATGACATGTTGTATACAACTTTAACTATTTTACCTTTTAAGTTGACATCTACAGGATTTTCCAGTTAATGGAAAACTTCTCATAAGACTTCTAACATCAGGCCCTGCCAACCTGGTTAATTTTGCTATGTTATGTTAAACACAATGGGGAAAAAAAACACTGCCCTCCCTCCAATCTTTTTTTTTTTTGTCAGCTACTAATATGAAACACTTTTAGACTAAGATAAAATGGAAATGACTATAATCTTAATGTTAACACTGTTAAATTAAATCTTTACAGAACGTGACAGCACCTACGGCTAAATAAATATTTCTAGGCATCCCCATTCAGCTCCTCATGTTTTGAACAACAAACACACATCTGTAAAAACTGAGCAGAGTTGTATGCTGGTATCAGAACCACACAGCAGGAGAAGCTCAGTCTTTTTGACTTCTCTCAGTCGAGAAAGTATTCATATCCAGTATATTTAGCAATCAAAATCAATGACTATTTTTTTTTCTTTTGGTTAAAGAAGTGTTAAACACCTTCTTGAGGAGAAGTCAACAATTTATTTTATTGGCAAGTCCCCACATCCTCAGATGTTTGTTTCCATCCTATTCTGGACAATCTGTTTATCTGAAGAGTGGGCCAGAACTGTAGACATCATTACTATAAAAACAGCAGATTTCAGGTAAGCACAACACTTAAGAATAGGAAAAGATATTCAGTTACCCTGTCGTGTAAGACGCTATAGTGTGGCCTGATAATGTACAGGATCTGTCAATGAAGATCTAAAATTAGGTAGAATCTATATGTATTTTTTTTCCATTTCTTCTGTTCACTAATGCATAGGAAAGGAGATGGTATGTTCTAAAAACCAAATGATCTGTCTCTGATCACTTGATCAATGATAAGTTGCAATATAAAAAAAAAAAAAAACCAACCCTCAAAAAGCACAACTCTGCCTCAGTTTCTGAGGATGGCACTCGGACACATAACGAAGAAAGTCTACCATAGCATATGCTTTGTTAAGAACGACAAACTGTTACGATTTTTTGAGTTAAATACTAAGCTTTAAGGAAAGCTCCCAATTTCAACCAAAATGCTTCACTAAAAATAATCACTACTGGGAAAATGACAACAGTTGACAAGAGATTTAAGTGAACTTATTATTAAACTAAAAGGTTTGGATTGGGTTTTGATGCCCAAAAAAGGCATTTAATATGACTTCCTTTTCTCGAACATGCTCAAAAGACTGTAAGACACGTGACCTGTAGTTCAAATACAGCCTCCTTGTGTCACATTTTACAAGACTGACACTGTAAAATAAGTTATAGTATAAATTTTGTAGCAGCTACTAGGCATAAATTGGTTTTTTGTTTGTTTGGTTTTTTTAAGTTCTACTGGTCTTATGAACCTGAAGAACCGCTTCACCTCAATTGTCTTTTAAGCCACATAGTTTCTGGACACAAATGAGTAACACACTTGCCCTTGAGACCAAGGATGTGCCTATATAGCTACATGCTGGCAGACAAGCTCCTTTGCCAACCTTTCTACACCAGCAGGAGTCATGGCAGCTCCAACTTGAACCATGTAGCTCCATTACTGTGTCACTAGTGTCAAGGTAATCAAAACCTTGTTCTCAGCAGGTCACCAGCTCAGGCACAGAAAAACACTGTTGCATTTAAAAAAGTATGGGAGTCCCACGTCCAGACAACCTTCCTGAAAAATGAACTGGAATCTGGCTGGACTTATGCATACAGACAAACCCAGACACACTGAAGGTAAGTTAAATCAATTGCAAAAGCTACAGATCATCCAGGCAGAAAGGCTTAAGAAAATCCACAGCAGTATCACTGCTATTCTCTTTCCTATAAGGTTTTACTAGGGTAAAGACATAGCAGCAAAAAGTTAAAAATACAGCGATGGCCTTGTTCTTTGTTCAAGAGTACAAGAAACAACCCGCGACTTCATACCTTGATTCTGACACACAGGAGTGGCAATCAGGTATTGTACTCACAGAAGCAAAAAGGCTGGCCTAGCCAAAACTTTGCTAAATTGCTATTCTTGCAAATTTTAGTGTTCATCTCCCCCTGGTGGACTGTGTACACAGAAGGGAAACTGCTCCACCTAGAACAGGAAAGTCTCCCTCTAGAATCGACCTAACTCCATTCATCTTCCAGTTATTACAAAATCTTCACCCTCAATGCACCAACTGGCAAAACCAGCAAGACCATCTAGAGTAAGCAGGTTCTGAGAGATCTGTTTGGTCAGCACATGCCCAAGTGGGCAAGTGTAGTTCTCTGTTCTGGAACCCACTGTGCTGAACATGTAGAACAATTATTTTAGCACATATATGTAGATTTCTCTGCACTTACCTGCAGTGGCACTGGCAGACTGAACTAGAGTTCAGTTTGTATATGGACAGGATGGAATTCAACACGGTATGAAAGAGTATCCATAATGAGTGCAGACCTATCATATGAGATCTGGATCAATGACACGAGAGTACACAGAACCAGAATTCCTTATAGACTTACATTCTCTGAAAGACACCAAAATACTGCGCTTCTACTGTCGTGCAAATACCACAGAATACTTCATCAACTGAACTGCATAAGGAAAAGTCAATCAGTCTTTCTTGGCTGATAATAGTATTAAGCTTTGCTCAGCAGAGCCAACAGAACCTGTCTGTACCAGACCTATACTCAACTTCCCTGCTTAACACAATCCATCTCTTGAATTGTTGCAGATCCCTCACTTCTATACTGAACATTTCTTTGTATCACTTTGCCTCCATATTCTGACATTCCCCTAGGGCTTCAGGTGAAGAAGCTGAAAGGCAATGTTTCAGTCACCTCTACTGAAAGCCAACATAAGTCAAAGATGAAGCACACAATATCTGACTTACACATGGGATATGAACCTCTCCATCTTAATCGCAGCTTTGTCAATCTAGCCAAACTTATCCATTCACTGCAGTATTTGGACTATACCAGACAAGTAACATAACAAGAGAACGTGGATAAATGCTAGAATTAAAATCTGTGGAAGACAATAAAATAAGAAATCCTTTGTCTTTTTGAGTTTTAATGTTTGAAAAAACATGAGATTCACCTTACCCATCTTCCTGTATAATACAACCAGTAGGACTTTATCCAGGTTCTTCTTGCTTTGAATCTATCAACAATCTCAAGATTTCACAAAACAGGCAACAGCTTTGCATTCGCTCTGCTCTTACACAGCTATTTCCCAAAATCTACTTTCAAAGTGTGGGTGGCACACATAAGAGAAAGTCTCAGCTACAGGCACATTTGAATTTACAGCAGAGAAGGCTACATGCTTCTATTCCGTATTTTCTAGACCCCCAAAATTTAGCAATGTTTGCTTACTAGAAAGACTTGCAGCAATGGAGACAATGTAGATGGATGAACTCCTTCAATATCAAATCAGGTCTACCAACTACACTGTGTTATTCTCACAAGTCACCATGGTGAACAGATAAACTAAAAGATATGCCTCCTTCCATTCTAAGTTAGTATAAGCTAAGACTTGCCACTGTAAAGGCAACAACTGCTCTGTTCAGCACTTGTGGATTCTTAAGCACTTACATTTTATTCAAAATAAACTCGAAGATACTATCTGCAGGCGATATTAAACACCTTATCTCAATGTGTCAGGTATACAAAACTGTTTAACTTTCTATAAACTTCACTTAATCATATCAAGACTTTGCAACTCTTACTGAAAGCTAACCTGGTCAACATGGAGGAAAGAGAAAAAAAGAAAAGTCTGCATACAGACAGCAGAAATACAGATGACAACTCTACTTTTCTTGCAGATTTACAGACTTTTTTTGCAGCCTGACAAAATGTTCTAACTTTACCTGAGTCTGCTGATAATCAGCTATCTTTTATATTAGTACTGGAATAAGTTTTCCAACCTTCTTCGACCTGAATTCACCGTGGGACACAGCGTATGTACTTAATTCCTGTGCATTCACTCCACTTCTGATTTAAAAAACATGTTTTCTTAAATGTATCAAGGTGTTGTAGTAAGCACACAGTAAACATAGCCAGTAAAACCTCCTAAACTTCAGTTGAAAACACCCTGAAATCTACCAGCTTAAACATCAAATTTGCAATGGCTATGCAGATGCATCCATATACGTACAAGCATTACATCAGTATTTTCTCCAACAATGTCAATCAATTTAGGCATCTGCATTCTCTGGATGATGCTTGGTTTTGATAGTTAGGTGGTTCTAAAGCTATCAAGCAATACTTCTGTAGAGTTGTCTGCTTTCTTCTGCTATGTATCACGCTTCATCCATCTATTCTCAGTCACCTTCACTACAATTCCAGGTGGAAACTTGTGTTATCAGGAACAAAGAAGTGGCATCCTGCTCCCTTTTATGGGACTTCTAAAAACCCAAGCTTTTTTTTGTATACTTATCTTTCCTCCTTTTTAGAGGACTCAATTTGAGATATCAAACCATTCATTGATCTAGCTAGCACAGAGATTTGCAAAAGCAAGCAACTTTCTTCTACAGAATGATGCATCTGTGAAACATCATTGGCCCAGCATACTCTCAAGTCAGCTTTTGGCATATGGTTGCTCTCAGACAGGTTGCTTATAGTTATTTCTACTCAAACCTGTGAGCTCACCAGTGACAGACTTTGAACTCACCTAATAAGATGTTTTCAGGTACTGCAAAGTTCATAGCTTTATTTCTGCAGTCACCCCACCCGATCTACATTCTTGCACATTTGTTTCATTGCATGCTCCCTCAGTGCTTTCTTCTTGATGTCTTGCACACATTTGCATCTAGTTTAATTTGGGGGTAGCAGCAAGTTTCCTACCAGGAAGGCACACCCCTTAACATCCAGGTTTTATAATAGCCAGACGGCTTGTCATCTTCCCCTGTCATGGGCACAAATGATGGAAAAACTGACTTGTGATGTGGAACAGCGAGAATCAAGCCCCTGGAAACCATCAGTGCTAATGTTTTTCTCAACTGAAACACATCATCTTTTTGCAGCTCTCCTGAAAATTACTTTCTTACTAAGGTAAGGCAAGAATAGACTTTACTATCTTAAAAAACAAACACATGACCACCACCACCACCAAAAAAAACCCAATAACATTAAATTTGGGGTAAAAAGCAGCATAATTTATGCAGTTATGTGAACGGAATTTTATTCTCCCTGATAGAGACAGTATGGAATGGGAAGAAAAGTGTTCTACATACTGACATTCCGTGCTAAGAGTTGTACACTCCAGCAGTTTTCCTTTAAGGAATTTCTCAACTGTTTCCTACCCTTGGGTGTGAAAAACACAAATCAGATTACTCCAAACAAACAAACAAACCCAATCCAATCCAACAATAAAAAACAAAAAGGATCAATCAACAGAGGCAAATGCCGGGTGCTACACCTGGGACAGAGGGAGCAGTGCCGGACCCAGGCACAGACCGGGGGACGAGCGGCAGGAGAGCAGCTCAGCAGAAAGGGACCTGGGGGTGTTGGCCGACAGCAGGCTCAGCGTGAGCCAGCAGCGTGCCCTGGCAGCCACGAGGGCAAACGGCGTTTTGGGGTGCGTTAAACGCAGCACAGCCATCCGGTCACAAGAGGTGATTCTCCCGCTGCATTCAGCGTTGGTGCGGCCTCACCTGGAATATTCGTGTGCAGCTCTGGGCTCCACAATATAAAAGGGATGCACAGGGACTTGACAGCGTCCAGAGGAGGGCAGCAAAGCTGGCAGCAGGGCTGGAAGGCATGTCCTGCGAGGAGAGGCCGAGGGCACTGGGGCTGCCTGGTCTGGAGAAGAGGAGGCTGAGGGGCGACCTCAGTGCTCCCTGCAGCTCCCTGAGGAGGGGAAGCGGGAGGGGAGGTGCCGGTCTCTGCTCCCTGGTCAGCGGTGACGGGACGTGCGGGAACGGCACAAAGCTGCGCCGGGGAGGTTCAGACTGGGCATGAGGAAGAGTTTCTGTGCCGCGAGGGTGGTCAAACACTGGAACGGGCTTCCTAGCGAGGTGGTTGATGCCCCACGCCTGTCCGTGTTCAAGAGGCATTTGGACAGTGCCCTCAATAACATGCTGTAACTTCTGGTTAGCCCTGAAGGGGTCAGGCGGTTGGACTCGATGGTCTTCGTGCGTCCCTTCCAACTGAACTGTTCTATTCTAGTCTACAAAAAAAAAGTACCAAACCAAAAGAGGTACAGTGTAACAAGACTTCAATTGTGCCTGTGAAACAACTCTGGCTACAGCCACTTGAGTTTTGTAAACGCAAAAAACTGATCTAGGAAGTCTTGTATACCTACACAACACTGTTACACCAATAAAAGAATACATTGCTGAACCACCCAATTTTAAAAGAAAAATAACTGCAGCTTGTCATGAAATTCTAATATTTTTTCCCAGTTTTAATAAAATTTTATGTAAAAGTTGCAACAAATGAAAAGATTTTTAAAAGTTTGAAAACTATTTCTTAAAGAAAAAGTTAGTTTAGAATTAGAATACATATCCTTTCACAGGCACAAAAAAATATAGGCTTTCACAGTTGCATGGCCCGGGTGTTTTCTTTTGTTACTCATTAATAACTTTATGATCATCGGCCTGTGTCAGTTAAGCTTCATGAAAGTCTCTAAAATAGAGCTGCTAAACCAGCTCAGCACAGCCAAGAGTTACATGACTGCGAGCAGCTGTTGCCCACCAGCAGCGCAAAGCCAAGCACTCTGCTAGGCTTACCTGAGAGTGGCTGCTGAGATGTGTGGTGGCTGCGTGACTTTGGACTAGCACGCTAGCTCGTCTCCAGAGTGCCACTTCTTGCTAAGCTATAAGGCCAGAGTTAAAGGAGAGATTTGTGGGCAGAAGGATGGGACTGAAGCAGAAAAAGAGAAGAGAGCTAAGGCTAGCATGTAAGAAAGCCATAGGAGACCAGACTGTATTGGTTTTGCTCGTAAGGCAACTACCAGTTATTTTGAAAGGTGTTTTTCCTTTCAGAGGCATTATGTATTTCATATTATTGCAGACTGCACTCATCTGACTCACAAAACGCATAATTTTCATACCTAGTTATTAGCGTGCAAGTCACAATCATTCAGGAGATGATGATACATTTAGAGAGCATGTCTCCTATTACAATTCCAATATTTTCACCTAGAATATTAAGTTAGAAATAATAGGAACTTATTAATATATAACATAAATTTCTAATATTAAGTTAGAAATACCGTAAAAATATTTTTTAGTTTTTATCTAATTAGCTTGCACTGGAAGGAGAAAATAAGTCTGAAACTACTATTTAGTTCCCAAAATAACTTTTTATGTTTTTAGCCCAAGAATATATTGCATTCCTTCATGACTGATCTGTGATAAGTAAATTCTTTACCTCCCTAAAAACCAATGAGCAAAACATGCCCAAATTTTTTGGATAAGATACACTTTATTTTGTTACTATTTTTCTCGAACGCAGACACCACTCTGTGCCATAACTTCAAATTTTTAAAGTAAATATATAACAACTTTTATTACATCACACAGATTTTTAAAGAGTCAGTAAGGCATATGACAAAAATAAATGTGGAGAGGAAATGAAGGTATTTTCTAGAACTATTTATAGTAATCCAGCCATGCAGAACTGATTGTATTTCCTCCTATATTGAAAATGCACAGACAGCTGCATACAAAATAGATGTCATCAACTTTCAACTTACATCCAATGGAAAAAATAGTAGGGAACCATCCTAGCAAGTAGACTAACACTGCTTTCAGTTTACATGGGGAAAAAAACTTTACTGTGACCAAATCTTGAAACTAACAATTTATATAGATAACCATGTATCTCTGCAGAATATATTCACATATAACAACCACAAATGATTAAACTCATTTTCTTAAGAACTAAATTTCCACATTGGTACAACATTTATTTTAATGAAAGCACTTAGATACAAAGTAAATTGTTGGCAGCATGAAGTTTTGTATTTTTTAATTAAAAGAAGCTGTAAAGCATAATTATAACCTAAAGTTTCCCCCAAATGTCTGGAATCTGTCCAAGAGCTATTGGTTTCTCTAAGATTTAAGTTTTGAGCAACAGAAGATGAATTTTGAACAGGGATAGCTAATACTTTGTATTACATCTTTGTTATGTTTTTCCACTTGTTTACCTATTCATTTTAAAATTTGTTAGCTTTAGTGTCAAAAGGGCACTCTAATTTACATGGGCAAACTAATCTAGTGGACAGGCCACCTGAAATTGGTTAGTTCAAGGGTAAATTAAAGACATACTTGGCCCCTTTCCTATTTCTTCTCATGTTCATTTACAGAGAATTTAATTGCAGTGGTTCCATCACACACAATGTTTAATGCTCTGAAATTCCCCTTTGTAAAGAGGGTGTGGTCATGGAAGATACTAATACACCTCACTGTATCCTGGTATTCTTCCAGTGAACACCAGAAAGAAATGGTGTTATGAGACTGGACCAGATACTCACCCGTTTTCGCTCTTCTGCTACTCTTCTTACCTGTTATTTGACTGTTTGAGGATCTCCACTGGAAGATCTCACAGCAACAAGTCAGGAACTGTGGAACTCTGCTTCACTTGATTAACTTTGAATTTAGCTTTAAATCTTTTCCACTTTAATTCTATACCAAATCTATCCCCAGTACACACGTTTATTTTAATTGAGGCTTTCTTCAATTCACTGTTATGAAAATAATTCATTAAACTCAGATTGGCAACCGAAAATCACATACATATGACTCACTAGAAATACTTTGTTCAGAAGCAAGTGACGCAGATGCAGCAAAATTTTAGTAGTTTAATAGGAATCAATTCCACAGTGCAGTATTTCCTCTGCATTTTGTAAAACAGGAAAATAAAGGTAACAATTATCCCTCCAATGCTAAAATATGGACAGATTTTAAGGGAAAAAAGGTAACCATACAGTCAGTTTACAATAAACTAAATATAACAAAGCCTCACCCAATCCACAATGCTGCTTATTCAAACTATGTTTATTCAAGCTATATTTATTCAACCCATCTACACCAAAATTTACATCCAGATCCAAAACATCTAAACATTTCCACCATGACTGTCTCATGGCTTACTGTCACCATCAAGAGAATCTCAAGAGCTCTACCAACAAAAATAATTGCATATAAATCCAACTTGGGAAAGCAAGAAGGCCACTGACAGGACTAAATGCACAAGTCTTTAAGGTTTCCAGGGAATCTACAAACTGATCCTAAGTTTCTTCACCAGATCTCTCAGTGAGAGTCCATCATGCTTAGCTTCAGGGTGCTTCACTAAGTACAAATAAGATGTCAAGACATGCTTCCACTTAAGAAGGAAAATTCTTTTGTATTAACTAGTACCCCACTAGAATGTAAGGAGTATAATATGTACATATTCCTTTGGATACATTTTTGTCTGTTGAATATCCAGTCCAAGACTCTTTCATCTGTCTTTAATAAATACACCAGAAACTAGAAATATCTAGAAGCAGACAGTATTTTAACAACTGGCAATACTAAATGCACTTCAGAATATTTCTGCTTTTGCTTGACTAGCAATTCAGCAAGTTTCTAAAGCAGTAAGGGTCACATTACTTATTCTGAATACCTGCACACTGTACTACACAATTAGGTTTCATACAGATCATTCAACTCATAATTCAGAATATGATGTCCCAGTTAGAAGTGCTGAGTGTTTTGGAGGGAAGAAAGGACAAGGATGACATTACATTCTGTTCTGGCTTGCAGATTATTTCTGGATGCAGTTTATGTCACATTTATCTGTTTAGTTATCTTAAAGAACACACTCAAAATCCCTCCCTCTCAAAAATGGCTTTATTATTATTATTATTTTTATTTTTTATTTCTACACCAGTTCTGTTTTTTTGGGTGGTTTAACAGCAACAACAACAACCATCTGAGACATACTCACAGAGTAAAACTAAAAGCAAAAGTAAAACAGCATCCCCACAGTAAGCCAGCTATCATTTTCTGCATGCAGCTCTTTGGTGTAGCACATTGTTCAATCCTTTCAAAAGGGGCAGAACACACTGGACTCCTGATACATTAGATTGATAGACTGGTCCTTAACACTCCAAATGTCACATCAGAACACTTATGCTATCTTAAGTCACATAGACAGACAACAAAACTAATTGTGGGTTGCCCTCCACTTGGCAAAGATAATGGAGAGTATATCTGGGGAAAGCCATCAGTAGTAGAATGGAAAGAGAGGTTTTAAAGTAAGAGCCCCTTAGAAATGTGTTCTTTATATCCCACTTTAAGGTTGATCTTCAGAGTCTAGATCAAAAGTGCCTAGACATGTTCTCACCAGAAAGGTCTCTACTTCATAATTCATTCTCTGCACATGAAGTTCATTGACTTCGGGTACAGAACATAAGCAAACATATGTCTTATGCTGCCAGGAATGTGCTGATGACACAGAAAAATATAAACCCACAGGGAGCAGAAGATTCAGAAGTTTCACTGGACCCAAGGCAGGGGGTGGGAGAAGACAGGTAGTAGACAACAACACTTACATGTACCACACCTTCTGAAATAAGAAGACAAAAGAACAACATGAACATCCTTGCTTTTCCATCTGATTTTTCAAATAGAGGCTAGAAAAGAAAGCATTTCTTGTTGAAGAGTAGCTGCTAAGAAAGTAAGTAAATAAGATGGGCAGCTGAAAGACACCTGCTTACATTAAGCAGGTATGAGCCTGCGTTGCTCAACCAGTAAAAGGCATCAGAAGAATATCTGGTGGGCAAAGTGGGGGGTAAGTCTTTTATTAACAGGGGGAAGCTCTCTTCTATTTTAAACCAAATTCCACAGCAGTACTGCATGCTTCAGGTTTAAAAAAGCAATATGCAGAGGAATAATATTTATTGAGAGCTTCAAAATGTAAAATAATAACTTCTTAGGATCAAACAAAGAACCAGAATGTGCCAGACAGCTTTTATTTATTTATTTGTTTATTTTAAAGAGAAGATGACCCCACTTCTTTTACAAGCCAGTGTTGTCAGCCTCAGTCTCCCAAAGAAGTGAAGAAGGTCTACACTGGTCGGGTCGCAGAGCCAGCGGCAGAGGGAGCACAGAGGAACTCTGCTGCTCAAAAGCTGTGCCTGCAACACACCTCCCAGCAAGAGAGTAAGGCTTATTTTAATCGAATTTTGATGTATAATGAATGTGTTCACAGCTGTGACAAGGTGCATATCACCCAAAAGTATGATACTCAGTTATTTTGCTTAAAGTTCTCCCCCTTTCTTCTCCCAATATTATCTTATTATTTCTAAAATAGTAATTTAATCTAATAGAAAAGATCTGCAAGTACTGCAGTCAAGTTCTATTTAAAATCAAAAGCATATTATAATAAACCACAACTCATTATCTTCACACAGTATGCATATTTTGCTATCAACAAGATTACAACGGGTATGATGTTTGCAAAGGCATATCCAAAACAATAATCTAAAAAAGTAGCTGTCTCAGAAGCCACAAAATGCATTAGGGATCTAAATTCATTAGCTGTAGCTTCTGCACATAAAGACAAGTGTCCTGGATCTGACCAGGAATCAGCTTAATTCCTGCCTCCCCTTGCCTCCCTTGCGGCATGCTCCAAGCATTACCAGCACCTTTTCCCTGGAAAGGAAATCAGGGGAAACCAGAGCAGATCCCACTTTTCCCCTCACCTTCTAACTGGCCACTCAAGACACAAAGAACCCGAGATTTAGGCCCCGCAGTCTGAAGGTATTCAGGCTCCTGCCCATCACAAAGAGCCCTCCCAGTCAGCTATATTTTAATTCGCCTGGGGCACCTTTATCCCCTTCCATTGGCAGCTGGACCTGGTTCACACAAAAAGAAAGGTTGCCTTGCACAGAGTTAAACCAAACCAGAAAGAGTCCGAGCCTGATGCCTAAGAGTTGACAATACGCTCATGTCTCTTCATAGTGTTTATTATGATCTTTTTATTTTTAACCTTTAATCATCTCAGTTAAAGAAAACAAAAATAAAAAAACACAACATACGGTCTAGGGAGCAGAGACCGATACTCTAGTTTCCCTACTCCAAGGTCACTGCAGTTCAATGACTAATGTAGTATCAGAGAAGCTTGTACATCTTGCATTATTGAAGTAGAACCACTGTGCAGCCAAAATAAACAGTGGCGGTCCTCCCAACCAGACTGCTTTAGACTGACACTAGAAGATGTGCTAAACCTATGCAGAACTAGATTTTGAGGTCTCCTGCTTCTTGGATGAATGCTTGAATAAGCACAAATACACATCAAAAACATTTCAAGAAGAATATTCTGCAACTTCAGCTCTTGGTTTTGAATCAAGTGGACAGATGTGCCTGACGTACGGCGCCTTGATTCTGACCCTTCAGCTCCAGGGCATACCAAGACTTCAAGCTTGTTCCTTTGCTGGTGGGTCATTTTAGGTAAATATGCTCAAAACATTTTGTAAACTGAATTTCGGAGATGTTTAATTCAATTTATTGGATCACTTTCCTAATTTTGTGTAACGCAATGCACAAGTTGGAAGCTGCATGTGGTTCGTTCCTGGGTCTCGGCAGTAAAGTAGGAGAAAATTTTTCTAAGTTCAGAGTCTGTATGTGTGTGTGTATATATATATATTTATATAAATATGTATGTTTATATTCTATATATGAATAAATATGAAGTTTATATTCAACTTGCATCAGTAAATCCAATTTTCTTTAAATCTTAGCAAAGCTCCTCCTTGTGCATCTCCTTATAACAGTGTTGACGTAACTTGTGAGTTAGTAAAACAGATCTAGCAAAAAAAAAAATCTCTCCCAATTCTCTATCCTAATGAAGGGTGCACTGGTATGCATATTTAATATCCATGTTTTAAAGATAATACTGACTGCTTTCTGCTACAATAGCTAATGCTTTTGTAAATCAAATCTTCCTTAGTCACAGCCTTCCCCCGCTGCAAGACCTAAACATGAAATCATTCAGAAGAAATTTAGGTAGGTTTCCTTCAAAAAAATTAAATGGCAAAGAAATAGCCATGAATTCCTATTTTCTCCCTCTCAAAAAAGTCAAAAATTTCATACAAACTGAAAGAAGGATAAAAATTAATCCTGGGGTTTTTACATTGTTCCTTGCCCTTACTCACCCTGAAATAGGAAAACTATGAGCTTGAACTCCTGAACAACTGCAGTATATTCCTGGTCTAGACAGGTCTCAGCAAAAAGAGCTCTAGAATGATATGGTCTATAAGTAAAAATCCTCTCCCTACCCACCTCCCATGCCTCCCCCAGGAAAGGTCTGGGACTCTGAATTACTTTAAGGAAGTTTGCCTGTTTTTAACTGAAAAAAAATGAGTATATTGTACATGTTTAATGGTGGTCAGATGCTTAAAGATCTCGTCGTTAATCTGGGGGTAACTGGAAGAACAAAAACAACAACAAAACACCAGAACAAACCAAAAGACACCCTCACAACTGGCAACTTAATAATACTGTGAGAGCTCTCTCCACAGTTTGTACTCATTCTCATAACCAAAATACAAAATCCGTACTCACCTAACTTCACCGAGATACCCTGACCAAAAACCAAAAACAAAACAAACAAACAAACAAACACCAGCAACAACAACACCACATAAAAAAGGAAATAAAAAGACTGTATACATCTGCTTAGTGTATTTGAAGTTCCACATTTATCACAATTGCTGAGAGGGGGTAAAAATACAGAGACATCCACATTAACAATATTCCTGACTTAAACTCAGTTAAGCTTTTGAATGATTTTCTGTCCATTCTCATTTTTGCCCCACACATAGCTTTTGTAGCAAATAACTGAGCTTAAATTGAGGAACCAATATACAGAATTAAGACTGTGATTACAACCTGTGATGAACACAGTTAACTATAACAACATCAAAGTGTGCACTAATGGTTACAGAAACACTGCACAAACTTTTCAAACTGCTTGTGTTGTTCCAAGGCAGCCCATGACTTTTCGAAGGACTTTTTATTCCTCTCTCCCTCTTTTTTTTTTTTTTTTAAAAACTGTCATGTATTTTTTTATATCATGTCATGGGACATCCTCATGACAATGGTAATATTACTAGAATAATTTACTAAGACATACAAAAAGCATAAAGTGAAGCAATCACAGTCAACATCTCCCCCCCCAACCCCCCCCCCAAAAAAAGCTTGCTGGAGAAATTATACACCTAGTAATCCATGGTCAACGTTGTGAGCAAAAGCTTAGTTTTGACAGATGGAAGACAGAATAATTTCAGAATTGACTCTATGCAGCCCTCTTTTGCAGGGGGGAAAGCAGCATGAGAAAGCTGAAGATCATTCATCTGCGAGAGCAGAGATCAAAGTACATTACATTTTTGGCAAGCACCAAAGATGTATTGTGGCAAAAGTAGATGAAATAGCACTGAAGTGCAAAACAATTGACTGGATAAATCATCTGTACCCTTTAATTTCTTTGGTCCTTACTGAAAGGTTCTACCTAGTGTATCAAGAAAGAGCTACGGAAAAAACACCTTTATGCATAACGTGACAAGCCACCTTCCATGTTGATGCCTATGATGTAACTGACCTGAAACACTTGTGAAACACAGAAGGCAACCTTCTTGAGTTTCTTTATACTACCTATTCGAAACAAACAAACAAATAAACAAAAAAAACAAGACAATGTCTCTCAGGCAGAGTAAACAGACAAAAAGCAGTAAGGCAGTCTGCAGTTTGGTATTTTTTCTTCATCTACTGAAAAAATGCACCAAAACGCTTGCCAGAGATAAGGAGAGATGTGTGTAAAATCAGCTCAACATAACATTTCCTTTGGAGAAAATTAACAGTGATTAACATCTGTGTAAGACTGAATGACTTCAACCAGACAGTGATTGCATCGGCTAATGACTAGGGCTCTCTTTGGAAAGAATAATGTTCTAACTATGCCATAAATTGCTAAAAGACAGACTCCAATCTGAATTTATCATTTGCCAGGAGAGCAACTTACACGCCCAGAACACATTTTCCACCACTTTGGTTTTCAGTTAGCCCTGGCTGTAAGTTCATCTTATAACTCTCTTAGCCCGAGTCTGGTTTTCCTACATATCTTGAACAATTTCCTTTGCATCATAAAACAAAGAAGTTTTTACTCCTAGAAGAGATTTAATATCAGCATAAGTTGGGAAACAAAGTTTACAGTCAGCATGTGAAAATCCCTACTTCTACACTACGTTTTGCAATTTTTACAATAAGCAGCCAGTATTTTCCTTCCTTATATTCCAACCACAGATTGCTTTAAGAACGCTATACAGACCAACAGACTAAGGCGCTACTAGTGAAGTACTACGTATGGGAGTAAAATTGTCAGAATCCACGTGTCAAAACTGATCAGAATACTATAAACAAAGGTTAAAGAATACTACAACGACCACGTAAATACATCATTGCAGAACAGTCACGTCCAAGGAATGCCTGGATCTTTCCTGAGGATAAGTTTCCAGTGCTGGGGAGGGGGGTTGTTAATGACGGAAATGGGGAGCGGGGGAAGGATTTTCTTCAGCAGATTCTACTTCCATCACTGTTTGCAAGTTTTAAAATCAGTAGGACCAAACCTCTCAGGAGCACTATGGAAACCTGTACACTTAGAAAGTAACTATTATATATCAAGTCAGAAGGCAGTTAATATGAAAAACAGGAATGCAATTCCAACCACTATTTTCTTAGAGGGCTGGCAGCAAACTGTCAGATGCATGTGTGACCTCAAGACAACCTTTTGCCAGATGCCTCTTTAACCTCTTACAATTACATCAATTTCTAAAAAGACTGGTACATTTTACCATTTTCCTCCTTTGGTTATGCAAATTAAGAATATGTGCTTAAACGACTGATTAAAAATGTTTGGTTCTGTGCATTTTCATCTATCTTAAAGCCCCAAAATAATGATCTCTAACACACCAGCAAACATTTAAACTTTTTTAATATTTAAACTATTTTTTCCTCCCAAGAAATAAAACTGCTGCAAAAGTTAAACAAAAAGTATTCATCTTGTTTCTTTTCTCCTCTCTTGAGTCAAATTCAAAAACAGGTAACTTTGAGATAGTTGTGAATTAAGGGGCCAAGACAGTATTTAGCCTAACCATCCATAAAAAAATATATCATGTTAATGCCTTTTCACCATTTTAACTAAATAATTTTCATTATAAAAAGTATGTTATTCATCTTACGTTGCAAGCAATAGATGCAAACACAATGATTCGGATTACTCATATTGAAAAATTGCCTGTACACTAACATTTAAAGAAAGGCATTTTGGCAAATTTATATTAAAAAAAAAATCAAATACTTATCATAAATGTGTTTTCAGGGGCTCAAGCCTTAGAAAGCAAAATGAGAGAAATGCAATGTAATGAAATGAAAAGTAGGTCATGTATAGTAAAGTGCTAAACATTCTAACATCTGATCTGTGGCTCAGAGAACTATTTTAAAATCTAGACATACACGAGTAAATGAACAACTGAACAGTCCTTTGTCAACAAAAAGTACACTTTGATAAGGCATTAAAAAAAGATTTCCTGTGCTCTACAGAATCTGGGAAAAAATATTTCCTTTAAGAAATATACCTACTTATACAGCAAAACAATGAATTTCAGTTGTTCTGTAACCCAGTTCCTTTAATCTGCATAAAAGATGCTGACTGAGTTCACTCAACCAAATCACTACTGGCTTTCAGAATACAATCAACACATGCTTTTCAACAGTATTAATATAGCATGAAGCTTGTGCTCCTAATTATTCATGTTTTTGCATTCTGTTTTTCCCCCTGCTGTAAAATATGCAAATTTACTTCTTTGTGTTGTTTAGGTCCCACATGGGCCTCAACAGATCTGCTTGGAAGGAATTACAAGCCAACATCTAGATACATGCTGTCAACATTTCAAGCTTCATTATTTTTATTAGTTTGGAATGCCATTATAAATTTGATATTAGGCTTTAAAAAGCTTTTTATAAATCTGATGAAAACCTACAGTCTAATAAAATGGTGTACTGATAATTACTACTACTCCACTTTGTGTGTGCGCGCGCGGGCATACGAACGAGACAGAAAAGCACTACAACTACTGAATACAAGAGAAATCACCATCTAGCGGTACAATCGAAAAATGCAGTTTGTTTTTGTGTAAAATTAGTACCCAAGAGGATTAGTTTGACTTCATTACTGAATGAAGGGTAGCCATTACTTATGCAACTAAAGATCAGTAACAGGAGAGGACTTTTTCTTCTCTTTCTCCTCCTCCCTTTTCAGTCAATTCGGACTGAAAAATTCAATGCCAAGATGAGCTACCAACTATTTTTAAGTATAAAATCCAGAGAGCAGCACTTCAAGAAACAGGTCACTTAATACAGCAACTTTTTGAAATGCAGCAGAAGTGTTCACTTACATTGGCACAGGCTGACACATATTAACTATTCTTTAGATAAAAAAAACTTAGAAGATTTCCCCAAAATCTCAGATTATTGTAAATATTTTTAAACCTAAACAAGAAAATGAAATGGCAGCTTGTTTTTTTTTGAAAACTGCAAGGTTGGAAATAGATACACAAACACTTCTATTAAAAAAAAAAAAGAAGGTAACCAAAGCCCATTGATGCAGAAAGGAAAAGGACATTGAGCCACTGCTTTTTTCCAACTGGTACAAAGCCTTGTGTATTTCTTAAATGTAACAGTATATTTTAAAACACTGCAGCATCCCAGCCTTCCTTACTAGCACCACTAAAAGCTCCTTAAATATTAATGAAAAAACAGAATAGAGATACACAGGAATCTACTACGCATTACTACCAACTCATAGAAAACAAACAGCAGTGGCAGCAACACTAACATCTTACAAATCTCTTGATGTATTTCATCTTTGAGATGTACACACACAAGGGAGACACCAAAAAGCTATTTGAATTGTACTAATAAAATAGAATGGAGGTAGTCCTTTGATTTGGAAGGGTCAATATATTAAAATTCCCTTTCATAACATACTCTCTCTTGAAAATTTTAAAACTGCATATTTCTCTCAGAAGCAAATACTTAAGAAGTTCTTCAGTATGTATGCAGAGATCTACGTTACTAAGATCAACATGTAAACAATAAAGATTTTAAGGCCTATTTACATGTTGGGTGACAACGCGGGTGTCCCTTAATTGAAAAATGCAATTTATCCAGTTCTTCCTTCCACAATAAAAACTACCCCAAAGAATAAAAGCAGAATAAATTAATGGGAACACAGAAACGTGGAGGGGAACGATACATATAATATTGCTTTTTAGAAAATAGAGTCAAGACTTCCAAAACTAAAGACGGACTGGTGTTGATGATTTTACTATTTTGTATCTTCAGTACAGAAGACTTCCTGATTTGTTAAGGATGTTATTTTGCAACATAACTACAATTAGCAAAGGGAAACATTCAGGTGGCTGTAAATCATACCTTTCAGTCTCCCAGCTGGATGATGATGCTCCTGCCTACAGATGAGGATAAACCCGTATGAAGGAATTATAATACTGAATTAACTCAGTAATACATATACTGAGTACATCAGAGGAAGGTTCAAGTACCTCACTGTGGATAAAACCGAAGTTTGAATGCTTGGCAGAGATTGGCTTAAGATAGGAAGTCGTAACTGACCACCAAAATTTGGACGTAAGAATACCTGCTATCATAATTCAAACTAGTTGTGCGTTGTTTTTGCATCCCCTTACATTCCTAACTCAGTCAACATTCAGTAGTGACTAATTCTACAATACCTTGCTTCTTGCAAAAAAATTCTGATTTTTTCACCTTTCTCTTTTCTTAAAAACAAAGAAGTATTTGCTTTATACTGTATTTGACCTCACAGGATGAAATACAGTAGTTCCCACCTCCTTTTCTGTGAGGTTTTAGATGTCAATGCAAGTCTGACCATGTTTGGTTGAACTCCTTTCTCTTCAGACATCAGCATTGCAAACGAAGGTACACAGTGGTTAATTTAACACATCACGACTCACAAATATAACAAGTCCTTCTTCTTATGGGAAAAGATTTCAAAACCCTTTTTTTTTTTTTTTGTCTGTGACTATTTGTATTCTCTTCAGAGGAAAAATAACAGGCAAAAATCATGCTGACTCCAGTAGTAAGAAACATAACAAATAGGTGTTAATCCAAAATTTGTTCACTATTTCTATATGGCCTCCAAGGATCTAGCAGAACACAGTAGGGAAAAGGGAGGCTTCGAGAATAGACGTATGTCTTCATCTTAAAATTCCTACTGACCCTTCTCACTATGGTCACAGCCCCTCTGTGACCATGACAGTAATTCCACTCAGTTGAAAATGCCATGCCTGGCCATTTTTCCTTGGGTACTTACTCTTGAATCCTTGAAAAATTCTACATCAGAATTGTTGAATCTCCGAAAAAGACCTCCAGTGGACAGTCAAGTGCTCCCTGTAAGTCAATAATAATAGTCCCTATCATGTGTTTGGTATCTGCACCTGAGGCTAACAGCACACCTCTGAAACAGTAAACACTCATTTGTCAGTATTGAAAATCCATGTTAATTTATATCTAAAAGATAAAACATGAAGCTGTCCTAAGTATAAGAAGAAACAGAAGTTAGATACATTTACAAATCAGGCTTATCGGTATCAGCAACTGAGCTGCATCTCCAAGCCATTTACTCCATTCCAATTTACCACACAGAAAGCCCCCTGAAAGAAAACAGAACAAAACAAAACAAACAAACAAAAAACCTCTTAAATCCACAAAACAGGTTGGTCTTTAAAACACAAGTGAAAATAGATAAAGCAGACTTGAAGTTGGTCATGGTCAAAGAGCTCCTCCAGATACTAGGAAGTCAACACTGTCCAGCCCCAAGTGCACCCATCAGGCTCTACAGCCTCTTCCCCAGCTCCAGAGGTTTTGTACTGCCTAAAGATGGCACTGATGTGAAACAGCCTGAGCACATGGATCAGGATCCAGGTAAAGAGCTGTGGGAGAAAAGGTTGGCAGAAGCCTCATCTCAGGTCTTTGGTTCTTCCTGAGCTACTCCACAGGGACATCTGAGCCTGCCTGTGCCCCTCAGTGACCCCACCATGCTGACATGACTTCCCAGCCTGACCTCAGACCTGCCTCATCACTGTGGGCTTGTCTGGCGATCGCTGGACTCTCGGCTGACCTTGGTCGCCCTGCTCTCCTTGCTCAGGCAGCACGGGACTGCACAGCTCCTTGGTGAGGTCTCTGCCCGTGCCTGCCTGGCCTCTCATCACCTTCGCTTGGCTGCAGGCTCACCTGCCTTGCGGAGCAGCCACCCTTGCTGCTCCTGCACACTGGCTTATTTCAAATTTTTGCTGGAAGAGTAACCAAGACGCTGCACATCAGCATCTTAAAATAAACCTGAAAACAAAATGAACATTTAGTAGTAGTTTTTGAAGAGAACATACAGAACAATATTCTGCAACAAGTGATATTCCAGGTGTCTTCAAGCAAAAAAAAAAAACAAAAAACCAAACTCACCATGCACCCCAGTGCATCAGCATCATGGGGATGTTTGCAGAGCTTCTGACTTTCTTGCCAAACACACATGGAAACAGCACTACTGCCTCAATTTTTCAATTCCTGATCTCTGACAGATATTAGGACTACCAATCACATGCATCTTTGATATCTGATGGGAGATTTTCAGCTGTGTGTAAAACGAACACACTAGCACTAATATGTCTTCTTCTACATGGCTAGCAATAGAATGGATAGTAGACTGGAATCTATTTTGCATAATAAAAGCCACAAAACATGAGAAATTCCTTAAAAACAGCTACTCTTCAAGAACCACAAGCTAACTTAAAACAAACAAGAGCATTCGGAATGTTAACTTAAAAAACAATTTGTGATGATCAGGCAAACCCTTGAAACATTTTTCTTAACTCTGCATTTGAATCACCCCTCAAAACCAATTGCATGTGTTGTGCATATTTCATATTTTCCCTTTTCAGAATAATAGCTCTGCTTGTTACAAAACAAGCATCACTTTTACAGATTCACAGAGATGTAAGATGACCAGTATCTGAAAAATGGGTGAACTGGTAGTTAGGCATAAAAGTGCTTCAGTTTCTGGTACAAAATCATGTTTTATATTTATTTTGTAGAGAGTGAATTACTAATTCTTTTTTCTTGGCTCCCATGCAGGCAGTATTTTCTCCCCAAAATTAAAATACAGAATTTCTTTGACCTACTTTGAGCTGCAAAGTTGTTTTTTGTTGCTTTTGATGTTTTTATGAGTTGTCCTTCTAGTAGAAGAATGTAATTCATATATTGAAATTCCAAATGTATTAATATTCTACAAGTAAAAATATATTTTTTTAAATATCTAAATACATAACAGCACTTGGAGAAGTTATGAAAAAATAGCAAAAAAAGATCCTCAAGATTTCACAGAGTGATAGCTCTGGTGGTTCTTAATAAAGTGTTGAACCCCCTTCCCCCTTTTTCAAAAATCAGATGATACAGAAAGAGATAAAATAATTAAGTTTTGATAGGAAAATTACACTTTATTTTATCTATGTTGAATTGTGATGCCAAGTACTCTCAATACATTACTATATAGACTTCTTGATTCTTGATTCTTGGCACTTGATTCTTTCTTGATAAGTCTCTTTTAGACTTCCAGTAAGATTCCTTGATGCCCTTATTAGTGGTGCATGGTATGAAAAACCTTGCAAGGGACGTGTGAAAGATAAGCTTCTCCTGACTATGGCCGTGGAAATCAGGAGCAAGCATTCCCTGAAGATGTACTTTTCTTTTTTCTCCATGAAAGAGAAGCAAAGCACTTCTTCTCTTGTTCACAGAGCACTAGTGAACAAGGCTTTTTGTTCTTATATGCTTCATATGAAAGACTGGGTTTAGGAACCAACACAAAACATATGAAATTTAATTCTCACCCCCTCCGAGACTGTTCACTGCCTAAAGCAGTATTCACATTAATAACCTGGAGGTGCAGTTCTAAAGATGGCTGTCCTATAATTACTACTAAGATTAAAGACTTTCAGTGCTGGTGTTCTAGAACACTTTACATCTAAGTTTTAAAAAGTTTCAGTACCTCCCATCTCAGCAATAAAAAACAAACCAGCAGAATAGCTAAGGTTTTTGGACTTCCATTATTCCTAGACAAACTAAACTTCTATGTAAGTATCTACTTACATACTGACCTGTAATTCTGCAACTGCCTCTACCTAGCAAGACAGTGATATGCTCAATTGACAAGACTGCAAGTAATTCTTTTGCCAAGCAAAAGTTAGCTAGGATGAAAAGCAGATTCAAGTATAATTGATAATTCTTCAGTTGTATTTAAGAGATTAATATGAATTTATATGAGCAAAGTTTAAATAGTCACTGACAGCATTTCAGGAAAAAGGAAAGAAACTAAATTAAATACAGAATTGGGACCAGTAATTGTAGTACATAAGCAACCTTTGGGTGCAGAACTCTCTGCCTGTTGCAGAATTGGAAACGCTAAATAGTCTCCAAACTTTTGGGGGATAATGGTGCACCTTCTTTGACCCTTCCACAATGCAAGTGCTGGAGTGATTTGATGTAGCCATCAAAACCAGAGTGAGTAGACAATTGCAGATGAAGAAAATCCAGTGGAAGACAACTGTTCAACATGACAACACATATGTGAAACAAGATCTATTTTAACAATTGGTAGGTAGTTGAGGACATTTGTTTTAATGGAGAACTATTACAAAGAATATAAGTCAGTTCTCCTGAGTTCCAGTAGTCCTTTCTATTGTTAGATTTTGACAATCTAGAGGCTCTCCTGACTTCAGAATGCTCAAGCAATGCTTACATACATAAACACTAAGATTCCTGATGAGAACAGCTCAGTAAATTTGAGCAGCAGAAACTGAATATTGATGATGACAGTTTTACAAGTAGGAAAACACAAATTTTAAAAAGAGGAAAAAGAAAAGGGTAAGTTACAGCATGACAACAATAAATTCTGTATCTCCCACAAGCTTGAGCCATCCTACAGGACTGTGGAAGAGCTTACTTAAAGCTGCAGATTTAGCCAGTTCACAGGTGAGTACACTCCAGATTAAGTTTTGAATAACAAAAAGACTTTAATGAAATTAAGCAGTTTAGGGTTTTAAAACTAATCAGGACTCATGTTCTGAATCAGAACATCAGAACATCTACATTCACTGTGTGACTAGCAATACACAGATGTATCTTGCCTTCTAATACAAAAAGACTTTGGGGATAACACTAAAAGGAGGGAAACTAAGAAAGAAACAGTCCCCTAACAGCTGCAAAGAGATAGTCTCAACTCTAACCATAAAGCTAGAAGCATCAATTTTGAGGTTTCTTGCTCTGTAAAGAAATAATGTCTCCTTGTTTAAAATATTAAAGGAAAATAAGAAACTGCATGTTCAATGATCTTGAATAAGAGTTTGTACCTATTCAGAAAATAACACACAGAAACGTAGTTTCAGCTATTTAGTCTGTATAATGACAGTAGGCATATAAACTCCTTCAGGAACAGTAAGAATTCTGAGTAATTTTTGTCATGGCTTCTTTTAACTCTTTTTGTTTGGTCTAAGCATCTCAAAGACCTTTTTACATTTCAAAGATGATAAGACTCATTCTATACAGAAGCATCACTTACCCACAATAACAAATCCATCTGCTTCTCTGTCTGGCACTGTAATCTTCTTTGAATCTTGACTTTTTCGGAAGAAGCTGAACATAGCCTCTTTTTTTCTTCTTCCAAGTCGGTATCTAAAATGAAGACAATACATGTTAAATAAATACAAGATAGCAGAATTTAGCAGAAGAAGTTCACACTACCCCAAATGCCAAATACGTGTTATCACAGCTAAATCTTTATTACCAGATTTGAAATATCAGGCATTTGCACGTCAGATGAGAATGCCTTGTTGATGTAGCAATTGACTTCAATGGGCAAAAAGAATAAACTACAAAAGGCTTTTCTATGAAGTTATGAATGGAGTAGAACCATGAAAAAAAAAATCTTTCTAAAGGAAAGTGAAAGAAGAAAACTCCCTTCAGCTTTTATCAAGCACTTTTCCATATTCTTCTGTTACTTTGAATTGTTGTTACACAAGCTTTCTCACCAGAGTTAGTTCTCAAGTTCTTAAACTTTGAAGCCCAAAACACGATCCCATAGGAAACGCAGCGTTATAATGCAGCAGTAGTTGAATGAAGCAAATTACATTAGAAATATTAAGTCTTAAGTGTCCGTGCATCAGTTATAAAGACAAAAAAAAATAAAAACATATGCAATATTTGCAAAGTATCCATTTTCATTTTTCCAGTTCGCAATGTTACAGACAGCTTAATGCTTGAGTGTATTTGATCAAGTTACCACTAATTCCCTTAAAAGAAACTGCAACGTAATCAAGAAAGTTTTTCATAACAATAATTCATTATAAGAATCTTAATTGGCTAAGAACTGCGACTTCACATCAGCTAGAACAAAACGGGTAAAGCATAACATTAATGGGACAAACGTGTTAAATGTAAAAGATTATGCTCAATATCTCCTCTCTCAGGAGTGAGAGAATATTGAAGCAAGTTTAATAGCTTAAAAGGGACTAATTCATCTGAAAAACCTTACAAGCATTAGCCACGAGACAGCCAGATGGGTCAGTTTTTACCAAATTAAGTCCTATGAATCACACCATAGATTTGGATAAGCCAAGAAACATTCTAAGCAAATTCTCTAATTACTCTGAACTTTAAGATGTAAACTCAAGGAAGTTTTGTTCCTTAAAAAAAAAAAAGAAAAAAAAAAAGTTAAGAAAAACTTCATAAGCAAGCCCCGCTCTTGTGAAATCCAAACAACAGAACCACATGAAGCATATTTACAGGTTCAGCTTCCTGAATGGACTACCAGTGTACTACCACCTACTTTCTACATGAAGTGCACCACTGAACGTAGCAACTGCAACTCTCCACTGCCGCCTCCAGCAACAGCAGCGCACTTCCACAGGGCTGAGACAATGAAAAAAGGAAAGCAGCACTCCTCAGCAGTTGCCACTTGTACATCCGCTCTCTCCAGCTCCCTGGCAGAGAAGTGCCCCGAGCGAGTGCCGAAATGGGACCCTGCACAACGCTGCCCTGCGCAGCAGCCCATGAACGGTCTGGCTGAAAAGCGCCAAACAGAGGTGAAGGTTTAAAGAAAGGGACATACAGCTTTTTTCGACCAAAATACCGATATCAAATAGGGAAAGTCGATTAATGTAATTGTGAGTGTGAAGTTGAGTTTGAGGAATAGAATCCTGATTTACTTTCCAGACACTTATTTAAAGGTGAAGGGACTGACGAACTGATAGCAACGTATATACATCCTAATGGATACATCCAGGAAGAGTCAAATCTAAAGAAAAGAGGTATACTAATGATAATATTATTTAGCACTAAATTTAACAAAGAAAAATCATTCTGAGTGAACCACAGAAGACTATCATGTAGTGTTTATATTTAAAAATACAAAATAAAAATCCTGGATTAATTATTTGCCAAAATTCCTCACTTCCCACCCAAGTATTCATGATACCACAAGCAAGACTTTCTGCGCCCTGGCCAGTGACCTGCAGCAATTTACTTCATAATCAGCACTGACTATTCACGCTGTGTAAACTGCCTCGCACTCTGCCATTACGAGTGTATCAAATACTTCCATACGGCAGATCACAGAAAGTCCTTTATGAAGCACAAGCATTGGCTTTCAGGAACAGTATATAAATAGAATGTTGCACAAATCAGCAACGATTCAAACTGTGGACTGATACCTAAGAATGAAATAGAGTACCCCAGAGGCTGGTCAGCTACTGCTTGCTTATGCTGACGCAGTGGAATTTCTATCAATCAAATAAACTACACCGATGTACACAAGAACGCACCAAGCCAACCAGTCTCAGGTATGCAGTAATACAAAAAATAAACGTTACTTATCTGCACTTTATTCTTTTGTGCTTGTTTTCTTACCGTAGCATGTGAAGTACTGATATTTCCAGTCCCATGGAGACTACATAGTAGGAACTCCTAATTGCCTCATTTATTCCTTACCTTCCCCCCACACCCAGGCTCAACACATGGCGCCAGCAGCATATTCCTTTTTTAGCCCTTAGGGAGTAAGTCTTCTCCTGCTACCAATTAGGGTTGTCAGTCCCATAGTTCAAGTGGTAAAAACCTGTGCTGCAATGCTCAAGAGTCAGGTTTCTGCTCCAATGATGTATGAAGGAGAGGCAGTTGTGGAACAGTTTAAAATGCAATTTTACCTTCTGTCTAAGCACGCAGAAAGAAGTAAAATCAACTTGATGTGTAAAATCTTATACGTAGCTGTGGTAAAGACTCAGATTCCAGTCAGCCACTTAAGGTGCCAGAGCTCCAGTTGCTCCAATCATTTTTTTCTCTTCGAGATCCGCATTATTGTACAGTTTTCAGCTCTGTCCAATAGCATTCCCCCTCCTCTCTTTCTTGCACAAAGAAAATCATCTTACTTAGTATATATGTAATGTCTGCACAATAGAAAACCATGTATAGGTTTGTACAGGAAACCATGAATTTGTCATCTTTTAAATCCTGCATATTTAACATAAACTTCAGTGCTTTAAAAAAAAAACCAAAAACCTGCAGGCATTACAATTCAGAGTAGATTAACAATCAGTATAATTCGATCTAGCCAAATTAACATTACAAGCGCTTTCACATACTCATTTTTTTTTTCCTTTTGTTGACAGAAGACAAGCCTTGTCCAAGTTTCCCAATTTTTTTCTAAAAAGACAAAATTCATCTTATCTACATGAGGCTTAATCTTTACTGGGTAGTTTTCAGTTTCTGAAGTAGCTTCTTTAACTAAATTGCACTGCCAGCAGTATTTCTCAAAAAGAAAAGAAAAGAAAACAAAGAAAAAAGAACGCATCTTTTTGCTTGAAAAAGAAAAAGAAACAAAGCAGAAGTAAACTCAGGCCTCAAGTTCTTACTCTGGTAAAACCACTCTACCAGCAGAAAGAAATGGCATATGTTGTATTTTGTGATTGTGAATGTTGGGGACATGGTAAGGAATCTGCGTATTAAAAAGACCAGCATGCTTTGTGAGGCTATTTCCTTCTCTGGGAGTTCAAACCAAAACTTGTGCCTGTAGATCACTCAGGTCTGCATAACCGATGTGGAGGCAGGAACTTGCCAACTATTATTTGCCATATTTCAGTACCTTTCCTGAACATAATTATTAACTTTAAACTAAATAAGAGCTACAGAAAAAAAACAAAAAGGGGGGGGGGGGGGGGTCATAGAAACAAAAAGTAGAGCCATATGAAGTATGGTATATGTATAGGAAAAGTTTTAGATGAGCAATACTGTGACATTTGTGATATTCGCTCTCTTATGAATTTTATCAACTGTAGTACTTCAAAAGCAAGCATAAATCTCTCCAGCAACATGAAATGCAACCACTAAGTTTCTTGAATTACATGTTAAAAACAGAACAAAGAAACACTGAGTTGAATGGAAACACTCGTGCTCTTGAAGATAAGAGCACAGTTTAAGCACTTGAAGAATCAGGCTGAATTTTCCTACTTGTAGATAAGATGAGGTTTCATTTAATGAAAGCTGAGAACAACTGATTTCTGCTCAAATTTAATTTCAGAGTAAAAATTAAATTTGAAGTTTGTGGATCGGGATGCACGGTCACATAAACTAGAGAGAAAAGCACTGAAGATATTTTGTTGTTGTTGGTAATCTTTTTTTCTTTTTAATAAAGCCATCAGCACAAAATCACAGAAAACACACCCACCATTCAGAGACAGTACCGTGTTTCTGCAATAGTCTCCTATATAGCACAGCACTTTCCCCTTCCAGATGGGATTAATTTTATTTCTATAGGAGACCTGAAATTGAATTCACTGCCTAAAGATAAAAATCTCCCTTGGCAGGAATATGCAATTCCCTTCTCCTCATGTTTCCCCCTCACCAAAAAGTGAACATAATTTTTTCCTTTCTCCAAGCTCAATTGTTAATAGTTAAGAATAATGCTTTTGGCACTGCTTCAGTCATTAACAAGCAATAAACTGTGAACTATTGCAGCTCTGTGAGGCTGCAAGAAATACTTCGTCTCTAAGTGAGGCTCTGAGAACATACATGGGACTGGGCAAAGACGAGTTACAGAGCTGCACAAAGGGGTTAATTTATTCCTGGTGCACTCTGTCAGTCTCCTTTGCCAAGAGATATGGGTGACCTTTGAGCCACACCAATATGTTACATCCCAATACAACTTTTGTATACAATAAAGACCCTAGCATTTTTAGCATTACTTTTCAGCTTTTTCCTGCATGTTCAGAAGTGACATGAGAAGAAAGATAATTTAATATTAAAAAACACCAAAGGTGCAGGCTAAGATAAGGAGAGGATGATTGGATACAGCAAACTGAAACTGCAGTGGCACTGCTGGTAATTAGATAAATGATCCAATGAGCTCAGAAAAGATGCAAAACTGATCTTACAGAAAGAACCATAATAATTTAAGCTGTTAAATTAAGCTGTTTATTAAATTTAATCTGTTTCAACTACATAACCTGTACAAAGAAAAAACAAGAGGGCATCAGAGCAATTCTCTCTTCCAAATCAGCATCCACTGTTATTCATTGATAAAGTAGCAACGAGGAAGAGCAAGACTGTACAGTTTACAGCACTGTACAGCCCGCTTACGACATGAAACCAAACAATTTGGAGTCAAGAACGTGCATGCCAAAAAATTTTTCTGTGACACCAAAAGAGTTTAAAAAGCTTTTAGCCTAGTATAAGTTACTGTTTGAAGAAGAAAAAAAATATGAAAGATGATTTTTTTTTTTAAATCTGGCATTAACATTAGTCATATTCCTATAGTTTATGCTTCTTGAAAGTATAAGAAAGGAAAATATGTGCCAAGAGAAACACAAATACAAAAAAGGATATACATTTAACAAAACACTAAGGAAGACATTTTTTCTTAAATAAAATATGAATATTTATTTTTAAAGTTTTTTAAAATTGAAGGGAAGCAGAAACACCAAGAACCCAAATTACCCAACACCAATGCAACCCAAATTACCATCATATAAAAACACCCACAGATGCTGAGTCATAAAAAAGCAACCACAATTAAGTCAGGCAATAAAACCACAGGTGACAAAGGTAAAGCCAGGAATGACATAGCGGTACTCAAACTGATGTCACCATTATGTCACATTCAAAAACGCTCAAGAAGCTAGATGATACTAAAATGGAAAGCCAGATTCACTAGATGCAATACACAGTAGATTGAAAGCCTACTTCTTTCCCTGCAAACTGTTCTCTTTTTGACTGCAAACCTTCAATGGCAGCTAAGCATGATACAGACACACATTCCTAACAACTTCCACTATGTGTTTTTCTTGTAGCTGATCCTTCAAATGTGGCAGACACAAACAGCCCTAGAAAGGCCACTTTGCAGCAGCCTTATGCATCTTGTGCCAGCTGCTACTTTTATGAGATCTCTCCTTCAAACCTCTGAAGGTATGCTAATGAGATGAGGATATTCTCTGGTAAATAAACTACTGAAAAGGTGACTAGCAGAGCAATACAGAGGAGGTGAAATCAGCACTGAAGACACGACCCCACTGCACTCCCTGCCTGGCTGCACGCTGGTTCTGCACGGCTTCTGGTGGCAGCTTACTTCCTCGACGAGCTGGTTCAGCTTGCTAAGCCATCTCAAAAATCGCCCAAGCAAAGAACAAAAACAGCTTTTTGCTGGCGAGCGAGCTGAACTAACCCGTGGGTGCTGAGAAGAGACAGGCGGCGCTGGGATCGCTTTTTTAAGCCAGTGCAAACGGCTAGATATTCCAGGTGTTTCCGGAAACACCGGTCTGGGGAGGGAAATTAGAAGGAACTTCTGCGCGCAGGGGACTGTCACGGAGAGCACCTTGGAAGAGGAGAGATTTGTGGGGAAAGGGCCCCGTGCAGGTGCTAGCTCTGTCCTACGTCTGTCAGTCGCCGCCTTTCAGCAGGGGCAGCCATGCAGCGTTCTGAACGCGAGCGCACGCACCCCCTGCGAAACAAGCGAGGGCCGAGGAAGCTCTGAGGGGAGATCGGCGGAAAGGAGGCGTCGCAGAGCTGGCGCAAGGGGAGAAGGAAGGGGAACTGGAGAGGAGAGAGACGGGGAAAGGGGTCAGACGACAACGCACACGTCGCAAAGGGCTGGAGGGGGTCGGGCCGCGGCGGGAGAGGCGGGCGGGG
>VXAL01017229.1:422182-441085 GCA_013399475.1 Chauna torquata | reverse complement strand
TATTTATGCCCCCCCCCCCCCCCTTAGTGTGTTTCTTGGCATGGAACAGAATCTGTTGTAATGAACAAACCTTCAGAGAGTTCCTAGCTCAAGTGCTGTGCAGTAGAAACAGCAGCTAATTTGGTGATACTAATTTCATTTCTGGTATGTTCTCCAGCTAGATGAAGAGATCTCAGGAGTTGTTGAAGTGGTGGGAAGAGTAACAAATCAGGCAAACATCATGTGCACATCATATGTCCAGTTCAGAGAAGATAAAAGTCCATTTGGTAAGTAAGGATATATGCTATGACAAATTAATTTTGTGTTCTGAACATTACTTCTGTAAGTAAGAAGAGAGAGCATGATTATCCCTTCTTATGGACAAGGTCATTCTTCAGGCTGCCTGATATAGAGGGGAATATAAAAATGGACACTGGTGTGGGAAAAACTACGTACCGAATATACAGTTTCCTGGTCAAACTGTAGGTGCTGGCTCAAGGCCTGAGCTGATCTAGGTCATCAGCATGGTCTGATAATTCTCCCAGTCCCAGGTTCTTCGTTTTCCCTTGCCTTGCACTGGACCTTGTGTGATTGTCTAGTTAGCAGGCCTAAAAATAATCCTCCAGAAAGAAAGCAACGAGCATGTGGCAGGCTTGGGAAAACTGGGGAGGATGAGAGGGACTGAGAACACTCAGCTGTACTGCTTTAAAATAAGCAGTGCTTTAATGCTGTCATTTGCTACCGGGGAATTTAACTTAAGCTTTTCTTTGCCACCTTTCAGATCTGGAACTCTACAATGAAGCACTGAAAATTATTCATGAATTCCCTGAGTACTTCCCATTTGGTACTGGGAGGAACAATTGATTCTTCTTAGCATGTATTTAGAGCTTCAGAGGGTACAATGGTACCTTAGCTTTCTTGCCTGACAGCATGGTATCAGTTGCATTAGTTTCCAATGAATATACTAAGATGCTGCTGTTATATGTACCGTGTGCGGCCAGTGAAATATATTTTCTTTGAAACTGAATTTCTTCAGCAAGAAGCAGAACATTTCTGTGGCTGTGTAATTGTCTGTATTTATTTAACCCTTTTGCATTCATGAGGAATGTTCTCTTGCAGGATTTGACTTGCTAGAAATTGAAGTTTTGTAGGCATCTTTTTGTTGTTGTTGTTGTTAGAGATTCCAGAATACTTAACACAAAACTTGTATTGAAGACATTTGGTGGGGTTTTAATGTAAAGACATATCAAGGCAAATGAAATTAAAAAATAAAACTATTGAACATGCGGGGGGAGTTTTACTTTGCATCTTGATAATGGTCACTTCTCCAAAAAAAAAAAAAATCTGTTTAACTACTTGTGTCAGTATTAAATCTTTGAGTGCTGTTTTCAGTGATATATGGTGATTCCTGTTCTCTTTTACCTGATATAGGTAACTTAATTTTAACAAAGTGGAGTACAAGGTACTTGCCTTTGCACTGACATTAAACACTTGAAAGATATGTATCTATTTAGGCTTGGGGAGTTCAGGTGCTATTGAGTTCCCATCACAACCTTCATTCTTGGTGGATGTCAAGGCAGAATACCAGGATTCAGCTGGCATGTCATGATGACTTTAATCATGTAAACTTCCGCACAATTCCCAGTTTAATTACTATCCAGGCTATTTAACAGCACATGGTAGAATTCTTACACCTCTTAAAGTAACACTGTCAAAGTGAAATCTAACTTTCAAAATACTTTCTGTGAACTAATAAGTAAAACATTTCAAATCATTTTAAATAAACCTTTTTAGGATCCATGTTCATTAACCTTTCATAGAAACAGGTTGCAATTTTAATAGCTAGGTTTAGTGCCTTATTAAGATTGCTAGCATTGTGCTTATTTATGGGTATCTCCATTTTCAGTCACGGAATTTACGTTTCGTAGGCTTCTTTTTTATCAAAGTTACTACAAATGACAGCACTACTCTAATTTCTACAAATCATTACTGCATTAGTTCATCCATCCATGGGGTGGATGATGGAGTTAACAGGTGATCAGTTTTTTTCCCCTCTCTACTTAAAAGACAGACGGTGACAAAGTTATTGTCACTAGGAGGGAGAAGGACTTCTGAAGTATGGGTCAGTCTCGTGCAGCAAACTAGAACAAGAAGGTTCTGTGTGGCATGATACCATGCATTGTCCTGTACTGCTATCACTGCTTATTTTAGTGCTTAACAGTGTTCAGCAAAATAAATGCTGAATAACTACATACTTGTTTTACTAGCATTTAACTCCTTTGAATTATTCTACTTTAGAAAAATTGTATCTTGTGCACACGTATATATATTCTGTAAAATGTTATGTGCAAATAGTTTTTGCTAAGGCTATCCAGGCCTAATAAAATAGATTCCACCACTAGATGGCTATAGCACCTTATCCTGACACAGAGACAATCCTTGGATATGTGATCTTGTGTGTAAGTATTTGATCACATTTGAGTGGTAAATGCTACAGTTTTCCTTTGTCAGTCAAGACTCTTCTTTTTCATTTCATCCTGTCCTGGAGCAATGATACGTAGACAGGCAAGCAGTATAAAACTAAAAATTTCCACTATGTTCTTTTCGTTCATCTGCTTCTCTAGACTATATCAGTTTGTGAATAAATAGCCTGCCCTGACTATATGGCATATTAGGAACTATAGAATATTCCTGCTATGAAAGGAAAAGTAACGCTGAGGTCATGTATGCACTTAGCAGGGTAGCAATGTGGTGAATTGCCAGACGTTTCAGGTATCAAAGAGAAAGGAATAACAATAGGGACTGCGTTGCTACCCCTCACTTAGGACTGCACTTACTCAATAAATGGAGAAACTGCAAGGCCTTATAAATAATAAATAGGGAAATGGTGGCTTAGTGGGTCACGGGCTAAGGGGAAACACCAGGGCAAGCATATCATAAACACAAAGGAAGGATATCTTGCCACCAAAACTAGGGCCAACAGTGGGGACAGTAATGGAAGTGTAAATTGGGGCTGACAGCTGCTTTGGGAGGACGTGAGGGTGGTGAAGGGCTGGAGCCTGGGAGATGAAAGAAGGGGATATAAACTAAATGACGTCAGGGCTGACTGGGAGAGATTCCTGTCACTTGGCTCCATATTTAATAACTGTGATTTGAAACAGGACAATAAGCCTACTACTCCTGCCAAAGCTGTGACCAACTTGAGGGACCTGGCACGTTTTTCCCTGCTGTTGCTAAGGGAGTATTTGGAGTACCGTTCCCAACATCAGCAAGGGACACACTGTCACATTGCCTTCTCCTCCTGTAACATCTGGCATAGTTGGCAGAATCCCAGTCTGAGTAAGCATAATTGGAAAAAATGGATTTGGGTATAGAAGAAAAGTGATCCCTGCTGCAGGCACTGGGAAGCACAGACTGGGCAAGATAGGTGTTGGAAAGGTGGCAGGGCACATTGAGAAGGTCCCAGGCTGGGCTCCTTTCAGGTACAGGGGAGCAGTTAGACGTTAGTAGAAGTTAGTTACTAAGTACTTCAAAAAATGAGAGGCAGCGTAAGGCTACTTGCCTTGTTGCAAGGGCTGCTAGGTGGTGCAGTCTTTATGTAATACTGTGTTGGAGAGCTGTGTTTTGACGAACAATTCTTAAACCATCAGTCTGTTTTAGCTGTCCGGCCAACTAAACTGCAAATGAAAGCCTTGTAAGAGATGTCTGCCTCTTTGCCTCATGGTCCTTTGCGCGGGGTCCTGGCCTGAGCTACTTCACTGGGACACCTGCACCTGCCCATGACTCTTGGTGACCCCAACCTGTTGATGTGACTTCATGCCTGACCTCAGACCTGCCTTGTCACTGCAGACTTGTCTGGCGATCACTGGACTCTTGGTTTACCACTGTCACCAGACCTGCTCTGCTCTCCTTGTTCAGGCAGCATGGGAACACAAACCCTTTTAGGTGAGGCAAATCAGAAAACATTAAGTCATTCTGTGCTTATTTGCAAGCATCCTGTGCATAAGATGAGAAAGTGCGTGTGCTTAGTCACGTAGGGGAGGGAAGGACATATATTGAAATTAAAGTAATGAAATGCAATCAGCATGAACCATAGTTTGTGAGTTCAGAGTTCTGGCATGCAAAGCCACCTTCACGTAGTTAACTATCAGAGTCAAGAAGGTATCAGAAAACAGTAAATGTAAATGTTACTCTAGCTAATAAAATGGCTGTAGCTATACTTTTTTAGAAGACAGCAAATCACCCCCAAAATCACAGCTTTATTAATTTAAAAGCTAAACAAGAAAAAAAACCAGATGATTAAATACATCCCTTATTTTACAAGTTTTGTAAATAGCGTAACTATTGGCCTGAAAGCGTGAATACCACTTACAACAGCCAAACTGGTACTTACACTGGGCCAGAATATGTACATATTCATAATCTGAAACATTTCAAGGACATGCTGAATATCAAAGTAAGCATCTAATTTAATGAAGTGATAGAAATTGAAACAAACAGGTATAGTCAAGTTGAAAAAGTTACAAATGAGGCTTTTTTTTTTTTTTTTTTTACATAAGAAAATGAGACATTGTTAAGCACTTGCATTCCTGGACATGGAATTTATCAGGAAAATTTACTAATCGTTGGTATTACAGAGGAGTAAAAATATATCCTTGGCACTTACAAAACCCCATTTCCATAAAGCAAGAGTTTTATTGCCTGTGTTTATATAAATAGGGTATCATACATTAAACCCCAGTTTACATTAATGGAGAACATTTTAAAGAGCTTTTCAACAGCAACATAAAGTGTGCAAAAATACTATAAAGAGAAATAAATATTCTAACAAGAAAAAAACATTAACTGCTCTCCCATGACAGTCTGACTACAAATATCAAGTACCTCTTAGATTTTAACTATAAAAAGATCTTTGTCGATTAGGCAAGAATTTTAGATCAGAATAAATGTAGCAGATGTATTACAACATTAATCAGAAAATATAACTGAAAGTCCCAAATGTAATCATGTACATCCACAGAAAATGTTTCCACATAGTATCTCGTTGCAACTACACTACAGCACTTAGAACCAGTGGTATATTACAATATACTCTTTTTTAAAACAACAAATTTCACAGTCCTGGCAATATGGTACCAGTTTATTGCTAGCATTCCATTTAGTATTTCATAGCACACAAGTCTTAAGTAACTCATATACTGTTTCTAATAGTAAATAAACACACACCAAGTAAACTGATGTTATTTTAACATACCTTAAAACAGGTTTCCCCCCCCCCTTATTTGTGTGAATTTTGTTGCCTACAAAATCAAGGACAACAATACTGATTAGCTCCTAGCACAGTATTTGCAAAATATCATTGACTCTCAAGTTAATAAATAACTTAATTCCAGCTGGTAACATATCTAGTACCACTTCTAGTCAATGACCTAAAACTGTGCAGCCTTTTGGGAGCAGACTGGTGTCCAGTAGTGACCAGAAGCAGGATTTAAATTGGTTCACTTCACACTTCCCAGCATATTTCAGAAGTGCCGGAAAATCCTGATTATCCAAAAGTCTTAAATATTCAAATACGTTTGTAGTCAAAACTCAGCATGTAGTTTAAAACTTAAATATTTACAAGCCTCCAGTCCTTGAGATTTCAGATCTTCACAGTACTATGTTCAAAATAAAACAATCAAATCAAACCTCTTATAGTTCACCTGTACTCTGCACTGAAACTGACACATGACTTTTCAGGGAACTCTTCTCCAGGATATAGAGGTTTTTAGGAGACAAACCTCCCAAATTCTTTAGCATTAAAATTCACATCAGCTAGATCATATAGGTACATTAAATATATGATCTTGAATTGCAAAGATATTGCTTTACTATTAACAAAACTTGAGAAAAGAAAGAAATGGATTTTTCTTTAAAATAAAAATCTTTAGAATACAATTAACAGTAGCACTCAATTAATTTACAAGGAAGTGAATGCACTCAAGGAAGTGTGATCCATCAATAAAAGGATGCCACAGCATCATTCTGCCATCCTCTACAGAACACTTTTCAGCTGTTTATTTTGAAGTCTCGCTTTCACTGTACAGCACATAAACACTGCTTTGTTTGTAAACTGAAAAAAGGGCCCATAAGCATTACCCTGAAAACTTTGTTAAAAGTTCTTTGAATTTTAACAAAGCCTCTAGGAGTGCTTTTGAACTGAACTGTTTAAATCCACTGAACGAGGCCCACATGATATACCTGGAGGCTTGTTCCAGGATTATCAGTTTCTACCAAGCACAGCCATACACACATCATTTTACTAATCTGATAGCAATTTATTTTTTCCACAGTAAGTCACAAATGACCTTTGTCTAAAATATATGCTTGGACTATGATGGACATCCATTATAGAGCCCCATGTTTTCAAACAATATTTATGCCTGAACAGTCTCTGCTGGAATGAGATTCCCTGTTGTATCCAGCTGCATGCACTTACACGAACAGGCAGACACAGGGCACTCAGTATGGTCCCTAGATAGCAATAGCAGAAAAAAGAAAAAACAGATAAAATAAAACTAACAATTTTGCAATCTATAAATTTAAGGATGTGCAGGAACACAGCATCTCAAAGAAAACTTAGCAGCATAGTAAGTTTTGCAGATGTTCTAAAACAACAAATCATTTTAATTGTAGAGACAACAAACGAGACGTCCTACTTGGTGCAGCATACACAAGTGAAACACAGAAGATTTTAACGACTTACCTGAACCAGCTAAGCATATGCCCAGCGTGTCCACCGTGCCTACAGTTGTGACACCAAGTAAACCAGTTGTTGAACTGGGCTAACTTCTTGTCTTTGCTAAGATCCACTTTTTCATCTGACTTGGATCCTCCTATGCAGAAGCAAACCCATCCCCACAGATATGCCTGTAAATCACTGTTTCATTTATATTGCAGTCACAGTAACACTATTAGAATAAATTTGTAATTAGGAACTTCGAGTGAAGTAGCAGCCTGATTTTAAATGACAAATAAAATAAAATTATGAAAGAGATAAGAACCAGTGGAAAATCAAAACAAGAATTATATTGCTTAGCTAATGTTTCACATCTTATGGATGTGCTAAACTTGCCTATTAAACAAATTTTGTGGACAGAATCTGTATCAACAGTGACTTATGTTTCAATGATTGATTTATGTTCCAGTGAATTATGCACCTGTTTTACTGCACATGGAATGTTTTGCTTTGAAAAAGTATATATAAAATCCACAAAATCTCAGTTATGAATTAGAACAATTGCAATAACATCATAACACAGACCAGTGAAAGAATGAGAAGAGATACATAAATAGATGACAACTGTACAGCTGTTCATATCTCTTTAACATGACTGACCTAAAAATATGGACAAAATGAGTTTCACTTAGACCTTGTATAATGCTGAGCCCAAGACATTTAGAACCAACAGATTCTAGTGATAGTATTTCTCAGCTGTGCCACAAGAACCCATAGATTCTTTCATACTTAGCCACTGAAAGTATACATTATATTTATTCTCTTCTTCTTCCAGTTAAAAATCAACTGATTTATATTCCAAGCTTTCTGCAGCTTCCCAGCAATTCATCCCAAGAAAACACACCTCCCATTTCTTACAATTTTAAAGCTCATAACACCAAACACTACAATACTTGAGTCTTTTTGTCTGTCTAAGCCATGGAATTCCACTCACAATCTCACTGGAAACAATGGTCACAACGGGGTAATTGTGCATACTGTCTGACACCAAAAAGCTGAGACATAGGCTTTATCATAAAATTAGATGGGATGTAAACACGTTTTCTACTATGGTCTCTCTCTCTTTTAATTAAGGGTATGAATACTTACAGTATGAGTACAAACAGAAAGAAAAGGTGCAACAGAAGACCCTCCCACAGGAATTGCTAATTAGGCCTCTAACTAGTATTCTGTCTGAATAACCAAAAACCAGTATGTCATACCTGGACAGCTAGAAACTGGAGTTCCCATATTTATCAAGCAAAGTGCACAGCGAGGAAGGGGCTTACGACAACCAGGGCAGCTCGTAACTTTTGACTTAGTTGGTGAACCACTAACTCCATATTGGCTAAAACCTCGCCCCTGATGAGGAATGGCTGAACAGCTGTAAGAGATCGATTTTCCACAGAAATTGCAACTCACAAACACCTAAAGAGAACAAAAGCCCATTAATTTTTTGGTTTGGTTCCACTTCTGCTACAACTGTAAGTGAATTTGCTCAAGCTAGCAAAGACTTATTTACCAGATACTCTAGATAGTACGATGGAAAGCTACTCTCTTATGAAGGTGCTGCTAACATCTTGGCTTACAGATTTGACCTGCAGTTCTGAGAAGTAAGCCTTAATGGTGCCCAGTTACCTCAACAGCACATAAACCCACACACAATTGCTATTGCTTGTAGAGGTATTATTTACGATTATAAAAAGCTATATGTGAAGTAACAAAAGAAATGAAGATTACTCTACAGGTCTCTCCCTTTTTCTATTCAAGTGACCCACGCTAGAGTCCCCAACAAAGATTTTCCCAACAATCTTTATCTGCATAACTTAGGCCACAAGTTGAGGCATGATATAGAGGAAAGCACATACTTTACAACTCTTTAGGGGGTATTTATGTTGCTCACATAAGGCAAGAGCAGTAAACTCAACTCCCTCCCACATGGAGCAGTATAGATAGAGCTCTCCTTGAAGAGCTCTGAAGGATACTTAAATTCAAAAACAGCCTTCCTTAGAAACCCTTGGGTCCCTAAGGCTTGTAATGCCCATACCTAGCAGATATGAACAACTGGGTGTTGCTGTGGCCAGACCATGTTGGCTAAAAATGGTACCAGATAATATTTGGATAGGGTGCCAGTTTTCAATTTATCTTACGTTCTGAACTGATATTGAAAGTTGCTGTTCACTTTAAGTTCAAGGATAAGCTTCAAAATAGCTTCGAGGTTCAGTTCAACTAAAACAAAGCCAATATGAACTGGTTCATGGTTCAATTCCCTGGTTTCAGCATCATCCTCACCATGATAAAGAGTAATACATCTAGATACATCTAGTGTATCTAGAATAATATACTAGATAATACACCTCTGATTTTGTTTTTCAACATGGGAGGAAAAAAAAAAACACCAGAGTTTCCCCAGAAAAAGTGCTGAAAGATTACAGATTCTGAAAGATGAGTTATTAGACAGAAAAAAGTTTAAGGAAAAAAAAAAATGAATTAAATGGCACTTCCTTGATTAGATATGAAAAAAATGTAATTTGTTTACCTTATTTCCCTACTCTCTACCAAAACAGTTAAGTCCTTTCTCCAAGCTATTTTGAAAGGAAAAAAAAAAACCAACAAACAAACATGGCTACCCATCCAGGGCAGCCTTAGCTGAAATCTTTCTTTTGCACATGAAGCCTCATGAAAGCCAAGATGCAGCCAGCATTTTTTTTCTATAGAAATACCATGCTGCCTTCCTTTCTGGATTAGACATACTTCATACAAGAACTATATTTACCTGGGCTAAAGGTTTTGAACTGGGATCCAGCTTACTCCTATGGATATCAAATTCTGCACGTTTATGCCAAAACCTCCAAGCATCTAAAAGATTCCTATAGTTCTCAATCCAGTATTGAACCCTCTCATCCTTAAGGACGTCTGATGGAGAACCCTAAAGCAGGTAGGAAAAAATGCCAGACACACATTAAAGATACACAATGCATGCATACATACTACAAGATACGAGAAATTAAAATGTGATTTGTCTAGAGGAAGATGACATCTTCAAAAACTTAACACAAGTTTTTTAAAAATTTTCTTCAGTCTGCCTCTCAGGTTGTGAATATTTGTGCTGCCATGTTCTCCTAAAAACTTGTATCTGTCAGATGAAGGACTATACATTTCTGTCACACATCTGAGTATATATCATTTTTATGGTTACACGTGTTAGATATGTACACAGTGCTGGCAATAGCTGCAACTGTGCCAGTAAGGACCACGACAAGCCCAACCAGAAAAACAAAACCAATACCCACAGACAAAAAACCCACCTTATCTCAGTTCTCTATCAAAATCGTGGAAGCAAAAAAGTATGTTTTGAACCTACCAGAAAACACATCAGTAATAAGTAAGGGAATGGGTATTCCCAGTTCAGCTATTTTTGCTTTTTCTCTTTTTCCTCTACTATCTCCTCATTCTCTCTGGTTGAGATAACTTGAACATAAAAGTTTGCAGTTAACATCAAATGTTTCAGATGATTCCACAAAACAGGCATGGTATATACTGTCAGAATTTACTACATAAAATACTTTTTAGTTCACAAGATTCAGTATTATACTGCTAAAGAAACTATGTTTCATTCTCTTACATAAAGATTTATTTTTGAGTGAAACACTAACCTGTAACATGCAATAGCTTGCTGTCTGGACATCTCCAGTTCTGTCAACGTAACTTTCCATCAAGTCCACTCCATCTTTTGTCAGCCCTGTTAACAGTATTCCCTCCAAATTCCCAGCATCTTTCATTTCATTCGTCAGCTTTTCAATAAACCTGTTCAGCTATAAAAAAAAAAATCACTCGACTTTTGCCGTCTGTTCATCCCCTTGTAACTCATTTATGGCATATGGCACAGCTTTCTACAATCTGAATAGCTTTCCTTAAGAGTATCTTTTACTAACATAATATACTGCTTGCTGCACGTTACGCAGGAAAATGTATACGGCTATATCCACTATATTGAATTTAAGTATTTATCGATATACTTTAAACCCCCGATATGAAGTGTAAAGAGGGAGAACACGTATTTTTTGAACACTTCAGTGAATTTAAAAGAAAACATTCCTACTGCAAAATGAAACTTTTACTCAAGAGGAGGTAAATGTCTGGAAATAAATCCCAAATAAACACAAATACACTCCAATAAGAGAGACATACAGCTGATGCAATATAATTTTAAAAACTAGCATGTCATAAATATTATTAAAAAAAAAGACAAAAATCAAGCTCAAGGTACAAACTGAAGATCAGATTATACCATAGTGTATATCCTATTGTGAGGAGAAAAACAAATCCCTCATGAATCACTGCTTCCACTGTTTGCCCCTCCACCTGACTTTCCTCCCCCTCTAAGTAAGCCCAACTTAACAATTTGCTTGAGCGTGCAACCACAGACTTACCTGAGCATCACTGAGGAACTTGCAAGCAAATGCCACTCTGTCTCGTACAGCCACATTATTTTCATACTTTGGAGAGAAAAATGGGAATACCACCATCACATACAAATTTCCAATTTTTCAGTATATTGTTGTGAAAGTCAGAACATTTATGTTATTGTATAGCTAATATCATGAATTTGATTATGTACAAAGAAAGCATCTGAAGAAAGCTAGCACTAAATATCAGAGGAACTGTTTATACTCAGATAAAGGTATCAGATCAAGACTGCAGCTACCCAGAACAATCTACTCATATGGCAGGAAAGCCTGGTTCAACACATTGTATGTGGTTTTTGAAACACTAGAAACAGAAGATTTGCAAATCATGTAGGACTAGGCTATAGTGCTTCCAGCACATATAGCCAAGAATCTCACCAAGTCACAGAGGGAAGACAATAGCCAGAACACTAATTTCTCACAAGTATATTGGCATCCAAGGTGCAGTACGCAATAGTATTTACTTTCTGGTTTTTAATCTCTTTGCTATATCTCGCACTGAAGGAAAAATCCTTGATTAGATTCACTCTGGTACTTAGCTGTGCCCGTATTTATCTCTCCCGATATTCTCAATTAGAAACTGTGATTGACACTGTCAAAACAAAGAGATGTACTTGGCAAAATCTTTTTCGTGTAAATTCCAACAGATCTCAGTAAAGTAAAAAATTAAAATAAAAAAGATTTATGATCTGTCAGTTTCCAAAACATCCAAAACATCAAAGACTACAAGAGCATTCTCTCTTGTTCGGAGAAAAAGACTCAGGTTTCTCTCCTCTATGATTCTTACCTTATTCTTATTTAATATGCTAAAAGTATCACATTATGATAAGTTTGTCTTCAACAGGTTTAGGCCAATTACCCTCTTGCATTTGACCTAAAGAATTCCTACTGAATCAAGTATTTGTTGTTCTTGATCCAAGGATCAAGTGTGTTACTCCTCCAAAGCCTCAAAGTATCTCATAATTAGAGATTTAGCTTGATCTTCACATGACAATTTTATACTAATTCCAGAAGATGCAATATTATTCTGTTTATTATTTCAATGCACTAAAATTTTAACAAGTAAACAAAAAATAAAATAAAATACAATTCAATGCAAAGATAGCTTGATAAAAAGTTCTGTGAACTCTCCTGCACTTACTCTGTTTCATGCATTTCCATTATTAGACTAGAATAGAACAGTTCAGTTGGAAGGGACACACGAAGACCATCAAGTCCAACCGCCTGACCCCTTCAGGGCTAACCAAAAGTTACAGCATGTTATTGAGGGCACTGTCCAAATGCCTCTTGAACACGGACAGGCGTGGGGCATCAACCACCTCGCTGGGAAGCCCGTTCCAGTGTTTGACCACCCTCGCGGCACAGAAACTCTTCCTCATGCCCAGTCTGAACCTCCCCGGCGCAGCTTTGTGCCGTTCCCGCACGTCCCGTCACCGCTGACCAGGGAGCAGAGACCGGCACCTCCCCTCCCGCTTCCCCTCCTCAGGGAGCTGCAGGGAGCACTGAGGTCGCCCCTCAGCCTCCTCTTCTCCAGACCAGGCAGCCCCAGTGCCCTCGGCCTCTCCTCGCAGGACATGCCTTCCAGCCCTGCTGCCAGCTTTGCTGCCCTCCTCTGGACGCTGCCAAGTCCCTGTGCATCCCTTTTATATTGTGGAGCCCAGAGCTGCACACGAATATTCCAGGTGAGGCCGCACCAACGCTGAATGCAGCAGGAGAATCACCTCTTGTGACCGGCTGGCTGTGCTGCGTTTAACGCACCCCAAAACGCCGTTTGCCCTCGTGGCTGCCAGGGCACGCTGCTGGCTCACGCTGAGCCTGCTGTCGGCCAGCACCCCCAGGTCCCTTTCTGCTGAGCTGCTCTCCTGCCGCTCGTCCCCCGGTCTGTGCCTGGGTCCGGCACTGCTCCCTCTGTCGCAGGTGCAGCACCCAGCATTTGCCTCTGTTGAACTTCTTGCCGTTGCTGATTGCCCAGTGCTCCAACCTGTTAGAACCCCCTGCAAGGCCTCTCCTCCCTCCAGGGAATCAACAGCACCTCCCAGTTTAGCATCCTCGGCAAACTTGCTGCGGATGCACTCCACTCCTGCATCCAGATCATCAACCTCTCTCCTGCTTTTTTCCCCAGCTTAAATTATTTTGATAACATATTTCTAATGGTTTAAGAATTCCATGCTACAAAAAAAAAAAAGGCCTCTAAGAACTGTGTGAACTCTGTTGGATATTTTGGCTGCCTATGCCCTTTTTTATATAGTTTGTATACTAACACGATGTTCAGTAGTATGAGATCTCTAGAAGAAAAAAACGCTATCTGCCTGCATCAGGAGAAAATAATACATTTTAGCCTGATTAATACATGGTAACACTTCCTCCACATATGCGTGTATATATGCACGCCTATTATTTAAAGGAATTTTAACATAAATTTACTCACCAAAACACCGTCATATGAACCGGACTCGCTTGTCAGAAAAGCAAACATAGCACACAAGTAGGGATTGTTCAACTGCAGCCTTAGAGTACTGCACATTTCTCTCCAAAGTGAGTTCTTCTCATCTGTGTAGCCCGATAGAGCCATTGCTACTACGTTAAGGTTCAGATCACCTGATTCATTAAAAAAAAAGCAATCAATGAAACAATATTCAAGTTCAGGCTGTAAAAAAATCCAATTAAAACTGTAGTTGAAAACATTAGTTTGAAACGGAATGTTTTGTCAGAATACAAGACAAAGTCTGGTAGAATTAACACATACACTGTGTGTTACATACACTAGCTTTTTTCAGTTTCTGCTTTAAATGCCTTTGTTCGGGCAATCGTTCTCGAACTCACAAGCCCACATGCTCGGGCAAATCGTTCTCGAACTCACAAGCCCACATGCATGACAGCCTGAGTTACACTTAAAGCAACATCACTCTGGTTCTGGTGTTTTGAAATAGTTTTGAACTGCTACATGCGTTCTTATTACTATCGCAAAAGATTGTCATTACCATAATTCATATCCACAAGAAGTGAAAATATAGAATTGTATATATATAACCATTACTTAACAGACCACACTGGTGGATGACAACTGCATAGAACAGCTTTAAGTTAATGATTTTTGAAACGTGTTAAATCAATTTCATCTAAATATTCATTGTCAGAAAGTTCAATTTTCTTTTTTAATTCAAAAATAGCCAGTCTGCATTCTGAACCTTCCATACAGAAAACATGTGCATGCTTCCCCCAACCCAAAAAGGGCAATATTACAAACAAAAGGACCTTAACAGCTCCCTTCATGTCTTACCTACCCACTTTAGTGCCAAGACAGTATTTTAAATTCAATAAGAGAACACAGAGGCAAATAGGAGTCGTAGGAGGAATACTGGCAAGAAAACAGAACAAAATACCTCCATCTCTTAGTTCTGAAGTGATTATCTTTTCCTTCATACATTCTAACTCTTCCCAAATGCTATTCCAAAACAAAGGTCTTCTGTAAATCCCAAATATTATACTTCAGTTATTCCACAGCCATTGCACTGGCAGAAAGCTGCATACAGCCAAACTGAAGCAGATACACATGCATCTGACCAACATCCAATTCCATTACAAGAAAAGAATCCCACTATTTCTGAGTGTAACACTTTTTGCGGTATGTATCAGTAGGAAATTCTAAAACATGCAACACATTCTAATTAGACAGTAAGGCATATGATAGTCTGAGGAGTGAAAGATCAAGATTTGTCAGATTCTGAGGCTCCAATCCAGCCACTTCAATGAGTACTTTAAAAGACAACAGGCACATTTTCCAGACCCCCTTCCAAAATTCTGTTTACAGAAAAATCCACTAAGGTGATGCAACGCCAAAAGAAAAGACATGAAACGCACTACACACCTTTTCCTGACGAAGCACCTTTATTTAGAATTTGTATTGCTCGCCGTATGTCCAAATTGAATAGTGCGACAGCAGCAGCTCGCTCCCAGTCTCCTTCTTGTTCCAATGAATTTAAAAAAGGTTCCACATCCAAGTCTGTTCCCTTCTTTATCCATCCACAGAGCTGCAAAGCCAAGGATCTCTCCTCACTCAGATACTGAATAATATCTGCCTGTCTATCAGATCCACTCCTGCTGTGCCTGAGGTTCTCTGTTGTTCCTAAAAATGGGAAATACATTAAATTACGCTTTAATTGCAATTTAAATTGCAACTGCAATGCTTTGATTTCAATCATAAAGCAGAGCACGAAAGCTGAGCATCATACTTCACTACATTAACATCACTAATAACTCTGTTGTAAGGAGCAGCATATATGAAACAATTTTATTCTGATCTCCTAAAAATCACACATCTAAACTTGACATTTATTCCCTACTAAGACTTTTTTCTTTCCTCTCCATCCTAAGATTCTGGAGGTTATTGTTACACAGTTGACAGGAGTTACTGGTGTGTTCAACCTGAAAATACAGTCAAGCACCTGCTCTACCAGTTCTCCTCTTCTTAGCAAGCACCAACGTGCTAGAAGCTTTCCCACCACTGAAGAGTTGTTTTTTGCTTCAAGCAGCATAAATATTAATCAGACACATAATGAATAGAGAAGGAAAGGTTCAAATTATAGATTCCACTAAAAATACTTCACTGAGCATAAGAGGCATAATGTGATGCACAAGGCGTGATTATCACTTCAAAACAAGATAGCTTTTTTAACATAGTTACATAAATGTACTTTTGCTACAGTAAAGTCAGCTTTCTAGAATTACACTCCCATATTGAACTTTGAAAAATGTAACAAATAGTTATGTGGGGAGCAGGACTTATCAGCATCATAGTCGATAACCAAATGTTTGAAATAGCTCAGCTGAAGATTTACCTCTGAGGTTATTTTGTTTTTCTGATTACTGACCTTCGAAGAAAACCAAAAATTCAGGAACTGTAATATAAACTGTTCACTTACATACATTAAACCACAAACTGAAATATTTTGTTTATATATTTTTATAGCCTCTTTCAGTAATTTTTAAAGCCAAACTCATCAGTGCATCATTCTGTAAATACACTACAATATAACTTATCAAAGTTGGAACATTCTTACCCAAAGATGACTTCACAATTGACTTAATGCCAGCATAAACTAAGGGACCTTTGTTTCCTGTAAGTTTTTGATCCATATCTTCAGTATACTGCTTCATAAGTATTTACATGTATAGGAACCTTAATTTTTCCCAAGCATTTGAAAAACACTTTTTTAAAGTTAAAAGTCATATCCGATTAACGTATGCAAAGTTTTTACAGGATGTTGCATTACATTCAAAGACTTTCATGCATTTCATATAATTGGTTTACATATAAAGGGTACACGACTTCTTTAAAATATAAACTACAGTAAAATAAAGGATATAATGCAGAGTGTACCAAAGTGATTTCAGCTGAGGATCTTCATTTCCAGCTAGGAGGTGATTTCTCCAAACTTGTTCAGTATCAAGACCATACCTTGATAAAGCTCTGAGCCGCATTTTGGTTGCTATGTCTTTTTCCAAGGAACTAGCCTTTCCTTCTTCTGTACATTCATATAAATGTCGTCCACAAGCCCACATTAAGGATGTCACTGGACTCCATGCAAGAGAAATTCTTTCAAAAACTGTAAAGTCAGACATAGTCCTATTGGGAGTCACTACTACCATTCGATTTTGACTCGTGGGATGCCAGGCAAATGACGCAATGTAGTTTTCACATGGCTGGACACTTCTTTCAATGATTGTAGGTTCAGTTTCATCTCCAATAGGCGTGGGAGTATGTTGCATGTCATACAGCCTAATGATATTACTATCCCTTGTTAAAGTAGCTAACAGTCCAGTTCTTGTAGGACACCATGCAACTTTTGTTAAAGGTTTTGGTTGCTCTGTCAAAGTCAAAACAGGCTTTTCAAACTTTCTTAAATCCCATATGGCAACCTGACCTTCATAGAAGGAAGCTACGCGATCATGGAAATATGGATCGACAGTCACTCCTTGGACAGCCTTTGTGTTTACAAATATTTTTTGGCTTGTATTCCTCAGATCAAAGATAGCCAGATTTCGATGCATTCCAGCTAAAAGAAGCTTTTGATCCCGCGGAAGCCAACAAAGAGAGAGACAAGCATCATTCTGCCCTAATTCATAAAGTGGCTTTGTTACTACCAGTCCCGCTTCTGGATCTCCTGTTGAAAGTCTCACTTTCTCCGTAGCAACTGCAGTCTCTGGAGCATATTTGCTACTGATATCCCAGATCAATACTGAAAAGTCAGCCCGATGTTTATCTAATCCAGCAGCAAGCCAATTACTATCTAGTGGGTTCCACGCTAGGGTATTGCATTGTCGTGCATGCTTGGGAACAAACTCTTTACCTATCAAATCTTTAGATTTTGAGTTGTGATCTTGACCAAGGCTAGTAAGTACCACTCGACCATTGGCCTGTCCAACAGCAAGAAGACATTCAGGATCATACTTGGGATACCAAGCCACACATTTCATATACGGTGTATCTGAATTTATTGACAACAGCGTGGCTGTGGTTTCTTCTGACAAGCGCAAGGACCCTGCCTTGAGTTCAGAACTTACAGCAGATTCAATGTGATAAAGGCTCAATTCCGAATCACATACAACAAAGCGGTCAACATGGTGTGGGGCCCACAGAATATCAGGTTTGGAGCCACTCATGTTTAGGGTGAGTTTACAAGCAGTTTAAACTCTGGTAGGAAGATTCAGGTGACATCCATTCATATGGAAACTGTTGAGAAAATAATTTGTAGGAACGTTATCAAAACTCAAATTCCTTTGTAATCTGAGACCATCTTGAAACAAACAAGAACATGGTTCTGAATCACATGTAGCCCCATGTACGTATACATTTCAGGCCAAAACATTAAGCATTCTCCACATTACATCACTTTCCCTGCGGCACACTTTGTTTTTGCTAGGATATACTGACTGAGGCAAAAACCAACATAGTCATCTACAAACTGACAACAGGATTTGCTGTGTTTACAAACTCCACGGCAGTACTATTTTGTTATTACGGAAGAAAAGATTAACCAAACTGTGATGTGGTATGATGTGTGGGTGTGCTGCTGGTGATGAGCCACTCCCTAAAACACATAGAAGAAAATTTCTCAACCTACCTAATTGAAATGCAGTAACTGACAGAAATTAAAGTCTGCCTGTTTTCTCTGAAGTCTAACTTATAGCCTGTAAAGGCTTACCCTATTTGAAGGTTTCTATAAACATACAACTTTCCGCTCCTAATCTTACTCTGCTGCTCCCGGTTCCACCTTCTGCCACGATATTACTATGTCTTTGTTTGTATTTGGCCTAGCAGCATTCATAGACTTACATCTCTGTTAATTCTCACAGACATTTGCAGCAGCTATGTGTCCAGAATTATCACACGTGCCTACACGCAAAGAAAATGACCCCACGAATCCTATAAACTTCTATGACGGGAAAAGGAGATTTTCTAGATCGGGAAGGGATAAAAGGGAAGCGTTAGGTACTGCTCCCGGGCCTCCTTTCTGCGCCTGCTGGTAGCCCCCCCGCCAGGCCTCCCCCTGCCCCCAGCCCGGCTCCTCCGCGCCGCGTGGGGCGCGGGGACCCGTGACCGGAGCCCTGCCCGCCTGGCCGCTCCCCTGCCCTGATGGAACGAGAAGGCCGCCGAGGCCCGCCGGGACACCGCGGCGGCGGGAACGGCCCGGAGCA